>OY979702.1:24974969-25574969 GCA_963855925.1 Inga laurina | reverse complement strand
GCATAATGAAGCTGTACCTCCCAATCCGAAAAAAGCAGATCTCAGGCTTGCCGAACCTCCCCTGTAAGAGGATGGTAAGAATGACTACTGCTATCCGGCACAATCAACTGATAGGCCTCTACTGAATCGATGTAGGCATGGATGTTCTGGAGATTAAGCTGTTTACAGAGCTTTAAACCAATTACTATTCCCAATAATTCAGCTCCTATAGTCGAAGCAACATCTAACTGATGTTGGAACCCAACCACCCAGTACCGCCTCTCATTAAGCGTTGCAAAAGGGCTTGTGTGGTTTCTAACTCCTCCATTGTTCATCCTAGATAAAGTAGAATCCAATGCTATGTAGTGTCGCATGTCTTGAGCTCAAAAACAAAAAAGCACCCCATCCTCTTCTAAATATAAGAATTAGATAAAAAGTTAACTTTGATTTTAAGTATTTTTTTTAAAGATTTAATATAAGACCTAGTTAACTTTTTTTGGAGAGATTCATAAAACTAAATAAATTATTTTAAAGTATTTATATTTATTGTTTTTCTCTAGATTAATTGATTTGTTTTATAAACTGATATATAATTTCATAATACATAACATATGCTCTTCAGTCATTTTTATAAGTAACACCTACCTTAATTGCATAAAACTAAATGACAGTTAAGATTAGTTAAAAATAATAAATATTTTAAAAATGTGATGTATTTTTCAAATATATCTTTATTTATGAAAAGAGTATAGGAGAAATAATGAATAAAAAATATATGAGAAAAAATGGGTAATAAATAATCAAATGAAAGAGAATTAGTGGCGAGTGTGAGATAATTAATAGAGTAAAATACTCTAATTACCCCTTTGTTTGGCCTTAATTATATGAATCTCCTATCTATTTTGAAAACTCATATAAATTTCCCTTAAAATAAAATTATATGTTACACAAACCTCCCTTATATTTTTAAGATTCCTTTTTCATCCATCCAATCATTAATGGACCATTTAAATTAACTTTCAAGCTTTTGTTTACCAAAATACCTCTATTTAATATGAGAATTATTTAAACATTTATATTTGTCAAAAATAGTTTACAACAAAAAAATAATTCTAATATATATTTTTTCAAAATTTCTAATATGTTATAAAACTTATTAATTTTGATGACATTACAAAATTGTATAATTTTAATTTCTCATCATATTTATTGAAACATGCTTATTTTGGATTTTTTTTAAATAGATGGAAACATATTTAAAACAGATATGTTTGTTATCATATAGTAGCTGTTAATACAGGTTGAACTTGTGGGCCAAACCCGTCCAACCTGCAAAATTTAGTTTGTTGGGTTGTGAAAAATTGGGACCATTTTGGTGTGAGTATTTAAAACAAAGATTTTTGTTATCATATAGTAGAGCTTTTTTTTCTTCTTATTTTCTGAAATTCTATAAAATTGTAAAACCATTAATATTTAAACTTCCAAAAATCTTTCAGCTTAAAAATTGAAATTCTGACATGTAAAAGTGAAATTCTAAAAACTTACAGCTTCACATCATACTTCAAATTCGAACACCATTTATATAGATTAATATTTGATTGTATTGAATGTTAATTATGGAATTGGAATTATTTAGTTTGTAATGTGTGGAATTATGATGCATACTTAATTTGTAATGTCTGAAACTTTGAATTTTGTTTTATTATCACTTTGGATTTTGTAATGTATTTTTAATTTTTTATGGTGTAGGTTTTTAGCAAAAAAAAATATTTGATTAAAAATATTTTGAAAAATGCAGTATGAAAAAAAAATTAAAAAGAATAAAGGAGAACGGAATGGGCGAGCTAACCTGCCAACCCACAGGTTACGAGTTGTGTTGACTAAATGTCAGCTCATTTTGATGTGGGTCTTCTCAGCCTGTGTAATATCCCAAGAAGTGATTAAGGGCTAATGACTTCAAAAGTTGATGTAATTATTGTTAATAAACACTTTTGACTAATATGATGTGAATTTCGATCTGAATGTGTTTCAATCAATGCTTAAACCCTGCGTTTAAGCTTAATTGTGTGATAAAGCTTAAAATGAACCCTAAGGGTTTGGGAGGGCACATGAATGAAGAAGTGAAGTATAAAATGTGTTTGGTGGTGATCAAGTAAGAATTGCCATAATCAGGGGCAAAATGGGAAAATGGAAAGTCACCGACCAATTGGTCAACTACCAAAGAGGAAACTCATTGGTAGCTTAAAGATCAATGGTTAGGATTAAGTGAGTGGAATTGTATGCGTGAGTGTTCATGTGTGTCCATGGAGGGTGAAACAAGATCTTGCCAAGCGTTAAGGTGAGAGCCATAGATTAAGGTCAGTTTCAAACTTCACTCCCTCTCTCCTCTCTCCCTCAAGGTCGGCCAATGTGCTTGGGGAAGTCAAAAATTTGTACTTTCATCATCATCTCATCTTCTCTCACTTGCCTCCATTTTCGTGTGAGCTTAAAGGAAGAAAGAGAAAGAAGAAAACTTAAGGTTAGTGTTCTATATAACCTTGAATGCTCAATTCATCTTCATTAATCTTGTTCATAGTGATGAGAGCTTCATTGCTATGGTTTTAAATTTGTGAAAAAAGGTGTTTAAGTGCTTGAAGAAATTGGAGATTGAGAAATTAAGAAACCAACTTTGGGAAGAGAAGAGGTGAGTATAAGTTGCATTTTGGCATATCCATTGTAATTGTTGGTTAAGTTTTGAGATTTGTGAATTTTGCCTTGATTTTCATATAATTTTGAAATGGATGAATTACCTAGTATATGGGGATGGAATTAGTGCGATATTGCGTGTTTGTGCCATTGGAGTTAGTTTGGAACTTTGGAAGGAAAATTTGTGCAATTGATTAATGTATGGGAATGTAGTGTCCAAAACAAAAACTTGATGTTAGAATGAGAATTTGGTTGTTTTAGTGAGCCTAATGGGTTCCTTGTGAAAATTTGAGTGGAATAGGTGGTTTGCTAATTTTTGGGGGCCATTGGACATTTTGGTGGGGAATTTGGAAAATTCTATCAGCTGTTGCATTTTGGCTTCTGATAAACCTCACTCAAGTGCTCTAGGATCTCATTCAAGTGCAGTATCATGTTTTCTCTTTTCCTTCAAGTTTCAGTTACACTCCCATGTAAAGAAAGCAAAAGTGCATTGTCTTACCTGCGAGTAATATGGGTCCTTACTCGAGTGAACCTTGTCTCACTCGAGTGCAAGAGTGTTATACACTATGGACTCGCGTCTCGGGTTGTCACTCGCAGCCTATTTTTCAAGAGTGTCTTAACACCCGCAGGTGTTGTGTCATTACTCGAGTGCCAGAGCCAGTGCTCTAGTGCACTTCTCACTTTAGGGTTTTGGTTGCTCTCGGGTAGTCACTTTCTATACCTCACTTGGTAGGACTTAGGTGAGTATGAGGCTTTCAGTCGAGTGTTGGGTTCAGGAGTACTGTCATTATGTTCCGTCTCAATTGTTGCTCTCAGCCAAGCACTTGCATGAGTGAGCTAACATCACTTGAGTGCGAGTTATCTCATCACTCGAGTGCGTCATCTATCACTCGAGTGTATGAGTTAAAATTATTGTTTTCACTTCCGAAGGGGGGTTTTGGTCAAGTTTTTTCCAACCCTTTAGGTATGTGTCTAGGCTTCTAGTAGCCACCAAACAATTTCAAATGATAACCAACATTAAGAGTTATGAAAGTAAGAATTTGGAATAAGGATTAATCGGTTGTCCTTGATTCTGGTTATAGGCTTTGATATTTGCCCTGTGTAACACCCCAAATTTTATATTCATCAAATATATTGTAATTATTTGGGGAAACTCAATAAAATGGTGAATATTCATGAATTTGGAATTTATGAATTTTATAAATGTTCAATTTCACGGGAAATTGGGTAAAAATGAATATGGAATTAATTTGGGTGATTTAAAAAGCCTAATATTAAGGTCCAAAAATGAAGAAATATTAGAGAAAATATTTGGTCCAAAAATAGATAGAAATTGGCCAAAGAAAAATAAGAGAAGAAATTGGATTAAAAAGGTAATGGCAAAATCGTAATTTTGCCAAATTATCACAAAATTAATTATTTTTCCGATTAATTGAAGATAATTTCAATTAATTAAGGAAAATAAAAGGAAAAATATATTTAGAATATTTTGGTCAATTTAATATGAATTTATGGAAAATTTGAGCAAAAATGCAATTTTGACCAAAATTGAGACTTTACGTGTATACGTAACCGAAACAAATTGTGAAGCCAATTGAGACCTTAGGGAGGGACTCCTAGGCGTCTCCTACATGTGGCATAAATAAGGAAATATTGGTTGGACATGATGGCATGGTTACATGAATGTAGGAAGTTATGTAATAAAAATTAGTTTTGGAATTGTTGGAAAATTCCATAAATCATTAAAATGATATATGATATTATAATATATCATTCTCATCTTCTTCATTCAGCATTTCACGCACAAAACAGCAGCTGAAAGTGAGAGAGAACGTTCAGAATTTTAGAGAGAGAAAGGAGAAGAAATCTCACAAGGAAAGCCGATTTCTCCGACGATTTAGCTCCTAACGCGTATAACTCCGACCCTAAGCTACTCCTCTTTGTTCTTTAAGGTTTGGAAGCTCAAAATCTATTGTGGAACACCTAGGGTTTTCAGCCATATTTGGGAAAAACTTGTGAGAGCTTGAGGTAACTTCCAAACCTTCGTATATTAACTATTCTGGCTGCTGTGGGCAATTTAATGGGTGAAATTTCGCCGGATTGCCGTTGGTTTTAAATTTTGGGAATTGAGTTGCCTACGGGTTATGCTACCCAATTTTGGTTCAAATGGTAGTTATAACCTAATGTAATAGTTAATTAAGTGGTTAGGAGTAGAAAGGAACGCGTTTACGGAATCGAAATCGTAAAACCCCGATTTTTCCCGAAGAACTCATAAATTTCGGCCAGCTCTAGAAATGGGTCTTAGAGTTGGATTTTCAATGATTTTATGGTTCCATTGAGTTCAGGAGCGAAAATTAGGTGGGGTTACAGTTGGTCACTTTTTCGGAAAAGGCCGAAAAAGCATAATTACGAAAACGCCCCTAAAACCCTTAAAGTGTGGCTGCCAAGGGTAAATTTGTAATTTAACATTGAATTTGCTAATTCCAAGTCTGGAAATGGATTCCCTGGGTGGAAATGTATTAGAATAGCCCCGGGTAGAATTTCGGGAAAGATACAGCCGGACCGGGTACGTGGGCCCGGGCCGGGTCCCCGAGGGCATTTTTGTAAATTTTCATTATAGACTCGTATGACCCCTAGAATCACTATGGAAGTGTCTAAATGATGCATTTGGAATTGTAGGATTCGACATTTGCCCTGATAGCGAGCAGCTTGTGCCGGCGCCAGTCAGGAAAGAACGAGGTAGTGACTCTTTTCCCTTATACTATATGTGATACATGGTATATTTGTTTGATCATTGTTTGTGTGCCTATCACCTGCGGCCCATCGGTGTTGACGGTGGGAGGATCGTACCTTCGGGACGGTGAAATCCGGGGGATGAGACAATGTGAAAGCCATAAGGCTATTTGTGAAAGCCGAAAGGCTATTTGTGTAACCTTCACCTGCGGCCCATCGGTGTTGACGGTGGGAGGACCGTGTGTAACCCCCTCACCGTAATTACATTCAGATTACGAAATTTAAGTGAAATAGAGATCAATAAAACAAAATAACCACTTATGATCCCTCATCCAAGAGATGGGATATTTTAAAATCAGTTCTAAAGATACTTAATCCTGGTCTCACATTCACGTGCGGATATAACTACTTTGAGAAATCAAATCACATAAACAATATCAGAGTGCGGAAACTAAAATCCCGGCAAAACCCCGGGTTCATCTACATATAATTGTATCATGGGTTTACAAGTTCCCAAAATGGGGATTACATAACCAAAATATTCATTTACAATCTCATATACACTTGGTAACCCCGAATCCAAAATGAAGATAACCAACTACCACTAAGTCTCAGAGTAATCCTAATTACTCCTGGTTGTCTGCTTCCCTTTCGAGCCACTCGCCCTGTCTGAAAAGGTTAGTCATATGGAAATAGTGAGATTCTAAAGAATCCCAGTAGTAACAACTTTTTCATACCACATGCAATCACATAATATATAAACAAATCATCTCATATCAGCAACACGAATCACACTCCACCCTCATCCCCTTTTACCGCCGGGAAGGCACACCGTCCTAACCCGAACCGTTGTTAGCGACTCAGGGACTATTGGCGTGGCAGCGCATACGAATAGCCTTACGGCTCACATATAGCCTTTCGGCTTTCACAAATGGCCCGTCGGCCTTCACAAATAGCCTTTCGGCCCACAAATAGCCTTTCGGCCCATATAATCACATATACACACCCTAACCTCATCCCCTTTTACCGCCGGGAGGCACACAGCCCTTACCCGAACCGTTGTTAGCGACTCAGGGACTATTGGTATAGCGGTGCTTCCACAAATTTTCACAAACATGCAGCATACGAAAACTCATTTCATCTCAATGACATTGAACACATACAATGTATCACATAAGATATAAAGAAAGAGTCACTACCTGTATCTTTCCTGACTGGCTCCGGCACCTTGGCCTCACGAGAACGACAGATGTCAAATCCTATATCAATTAGGGACAACCAATCAATCTCTTTTCCATATGTATATTTCAATAATACTCTAAGTTGGTTATCATTTAGGACTCTTTAGGTGACTATTAGAGGCCTAAACATATGCCTAAAGGGTTGGAAGACACCACCCAAAAGACCCCTTTTTCAAAGGCAAAACTCTGATTTTTGACAGTTTTACTCGAGCACAGATGCTCTCACTCGAGTACAAGTACGGACATCACTCGAGCACAAAAGAAAGTGAGACTGCGAGTGAGCACCTGAGAGCACAAAGAACTTTCAGGAACTGGCTCACTCAAGCACGCTGAACCTCACTCGAGCATAAGGCCAAATGCCTCACTCGAGCACCTGCGAGTGAAGTTCAGGAAGTGAGGACCCGAAAGCACCACTCCTACCTGAGGCACAATCTCACTCGAGCATGATCCCCAGTGCTCGGGTGAGACGATAATGCTCGCGAGTGTCAGAGCACACTCGTGGCATTGACCAGCAAGTGAAGACCTGAAAGCAACCCTTCACTCAGAACTTACACCATCACTCGAGCAGACCCAAGCTCACTCGAGCATGTTCTTCCCTCACTCGAGCACAAAGAGCTGCACTCGAGCATTATTCATAAAACCCAGACGAACTTGAAGCACAAAAGGGAAAAACTCCCGCATCACTCGAGCACGTTCTTCCTCTGCTCGAGTGATGTGCATCAGAGACCCAAAAATACAGAAAAACCAGAAAACGCCAGATGGTCAAAATTATGCCCAATGGTTCCCAAACTCTTCTCCAAGCTCATACATTTCAAGCACTAACTAGGGAACACAATGGCAACTCCAAAAACACCCCAAAAACCACTTTGACCACAATTAAACACTAAGGTCTCTATGATACACATTATCCAAATTTCATTACACTAAATTCCAACATTCCAAATCATATTCAATACTCAAATAGCTCCACAACAACTCATTTCTAACATCAAATACAATAAAACTCTTAAAGTCCACATTTGGTGCAATTTAGGGCAAATTTCTAGATTTTGCTCAACATAACCAAAAATCACAAACAATACTTCAAAATACTCTAAATGCCTACCTCTTTACTTTGGTCAATCCAGAATCTTGTTTCTCCAACTTCCAAATTCGACCAAATCACAAACCAACACTATTCAAGATTCTGAAATTACCACAATGAAGCTCTCAATGAGACACATCACATTAGAGAAGAGGATTAAGGCATTAGAGGATCATAGCTTACCAAGATTCAAGCTTTCTTCTTCCTCTTTCTTGCTTGATCCAGCAAAAATGGAGAGAAGAAAGATGAGAGATGGAATGATGATGATGAGATGTCACTTCCTCCCCTTCCTTGCCCATGCTAGCCGAATAGGAGAGAGAGAATGAGAGAAAAGTAAGGTTTTGTCTTCTTGTGGCCTCATCCAACTATTACCATAATGCCACATGTCCACATCTCAAGCACTCCATCAAAGAGCTCACAAACCGCAAAACATAGGATCACGACCCATGGTCCAGGAATCACAACCCTTGATCTTAAATACCACACAACTTTATTCCACAATTCACATTACATTAATTCCAAAAGTGCTTAATTACACTAATTACCATAATTATTAAAGTCATTAGCCCTATTCACAATCGGGATATTACACCGTGCCTTCAGGGTGGTGGAATATGAGGGATGAGATTATGTGATTATGTGCATATATGGCAGCCGACGTGCTGTGCTTTATGTTGTGATGCTGCTTGATGATTTTCTTGCATGCTTTGTGATTACATGTGGTATGAGTGATTTGTTACTACTGAGATTCTTTTGAATCTCATTCTTTCCATTGACTAACCTTCAGACAGGGCAAGTGGCTCCAAGGGAAAGGAGACGATCAAGGGCGGATAGGGCTCCTTAGGGAGATTTATATTTTGGTGTTGGTTATCATGTTTTGTTGGGAGATCACCATATATCTTATAAATGTTGTTTTGGAGACAGTGATGTAATCCCCTAATGGGAATATATAAACCCTTAGTTTATGTATGAAACCCGGGGGTTGCCGGGATTTTGTTGTACACTCTGATATGTAAATGTGATGTAACTGCACAAGGTAATTATATTCGAGTTATGGAATTTGAGACCATGGTAAGGCATAAATTTTGAAAATATTTGTGAAAACCCTTCCATAAGGAAGGGATTGTAAATGAGTTTGATTATTATTGGTCTCTATTTCATTTTAAAATACGTATTTTGAATCATAATTATGAAGGTGGTTACACCCTGTTCGTGAGCCATCTGTTCTGGGGCACGCTTAGAAAGAATAAAGTAGTGACTCTTTCCCTTATACTATATGTAATACATGGTATGTTTGATTTATCATTGTTTGTGGGTCTATCACCTACAGCTCATCGGTGTTTTCAGTGGGAGGACTATGCCTTTAGGGTGGTAGTTTAAGGGGATGAGACTATGTGGAATTTGAAAGGCTATTTGTAAAAGCCGAAAGGCTATTTGTGAACCCTTCACCTGCGGCCCATTGGTGATTCTGGTGGGAGGACTGTGCCTTCGGGGTAGTAGAAATATGGGGGATGAGATTTTTTAACTATGTATATATGTGATAGCTTGTATGCTGTGTTTCATACTCCTATGCTGCTTGATGATGTCATTGCATGCTTTGTGATTATGTATGGTATAAGTGATTTGTTACTACTTGAATTCTTTGAATCTCATTCTTTCCATTGACTAACCTTCAAACAGGGCAAATGGCTCCAAGGGAAAAGAGACAATCAAGGGTGGCTAAATCTCCTATGGGGCCATTTGATTTTGAGTTGTTGGTTATCAATTTTGGTTAAGATTACTGTATATATATATTTGGGATGATAATGTTGGTAAGACCTTGTGTAATCCCCTAAATGAGAATTTATATACCCTTAGTTGATATATATATATGAAACTCGGGGGTTGCCGGGTTTTTGCTGTACACTCTGATATGTATGAATGTAATTTGACTGCACAGAATAGTTAAATTCGAAATATGAATAAGAGATCACGTTAAAACAATTTTGAAAGAGATTTGTAAAAACTCTATCTCAAGCATGGGATTAGAAATGAAATTTTATCATTTGTTGGTCCCTAATTCATTTTAATTATGTATTTTCAAATTATAATTACTGTTTATAAGGTAGGGGGTTACATTTATGGTATCATAGTCGTAGTTCCTGGCAAGGTTAGAGTTTGCTAGGATAGTTTCCTTAGTTTGGCTTTAGTTGTAGAAGATGATCAGTGATAGTTGTTGTGCATACACTTGTATGTCTGTGATGCGAATATATACATGAAACTTGTAGACATATGTGTATACTTATTTGTGATATTGATGTGGTGAGCTATTTGTAGAATGAATAAAACAAAGGGTCATCCCAGAGTACAGCAAATGAACCTGGAGGTGGTCAATAACAATCCACCGGACCCTATGTAGGAGATGATGGGCTTGATTCAGGATCAGAGGGATATGATTGTTGAGCTAAGGGAAGAGCTTAGAATAGAAAAGGCAAGATGGAACGAGGGACGGAGTTAGTCTACCCAGGAGGAGACTCGAGAGGAGACTCAGGAAGAAACTCGTCGTGAGGAGACTGCAGAAGGGTTGGCACGACCACTAGAGTCACCTCCTCATGCTGGATCAAACCAAGAATCACATGGGGTTCCAGTTAGAGAAGAAAGAGATATGTAATACTGGGTCACAAAGTTCTATAAACACCTACCTCCAATGTTCAGAGGGAGATTTGATCCCCAAGCAGTCGATGACTGGTTGAATAGGCTGGAGAAAATCTTTGAAGTCCTTGAGTACCAAACTGAGTAAAGGCACGCCTGGAAATATACAAGTTAGAGGGTGACGCAGATCATTGGTGGCGGAATATCGCCCTAACATTGCGGAACAGAAATATGCCACTGACCTGGGAGTTATTCCAACAGTAGTTCAATGAGAAATATTTTCCCAAGTTGGTGCGATTCGAGAAAGAGATTGAATTCCTTACCATCAAACAAGGGGACACGGAGACTTTTGCTGATTATCTATCTCGTTTCATCTAGTTGTCCAGGTATTCTTCTTATCTGAGACGTATGGATGATAAGGAGTTGAGTTCGGATATGTTGATTCATGGATTGACGTGGGAATTGAGAAAGAGGTTAGCCACCCACCAATTCACCAAGTCAATAAGGCAGCAGGAGAATGTAGGATCATTGAAAACAATGAGAGATTTGTATCCGGCGGTACTGGTAGACATAGTGAACCCAGTGTTAGTGCAAGCGTTTCACCTAAGGTAGGGGGTGAATTGGGTGATACCTGAAATTTTGTTGCGTATAAGAAAATTGACAGAATATTTAAAGCAGTTGAGAGCAAAGAGAAATATCACTGAAGTGTACACCAGGAGTTATATTGGTTCGACCACAACCACTTTGACCTACGTCCAGTCCTTAAAGTGTCTCTGAGAGTTTCACTATATTCTCAAAGATTCAGTGGGTTCTTGGCACCTTAGTACACAACAAGTTCCTTCACCTGGACACTCGCTCCCCCTTACACATTGTAATCAAATCCCCAACTCAAGGTTCCACAACCTTAAGTTGTCTCAATAACAAATATTACGTTTGTAATGAAAAAATCTCTCACAGAGCAAATATATAATCACTGAAGTACAATGAATGAGTATAAGAAAACAAAGCACTAAGAGTGTGTTGATCAGTGTATGTTCGTGTGTTCTCAGTTCTTATTTTTTGCTCTTTGAATGCTCTATATATATAGATGATTTGTAGTGTCCGTTGGAAGCAATTCAAACATGTCCGTTAGAGTCGCGCAGCAATGGTTGACCATTCTTCAATTTTGAAAACTATCTGTTTGCGGTAGGTAGCGGTAGGTGAACGTTTGAACTTTTATTTGACTTTTCACTTCTAGCATGATCTCTTCATTGTTTCTCTGCAAATGTGCTTAGAATACTAGTGCAATGAAGAGTTAATCATATAGATAACAAATCAATAATTATTCAATTAAAAAATGATTTCTGGACATGGAGTGAGATATTACTCGGGTAAGACATGGAGTGAGATATATCACAAACCTTGGAAATACCTGATTACTCGAGTGACCATGTCTTTTCCTCACGAGTTACTCGGGTGCTTCCTCTAGTAAGTCTATTACTCGAGTGGTTACTCAAGTGGCCATGTTGTTTCCTCGAACCTTACTCGAGTGACCCCTTGAGTAAATTCCAAAAAACTCTGCAGATTACTCGATTACTCACTCGAGTAATTGCATCAAATTCTTGGTCAAGAGTCCTTGTTTTTTATTTACCTGATTACTCGAGTGACCCCTCGAGTAATGCTTCAAATAACTCAGGAGATTACTGGAGTGCTTCCTCAAGTAATGTCTTTTTCTCACCGGTTACTCGAGTGGCTACTCGAGTAATGCCTTTTTCTCATGTGTTACTCGAGTGGTTACTCGAGTAAGCTTTTATATAACTTTACATATTACTCGAGTAAAATCTTCCAAATTTTGGCAGTGCTTTCGAAAACATTTTCTTTTGACATTATTCGAGTGCCTACTAGAGTAATAATGTTCCTTACTCGACTAGTCACTAGAGTAAACATAGATAACGACTTCCACTGAGGATTTTCCTTTGCTTTTTCTCTCAGATTTTCTTCATTACTCCAGTGCTTACTTCAAGTAATGCTTTGCTATTTATTTACTTTGTTCAAATTCATTTGTTATCATATCCTCTTTTATCATTAGTTCAATTCTTTATTATCATCAAAACATATGGGATCTAACATTCTCCCCCTTTTGATGATGACAAAACTTGGTGATTTTGAACAAAGTTTTTGAATTTGAGTTTTCAAACATATGCTTCTTAAATACTTTTCATATGAAATTGTTGTTCAATTTAACCTCAAAAACTCTTTTGAAATAGCTTATTAAAGATCTTTTCAAAGTTTTTGTTCTTATTTACTTGTTCACTTTGCATACACAATCAAAAAACTCATTAGTCCCACAATGCAATATAACTTCAATGAAATTTAACTTTAATGACATAAAGAAATAAATTGCATAAAGAAGAATTCATTACATAACCAAAACTTTAGCATTCAAAAATAAAAGCACCCTAAAGCCCCGTACACCCAAATCCCAATACATCAACTCAGCCATTCATCACAAAATCAGGTTCTTCTCCCTCTTTTTGTCTTCATCACAAAGGTGGAATCAATCATGAGGAGGAGTAGGTGGCTTGGCTGCTGAAATAGGAGTGACAGGAAATGCCAATGATTCATATAAACCATCTGAACTTGAAGGATCTGAAGATGATGGTTCAGGGTCAGGAAGATTCACTGGGGTTGTCTGAAGATCCTCTGGAAGATTCATCGGAGATGATGAGTAAGGAAGTAGAGAAGTAATTTCTACTTCCTCTGTTGCAACCGATGAAGACTCAAGCACCTCCTCAGTGTGTGTAGGTGAGGCAATGGGAGTAGATATGAACTCTGGTTGAATAGGCTAAGGTGGAACATTAGTGGTGATGTGGATTGGCTTGGATATGTCAAGGTCAGGCATAGAGAACAATATATTACTGGGTCCAATCTCAGAAACTCTATGCTCAGTAGGTATAGAGGGTCTAAGTTCAGAGACAGGTATGGGATCAGGAACAACAGAAGGACTAGGAATAGGAGAGCTAGATGCCATAGCATCAAGTCTAGCAACAATGGATCTCAGAAGCTCACCCTGGGCACATTGTTCCGCTATCAACTCTTTGTGCCTCTTATCTATCCTCTCCACAAGTTGTCCCATCTTTTCATTCATATGGGATACCAACTCTGTATTGGTATTTACAATGTCAATATGAAAACTCTTCAGAATGTTCTTTACAAATGTTTGCATTGCGGCACCAAAGAAGGATGGAGAAGATGTGTTGGCTGGAGCGGAAGACTGTGTGTCATCCATTCGACTAGTTGCTGTGTCAGTCTTCTTTTTCTTCGTAGGACTTGCTTCTAGAGGAGTCTTCAGAGGAATCTCAATGTTCAATTTTCCAATTTGATTCCTCCCAACTGGTGCTATCTTCTCAATCGACTCCATACTCTCCAAGTACCAAATCTTATTCTTCTTGAGGAATAAGGAAATAAGTTGAGGATAAGGCATTGGAGTAGTAGGTTTTCCTTCATACCTATATCTCTTGATCTTAGCAAAGATATATTCTCCCAAATCCTTTTGTTCTTTGAGGATCAATGAGGCAAATTTTCTGAAGTCCCTCTCAATGAAATGAGTGAAGTTATTGGATTTGTTCACCATGGCTCTAGAATAGATATACCATAGGACTCGATGAAAATCACTCATATCACTAGGATTGAAATTGAGGGGTCCCACTATCTCACCAGGTCTTAAGATAGAAAACAACTGGTTTGATTCATAATTAGGATAATCATCATCAGGAGGGTTTTCTATTCCTAACTAGGTATTGATTCTGGAAGGTGAGATTAGAATTCTCTGTCCTCTGACCTTAGAAGTCATTTCTTCTTCCACAGACTTCATAATGGGATCATTTATAGGTTCAAGGTTACAGTAAAAATGCCTCACTATTTTGGTGTAAAATGAAAGTTTAACAGATAGCTAAGGCATATAGGAATCAGGATAAGGACTCAGGTCAAATTTCAATACCTCTTGAAGAACCTTGTAGTCAATGTAGTGCATCTTGCACACATTTCTTCTTGTAAAGTGACTCAGATACTTCTGAGATTCCTCAAGTTTGCTCACGTTGAATGCTTTTGGAGGAAATATGATTTCTTCATCCCTCTCTTCTGGTTGCCTTGAAGATTGCCCTTTCTTTGCTTTTTTAGATTGAAAAGCTTCTTCAAGCATGCTTACCATAACTTTGGTAAGCTTCTCATCAATCTTGGTCTTTTTTAGAGGTTTAGGAGAAAATATGGGTGTGTCGAATGAATTAGAAGAAGGAGGAGATGGCTCTTTTGTTGCTTTGCCTCTTCCTGATGGTGAACTCTTCTTGGTTTGAGTTCTTGTGACAATAGGCTCTTTAATCACAACCCCTTTCACCTTAGCCTTAGGTTGCAGTTTAGCTTTGGCTTTAGGTTATGAGAGATTTTTCTTTTCTTGGTAGGAGGAGAGGAAAGTGAATCAGAGGGTTGATATGGTTTAGAGGACTCAGAATGAGTGCTAATATTAGGAGATTTAGTCCTCACCATTTTGATTTGAGAGAAATGAGTATTTCTGAAAAACAGGGACCGTGAGTTGTGAATGTTGGGCAGAGGTTATTGAGCAATTTTGGAGTTTTTAGAAGATAAAAACCAATGGGTTTTGATGGAAATGAGAAGGGAAAATGATTGTGAAAAGTTTTTGTAAGAGCACTAGGAGAATCACTCAAGGCGATTTTGTGAGAAATGACCAAGTGTTGATTGAAATAACCCTAAAGCCCGACATCACTCGAGGGCTTACTCGAGTGATCATCAGCTTCGCTTGAGTAGCTACTCGAGTGATCATACCAAAAATTTCAAAATGCTGTGAATTCAAGTGCGTACCTGGCATGAATAATATTGTAATTACCCATGAATATTCCCTCTATTATTTGATGGCTCTTTAGGACAGATTTGAGTTGAAACTCAGTAAATTTGAGATCTGCACCCAGGTTCACTTGAGGCCTTACTCAAGTAACGTTGAAGTTCACTCAAGGCCTCCCTCGAGTAATCTGTCTCTTCACCTTCTGACTGTTCATTTCCAACTGTTGTGCCATTTCATTTGAAATTAATGCGTCACTAGCACATTTCCTAGTTCATTACTCAAGTGGCTACTTGAGTAATTCATCCATTACTTCAAGATGTCACTCCAATAATGCTCTTTACTTGAAGTTGTCCCTCCAATAATGTTATCCTCTATCAATCTCTGTTTTTCGTACTCCAAAACAGAATATCATGATCCTACAAAACAAATTGCTAGAAACTCCGATGCTTAAGTTAGTAATCATTAAAACATCAATGAATAACATCATCTAACATTTTTTAAACACTAAATAACTTACAATTCATTGGGATTTACCATTCCTAATTCTCGTCTAATATACAAAATTGATCTTTTGCAAGAGGTTTTGTGAAGATATCAGCTAGTTGAAGATGAGTTGGAATGAATATCACTTTGACATCTTTCTTTTGGACATGATCTTTGATAAAGTGATGTCTAACATCAATATGCTTGGTTTTGGAATGTTGAACAGGATTCTTTGCCAAGCTTATCGTGCTAGTATTGTCACAGTATATTGGTGTCTCTTTCAAACAAATACCAAGATCCTGGAGTTGTTGCTTTAGCCATATTACTTGTACACGACAACTTGATACTGCAACATACTCAGCTTTCGTTAACGAAAGAGACATTGTAGTTTGTTTTTTGCTAAACCATGACACAAGTGAGCCTCCAAGAAATTGGCCTTATCCACTCGTACTCTTTCTGTCTGTCTTGTATCCTCCATGATCAGAGTCTGAGTATGCAACTAGATATTCACTTCTTCTTTTGGGATACCAGAGACCCAATTCTGCCGTGTCAGCAAGATATCAGAAGATACGTTTGACGGTTTCAACATGTGACTCTTTTGGTGCTGATTGATATCTTGCACACATGCCCACACTGAATTAATATCAGGCCTACTTGCAGTGAAATAGAGTAATGATCCAATCATTTCTCTATATTTTGTGATGTTGTAATCTTTTCCTTTGACATTCGCATCAAGCAATGTGGTTGAGCTTATGGGTGTGTCCATTCCATTTGCTTAATCGAATCCATACTTCTTCAATAGTTCTTTCAAATATTTTATTTGAGATATGAAAATTCCATTCTTTTTTTGTTTGATTTGTAAACCGAGAAAGAAATTCAATTCTCCCATCATTGACATCTCAAACTTTTCATGTATTATCTCAGAAAATTCTTTGTACATAGTTTCGTTTGTAGCACCGAAAACTATATAATCAATATATATTTGCACAATTAATATATCATCATGTTTTCGTTTTGTAAAAAGTGTTGTATCAATGTTTTCTTGTACAAAATCTTGATCAATAAGAAATTTACTGAGCCTTTCGTACCATGCTCTAGGAGCTTGTTTTAAACTGTACAAAGCCTTTTTGAGTTTGAAAACTTGGTCAGGTTTAGTTATATCTTCGAAACCTGGAGGTTGATCTACATATAGTTCTTCCATGATGTAGCTATTTTAAAATGCACTCTTTACATCCATTTGTTAAAGTTTGAATCCTTTGATGCATGTAAAGGCTAAGAGTACTCATATAGCTTTCAATCTAGCCATTGGAGCATATGTTTCCTTATAATCAATTCCTTCTTCCCGATTATAGCCTTTGGCCACTAATCTTGCCTTGTTTCGGACAATAATTGCGGATTCATCAAGTTTGTTCTTGAATACCTATTTAGTGCCAATGATCGAATGAACCTTAGGTCAGGGTACCAATTCCCAAACTTGATTTCTTTCAAATTGGTTTAGTTCTTCTTGTATTGCTATAACCCAATCATTGTCTGATAGGGCTTCGTCAATGTTAGAAGGTTCAATCTCAGAAATGAATGCAGAAAAACTAACTTCATTGAAAATTTTATTTCTAGTTTTGTCTCCTTCATTCACATCTCCTATGACTTGATCTAGGGGATAACTCCTATTGTATTTCCAGGCTTTAGGTTGTCCTAGTGACTGATCTTCTTCCTTGGTTTGATCAACTTCTGGAATAAGAGATTTAGAAATAGATTGACCATTTTCTTGATTTAAAACAACTTCCTGCTCATCATCATTGGTTTTGTCAGAGGATTCAAATTCATCAAATACAACGTGAATTGATTCTTCAACAACACATGTTCTTTTATTGAAAATTCTATATGCTTTACTTCGATTAGAATAGCCTAGGAAAATTCCTTCATCTATTCTAGAATCAAATTTTACTAAGTTATCTTTACCATTATTATGAATGAAACACTTACAACCGAAGATGTGTAAATGAGCAAGGTTGAGCTTCTTTCCTTTGTATAGCTCATATGGGGCCTTTCCAAGTTTTGTTCTATGTAGGCTCTATTTGAAATATAGCATGTTGTGCTCATTGCATCGGCCTAAAAAACTTGAGACACGTTCTTTTAATTCAGCATTGCTCTAGCCATTTTAGTGGGCACTCTATTCTTACGTTCCACGACTCTGTTTTGTTGAGATGTCCTTGGAGCAGAGAAGTTGTGATCTATGCCATTAGTATCACAATATTCTTTAAAGGCTTGATTTTCAAACTCTCCACCGTGATATGTCCTGATACCTGCAATGGATATACCTTTCTCATTTTGCACTTTCTTGGCAAAAACAATGAATTCTGCAAAGGTTTCATCCTTTGATGACAGAAAAATAGTCCATGTAAATCTAGAGAAATCATCAACAATGACCAATGAATATAAGTTGCCACCAAGGCTTTTAACTCTTGCTGGACCAACTAAATCCATATGTATCAATTGAAGTAGTCAATTTGTTGTAATTTCATTTTTCGATTTGAAAGATGATTTAGTTTGTTTACCCTTTTGACATGCGTCACAAATCAAATCGTTTTTAAAACTTACTTTGGGTAATCCAAGAACTAAATCCTTTTTGAGTAGTTTGCCTAGTTGGTGCATGTTGACATGATCTCTTATGCCATAACCAACTTTCATCGGCATTACTCAGAAAATAATTTTCAGAGTTATTTCTATTGATATCAAGTGTATAGCAGTTACCTTCCTTTTTTGCTCTGAGCTTTGCTTTGATATTTTTCTTATCGAGTTGTAAGTCTTTCTTGTTGACAATTAGACATTCCTCTGGATCAAATATTATCCAGTTGTCTTTATCTGTACTTTGACTTACACTCAGCAAATTATGACATAAGTCTTCAACGTAATATACATCTTTGACTTGTATTCCTTTGTCATTTTTGATTTCATCAATTCTTGCTATTTTTCTAAATTGATTTCCTCCAAATTTTACCTTTCCACTTTCCTTAGGTTGCAATGTGGTAAAACTTTCAAAATCACCGGTCATATGTCTTGAGCATCCACTGTTTATGTACCACTTGTTGTTTTTGGATGCTTTAAGACATATCTACAATCAAATATGATTAAGTCTTAGGTACCCACATCTTTTTGGGTCCTTTTGGGTTAGTACAAATTTTTTTAGAACATATGAACCTTTAGGCACCCATTTGTAGGTTTCTATATTTCTTTTCTTGTTATGAATGCATGATGAAGTATAATGACTTTTTCTATTACAATAATTACAATGTGCAAAAGGATTTGATGTATGCACAGAATGCTGAAAATAATTTAAGTATGATTTACCTCCTGCTTTCTTTCTTCCTTTCCTGCTGTCTGATTTTGGATCATATCCAATTCCAGATCAATCATTAACAAATTGTTGAGCTTTTAAAATTACATTTAGCATTTCACTTCCTTTAGTGAATTTTTTAAGAGATTTAGTAAGATCAGTGTTTTTCTTTTTCAAAGAAGTACAATTTTTACAATCCTTTTCAAAATTCTCTTTAAGTTCTACTTCAAGAGTTTTGTTTTTCTTTTTGAAAACAATTAGTTCTTTAACTACTTTGATGAATTCAGAATGTAAAGCATTATATTAAAAAAGTAATTCATCATAGGTAGAATCAGAATCAGTTACCTCTTCTTCTGTTTCCTCTTGAGCAACTAGATAGATATTGGCTACTTCCTCTTCATTGCTTTCTTCGTCAGAAGAACTATCTCCCCATATGGCAGATACAAAGGCTTTCTTCTTATTGTAGAATTTGCCTTTTCTCTTTTCTTTATTCTTCTAAATTAGTTCTTGACATTCTGATTTGAAATGTCCTGGCTTTCCACATTCATAGCAGATGATGTGTTCTTTATTGCTTGTTCCTCCTTTCTGAAAGTTTTTGAATCCTTGGCCTTTCTTGTAAAACTTTCTGAATCGTTTAATGATTAGGCCCATTTCATCATCGTCAAGCTCTTCATCTTCATCTTGTTCTTCTTCTTTTGCTTTCAGTGCTAGACCTCTTTTCTTGTTGTCACCAATATCATCTAGTTCTCATTTGAACTTAATTTGCTTTCATATTCAGAAAGGCTTCTGAATAGAGAAGCAACCGATCGCATTGATTCACCTTTTGCTTCCTCAATTGTAGTGACTTTTGCCTCACAGTCTTTAGAAAGAATATTTAAAATCTTTCATACTTGGGTATGTTGATCATAGACTTTTCCAAGTGCTGCAAGTTGATTAACAAGGTGAGTATATCTAAGTTCAAATTCAGCTATCGACTCACCTGATTTCATTCGAAGTAAATCAAACTTAGTAACCAGAGTATTGATCCAGTTTTCTTTTATTCTTGAAGTTCCTTTATAAGCTATTTCCAAGGCTTCCTACATTTCTTTAGCTGTTGGGAGTGTGCAGATTCTGAAGTACTCATTTTGACTCAAGGCAATTTGAATCATTAGAATTGCTTTACTGTTGAGTGCAATGAGTTTCTTGTTATTCTCATCATATTCTGCTGGTATCTTGGGAACTCTTTGTGAATCTACAATCTTTTCAGGTTTGTAGTTTCCACTCTCAATCATATTCCATAACCCATATTCAGTAGCCATTACGAAGACTCTAAACTTCGCTTTCTAGGATGAGAAGTGTTCACCATTGAAATCTGGAGGTCTTGTGATAGAAGCTCCGTCAGGAAGAATGCCTTCACCCATGCTTGCCATTGGATCCTTCTTAGGCTATTAAACCTTAAAACAAGACCTACACTTTGATACCAAATGTTAGTGCAAGTGTTTCACCCAAGAGGGGGTGAATTGGGTGATTCCAGAAATTTTGTTATGTATAAGAAAATTGACAGAATATTTAAAGCAGTTGAGAGCAAAGAGAAATATCACCGAAGTGTACACCGAGAGTTATACTGGTTTGGCCACAACCACTTTGAACTATATCCAGTCCTCAGAGCGTCTCTAAGAGTTTCACTATATTCTCCAAGATTCAGTGGGTTCTTGGAACCTTAGTAAACAGCAAGTTCCTTCACCTGTAGTGTTTGTTAGAAGTAATTCAAACATGTCCGTTAGAGTCGCGCAGCAACGGTTGACCATTCTTCAATTTTGAAAAATATCTGTTTTGGGTAGGTAGCGGTAGGTGAACATTCGGACTTTTATTTAACTTTTCGCTTCTGGCATGATCTCTTCATTGTTTCTCTACAAATGTGCTTAGAATACTAGTGCAATGAAGAGTTAATCATATAGATAAAAAATTAATAATTATTCAATTAAAAAATGATTTTTGGACTTTATTACTCAAGTGGCTACTCGAGTGATCATGTTTGTTACTCGAGTAAACCTATAAAAAATATAGCAGTGAGTAATTCAACATTTTACATAAGATATTACTCGGGTAAGACATGGAGTGAGATATATCACAAACCTTGGAAATACCTGATTACTCGAGTGGCTACTCAGTGACCATGTCTTTTCCTTGCGAGTTACTCGGGTGCTTCCTCCAGTAAGCCTATTACGAGAGTGGTTACTCGAGTGGCCATGTTGTTTCCTCAAACCTTACTCGAGTGACCCCTCGAGTAAATTCCAAATAACTCTATAGATTACTTGATTACTCACTCAAGTAATTGCATCAAATTCTTGGTCGAGAGTCCTTGTTCTTTGTTTACCTGGTTACTCGAGTGACCCCTCGAGTAATGCTTCAAATAACTCTGAAGATTACTGGAGTGCTTCTTCGAGTAATGTCTTTTTCTCACCTAGTTACTCGAGTGGCTACTAGAGTAATATGTTGCATTTCTTGGCTGAGAGCTACTGGAAGATTTTTGACCTGGTTACTCGAGTGGTTACTCGAGTAATGCCTTTTTCTCATGTGTTACTTGAGTAAGCTTTTATATAACTTTGTAGATTACTCGAGTGGCTACTCAAGTAACATCTTCTAAATTTTGGCAGTGCTTTCGAAAACATTTTCTTTTGACATTACTCGAGTGCCTACTCGAGTAACAATATTCCTTACTCGAGTAGTCACTCAAGTAAACATAGACAAAGACTGCCACTGAGGTCTCTCAGATCTTCTCAATTACTCCAGTGCTTACTTCAAGTAATGCTTTGCATTTATTTACTTTGTTTAAATGTATTTGTTATCATATCCTCTTTTATCATTAGTCAAATTCTTTGTTATCATCAAATCATATGGGATCTAACACCCAGTGAGGGTAATACTTCCCAGAAGCAGAAGGGTCAGGGATCCTCTTCATCTAAGGGCAGTGGTAAAAAATCCTACCAGCCTAAAGATCACAAGCCTTAGAGATTTACAACAGAGTGGGTATGTCCCCATTGTGATAAATGCATTATGGCAGAAATTGTAAGGGCCAAGTAATTTGTTTCAACTGTAAACAACTAAGGCATATTTCTAGAGATTGTCGGCAGCCGCAGGCAAAGCGGAGACCGAGGACTTAGGGCAGGGTATTCGCTATGACCCATGAGGAAACTTAGAAGTCCCTTGATTTGATACAAGGTAAAGTTCTTCTTAATGGTAACTAATTGCAAGCGTTATTTGACTTGGGTGCAAGTCACTCCTTTATTGCTTATGATTTTGTGAGACACTTGGGTCTGCATGTACATAGATTGCCATTTGATTTGGTTGTGTCGACACCGATGAGTGTTAATGTTGTGACTGCAGAAGCCTGTTTAAATTGTGTTATAACTGTGGAAGGGCTTGAGTCTACTGTGGATTTGATTTATCTTCTGCTGCATCAATTAGAGTCACTTTGAGCTTTGATTGGTTGACAGAAGATAATGTGCTATTAGATTGTGGAAACAAGAGGATTGTATATCCTGCTTTATGAAATGTTAATGATTAAATGCCAGCTTGAATTTCCTTTCGACAGCCAAAGTTGAGAAATATCTAGAGAAGGGTTGCCAAGGGTATATGGTGTTCTTTTCTATTCAAGGAGAGACCAAAGAAACTCTGAGTAGTATACCCGTAGTAAATGAATTCCTTGAGGCATTTCCTAATGATCTTGTGGATTGCCTCCTGAAAGGGAAGTTCAGTTTTTGATTGAAATTGTGCTTGGAGCTTGTTCGATATCAAAGACCCCATACTGTATGGCCCTAAATGAAATGGCGGAGTTAAATAAGTAGATTGAAGACTTGCTTAAGAAAGGGTTCATTAGACCTAGTATGTCACCATGGGGAGCTCCTGTGTTATTTGTCAAAAAGAAAGACGAGAGTCTTCATTTATGTATTAATTATAGAGAGTTGAACAAGATTACTATTAAAAACAAGTACCCTCTCCCAAGAATCGATGACCTTCTAGATCAACTATCTGGTTCGTGTGTGTTTTTGAAGATTGATATAAGGTCGAGTTATCATCAGCTGCAAATGAAAGTAGAGGATGTACCAAAGACTGCTTTCAGAATGAGATATGGGCATTATGACTTTCTGGTGATGCCTTTTGTGCTAACCAATGTACCTGCATTATTCATAGATTACATGAACCGTGTCTTTCGATAGTATCTGGATTAGTTCGTGGTTGTGTTTATTGATGACATTTTGATATACTCCAAGAGTAGGGAGGAGCATGAGAATCATTTGAGGATTGTGTTGAATATATTGCGTGAGAAGCAACTCTATGCCAAATTGAGTAAATGTGAGTTTTGGTTGACAGAAGTAAAATTCCTAGGCCATGTTATCTCTTAAGAAGGGGTTTTAGTGGATCCTAGTAAGGTGGAAGTAGTACTGGACTAGAAGAGGCTAGAACTGTTGTTAAGATACACAGTTTTCTGGGTCTTGCATGTTACTATCGGAGATTCATTCAAAATTTCTCACATATTGCCTTGTCGATGATCAAGCTCACAAGACAAAATCAGATGTTTGTGTGGGATGAATATTGTGAAAATTGCTTTGTGAAGCTGAAAAAGAGGTTGACTACGGCTTCTATGTTGATTATACCTTATCCCAGCTTGACCTACGTTGTGTATAATGATACGAGTAAGCAGGGATTAGGGTGTGTCTTTATGCAGCAAGGACGTATGGTGGCCTATGCCTCTCGACAACTCAAATCTCATGAAATGAATTATCCCACTCATGATCTGGAGCTTGCGGCAATTGTGTTTGCTTTGAAAATTTGGCGGCATTATTTGTATGGTGTGATGGTAGAATTGTACTGTGACCACAAGAGTCTCAAGTATTTGTACGACCAGAAAGAATTAATACGAGACAGTGTTGTTGGATAGAGTTGCTTAAGGGCTACAACTTGAAAATCAAATACCATTATGGTAAGGCAAATATAGACGCGGATGCTCTTAGTTGGAAGACGGTGCTTGTGGCAGCAAGGATGATGTAAGAGGGGAAGTTGATAGAAGATTTTTGAGATCTGAATTTTTCGAACCAGATCGTCTATGCCAATTTCAATGTTTCCCAAGGGGAAAGTGATTTGAGAGCTGAAATTGAAGACGCTCAAAGGCAAGATAGTCCAATATAGAGAATTTGAGTTAGAATCGAACGGGGAGAAGCTCAGGACTATGATTTATCGCCTAGTGGATTGGTTCGTTACCAGAAGAGAATTTATGTTCTACTTAAGGTGGAGTTGAGGCGGAAAATTCTTGATGAAGCACACAATAGCCGATATACCCTTCACCCCGGTATGACCAAAATGTACCATAATTTGAAGTTTATGTTTTAGTGGCCAGGATTGAAGAGTGATGTGATGAAATATGTGGCTCGGTGTCTTACCTGCCAGAGGGTAAAGATCAAACACCAGAGACAGCCATGTTTATTGCAAAGTCTTGAAATTCCAGAATGGAAATGGGAAAGTGTGACCATGGACCTTGTTGTAGAATTGCCTAAGATCAGGAATTATGATGCGATCTGGGTGATTGTTGACTGGTTAACGAAGTCGGCACACTTTATATCGATCAATGCTAGTAACTCTTTAGACAAACTGGCAGAGATTTACATTCGAGAGATTATGAAGCTCTATGCCATACTGAAGAATATTATTTCTGACCGAGATCCCCGATTTACTTCGAGATTCTGGAGGGCCTTGCAGAGGCTTTGGGTACTCAGTTGAGATTTAGTACTACCTATCATCCTCAGACAGATAGACAGTCAGAGAAGACTATCTAGACACTGGAGGATATGTTACGAGCTTGTGTCTGTGACTTTAAAGGGAATTGGGATTACTTTCTTCCACTTGTTGAATTCTCCTACAATAATAGCTATCATGCAAGCATCCAAATTGTTCCGTATGAAGTATTGTATGGGAGGAAGTGCCAATCACCCTTGTGCTGGAATGAGTTATCTGAGAGGAAGCTATATGGGCTTGAACTTGTTGATCAGACCTCAGCACAGATTTGAATCATTCAAAAGAGGCTTCTTGCAGCGCAGAGTCGACAAAAAAGCTACGTTGACAAGAAGAGAAGGCCTCTAGAGTTTGAGGTTGGTGACTATGTGTTTTTAAGGGTATCTCCAATCATCGGTATCTAGAGAGCTATCAAGAGAAAGAAATTGAGCCCAGGTATATAGGTCCTTTCGAAATACTTGCAAGAATTTGGCCTATTACTTATCAAGTAGGCTTACCCCCAAACTTGAGCAGACTCCACTATGTGTTTAACGTTTACCAACTAAAGAAGTACCAACCAGATCCATCCTACATTGTTGAGTATGAGGAGGTTGAACTACAAGACAACTTCACGTATGTAGTAGAGCCAGAATAGATCATTGATCGAGAAGAGCGACGGCTCAGACACCAAAGCATTCCATACGAGAAGGTGATCTGGAAAGGAATGACTCAGAGAGAGGCAACTTGGGAAGTAGAAGCTGATATGCAGAGGCGTTATCTGAAGTTTATGGCTCAAGTTGTGTGACAAATTTCGATGATGAAATTTATTTTTCGGGGGGAGAATTTTAATATCCCAAAAAGTGATTAAGGGCTAATGACTTCAAAAGTGGATGTAATTATTGTTAATTAACACTTTTTAAGAATATGATGTGAATTTTGATCTGAATGTATTTCAATCAGTGCCTAAACCCTGCATTTAAGCTTAATTATGTGATAAAGCTTAAAATGAACCCTAAGGGTATGAGAGGGTGCATGAATGAAGAAGTGAAGCATAAAATGTGTTTAGTAGTGATTCAGTAAGAATTGCCATAATCAGGGGTAAAATGGGAAAACAAAAAGTTACCGACCAATTGGTCAGCTACCAAAGAGGAAACACATTGGTAACTTAAAGATCAATGGTTAGGATTAAGTGAGCAAGAGAGTGGAATTGTATGTGTGAGTGTTCATGTGTGTCCATGGAGGGTGAAACAAGATCTTGCCAATTGTCAAGGTAAGACCCATAGATTAAGGTCAAAGTTTCAAATTTCACTCCCTATCTTCTCTCTCCCTCAAGGTCGGCCAATGTGCTTGAGGAAGTCAAAAATATGCACTTTCATCATCATCTCATCTTCTCTCACTTGCCTCCATTTTCGTGTGAGCTTAAGGAAGAAAGAGAAAGAAGAAAACTCAAGGTTAGTGTTCTATATGACCTTGAATGCTCAATTCATCTTCATTAATCTTGTTCATAGTGATGAGAACTTCATTGATATGGTTTTAGATATATGAAAGAAGGTGTTTGAGTGCTTGAAGAAAATAGAAATTGAGAAATTAAGAAACCAACTTTGGGAAGAGGAAGAGGTGAGTATAAGTTGCATTTTGGCATATCCATTGTAATTGTTGGTTAAGTTTTGAGATTTGTGAATTTTGCCTTGATTTTCATGTAATTTTGAAATGGATGAATTGCCTAGTATATGGGGATGAAGTTAGTTTGGTATTGTGTGTTTGTGCCATTGGAGTTCATTTGGAACTTTGGAAGGAAAATTAGTGCAATTGGTTAATGTATAGGAATGTGGTGTCCAAAACAAAAACTTGATGTTAGAATGAGAATTTGGTTGTTTTAGTGTGCCTAATGGGTTCTTGTGAAAATTTGTATGGAATAGGTGGTTTGCTAATTTTTGGGGGCCATTGGACACTTTGGTGGGGAATTTGGAAAATTCTGTCAGCTGCTACGTTTTGGCTTTTGATAAACCTCACTCGAGTGCTCTTGGATCTCACTCGAGTGCAACATCATGTTTTCTCTTTTCCTTCAAGTTTCAGTTGCACTCCCATGTAAAGAAAGAAAAAGTGCATGTCTCACCTGCGAGTGATATGGGTCCTCACTCGAGTGAACTTTGTCTCACTCCAGTGCAAGAGTGTTATACACTATGGACTCGCGTCTCAGGTTGTCACTCTTAGCCCTTTTTTTAAGAGTGTATCTTAACACCCGTAGGCGTTATGTCATCACTCGAGTGCCAGAGCTAGTGCTCGAGTGCACTTCTCACTTTAGGGTTTTGGTTGCTCTCGGGTAGTCACTTTCTGTGCCTCACTTGGTAGGACTAGGGTGAGTATGAGGCTATCACTCGAGTGTTGGGTTCAGGACTCGAGTGCTATGATTATGTTCTGTCTCTGTTGTTGCTCTCAGTCAAGCACTCGCACGAGTGAGCTGACCTCACTCAATTGCATGAGTTAAAATCATTGTTTTCACCTCCGAATGGGGTTTTGGTCAAGTTTTTCCCAACCCTTTAGGCATGTGTCTAGGCTTCTAGTAGCCACCTAACAAGTTGAAATGATAACCAACATTAATAGTTATGAAAGTAAGAATCTGGAATAAGGATTAATCTGTTGTCCTTGATTTTGGTTATAAACTTTGACATTTGCCCTGCTCGTGAGCCATCTATGCCGGAGCATGCTCAGAAAGAACAAGGTAGTGACTCTTTCCCTTATACTATATGTAATACAAGGTATGTTTGATTTATTATTGTTTGTGGGTCTATCACCTGCTGCTCATCGATATTTCCAGTAGGAGGACTGTGCCTTCGGGGCGATAGTTTACGGGGGATGAGACTATGTAGAAGCCGAAAGGCTATATATAAAAGTTGAAAGGCTATTTGTGAAAGCAGAAAGGTTATTTATGAATCCTTCACCTGCGACCCATTGGTGATTGCGGTGGGAGGACCGTTCCTTCGGGGTGTTAGAAATACGGGGGATGAGACTATGTGTATATGTGACAGCTTGTATGCTGTGTTTCGTGCTGCTATGCTGCTTGATGATGTCATTGCATGCTTTATGATTATGTATGGTATAAGTGATTTGTTATTATTGGGATTCTTTGAATCTCATTCTTTCCATTAACTAACGTTCAGACAGAGTAAGTGGCTCTAAGGGAAAAGAGACGGTCAAGGGCGGCTAAATCTCCTATAGGGCCATTTGATTTTGAGTTGTTGGTTATCAATTTTGGATGGGAATACTGTATATATATTTGGGATGATAATGTTGGTATGACCTTGTGTAATCCCCTAAATGGAAATTTATAAACCCTTAGTTGATATATATATATATGAAAGCCGGGGTTGCCGGGATTTTGCTGTACACTCTGATATGTATGAATGTAATTTGACTGCATATAATAGTTGTATTCAAAATATGAATAGGAGACCAGGTTAAAGTGATTTTGAAAGAGAGTTGTAATAACCCTATCTCCAGGATGGGATTAGAAACAAAATTTTATCATTTGTTGGTCCCTAATTCATCTTTATTACGTATTTTCGAATCATAATTACTACTTATAAGGCAGGGGGTTACAGCCTGTCTTAGTGGGCCGTCAACCAGCGGCGAGCTAGCTTGAACCTGGTGGGCTGGCCCATATTACGAGCTCTATCATGTAATATAAATAATATAATTTCAAGATATTATATAAATAATTCATTGATGGGGCCATTGGTTTTTTTTTCTTAAAGTTTGCAAATGTTCAAAAATAAATTACGGATTTGATATGATGAAGGGCAAATTAGTAAATAAAGTTTAGGGTTAATATAATATTTAGTTCCTCAAGTTTATCCCTATTTTGATTTTGGTCCTTCAAATTTCAAACTATAAGTTTTAGTTTCTCAAATTTCATTTTGTTTAGAATATTAGTTCATATAACTCAATAAAAAAGTTGGACTACTTTATTCCTATGGGGACAAAAAACAATGGTTTGTAAATTGAGGGACAAAAACTAAAACAAAGTCAAACTTAAGGGACCAAAAATGATATTAAACCATAAAATTTTAATTTAAAAATAGTTTTTTAGATTTTTTTGGAATATTATTAATAAAGTGGTTTAGACCTGAGTGTTTGTTTTACAATAAAGGGGAAGTCTATGTAATTAGGGCAAAATAAAAAGGTGGTCAGAGTATTTTACTCCGTTTAATATAAAAATATGTATTTAATAATTAATAATGGTAGAAAAGGAAAAAAATAGTTTAAATTTTGAGACAAAAAATGTTGCTAAAGACTTGCCCCAAGAGAGTGAAAGCTCTTGGAATATTTTAAAATGAAGCTATGTGTTTGTTGCAAAAACATGTTCTTATAAATTAAGGAATTTATATGAAGGGTTCTATAGGGAGTTATAACACTAAAAATCACTAAGGTCATATCTCTTTAGTTTCTAAAGACACAAGGAAAGATGTGGTAATTACTACTTGGGGAAATGTTGTGTTGGTTTTTCAAGAAGACCCTACATACTATAAAAGTGTAGCTCTTCATGGAATAATTATTTTAAATAACCAATGGTTATTTAAGTTATATTGGTTCATAAGAGTTCATGAATCTAACATATGGTTATAACTTTTAATTGAAGAGGTATTGCTTTAAGAGACACCACTACATAGTCTATAAATACCTTACTCTATCACTTCATTTGTGACATATGATACAACATTAGAAATTACACAACAATAAGAGATCAAACTCAATGCCTTTGTCTTTTAGTGCATAAAAGATAAAGTTAAATTATCACTTTGTAAAAGCTATTATTGTCTTGGCTTGAGTGTTGGGAGTGCAATTCATACTCGAGAGTCTTCATTGCATCCTACAGAAAATTCGCCCATAAATCCAAATCGCACCCTATAAGATAGGCATAGGTGGGCGCGAATTAAGCCTAAAGGAAAGTACTGCCCACAACTTAAAGACATTGTGTACTACTTTCTTCTTCTTCTCTTTTTCTTTTACTCCTCAAAGATCCAACCCCTCTAACAAAAGCTGCTTATAAAAAATAATGAATGGAGTAATTTATTTAAATTTTTTATTCTCTTAAAAAAAATTCAAATGGTTCTTATGTTAATGACTGGAGGGAGTATATAAAATATTTCAATCCAATATATCATCCAAATTTATAATTTTCTCCTCAAAGTATCCCTATTTATTTCACATAGAAAGGGTGGTTTCACCAAGAGTAGTTACAATTTTCATAATGAGAAAGAATATTATAGGCAAACTAACATATATTTGTTACAAAATAACTAATTTAACTAACTTTTTTAACATTAACAAATTGATTATCTAGTTCTCCTATTAACGATAGGAAGAAAGGATTATATGAATAAAAAATTCCTAGTGGAATAAATGTTTTTCACTAGAATTTTAATCTATATAAATTATATAATTTATTGAATGCTTTAATTTTACAAAAAAATAAAAATTCAGATAATAACAGAGTTAGAGACTAGGGGTGTCAAAAATTGACATACCTCCCTAGCTAAGGAGCGGGAGATTTTTTTTTCTCTGGTTTGCTTCTTTGTAACCTCATCACATCACTAGCTTCGTCATTCTCTCCTCTGCATTTCAAGCTTTATGATCCTTCTTCCCTCCCTCTCTATTTTCCTGCCTCTGCTTTGCATCCTAACAACCTTATTTGTGTTCCTTGTTTTTGGATCAATGATTCGATTACCAAACTACAATGCTCATCGCCTCTCCTTTTGTCAAAAAACATTATCTATTCATGCGTGTTCTTCACTCTAAGCGCATCTATGCCTCCAAGCTTCAATCTCTTATAACCATTTATTGGCAACTTAGGTAACCTGTATCTATGCCTACACTTTCATAACTCTTTCGATGCTTGGTTTATGTGTAACTGTAGGATCTAGAGACTTTAAGGTATGCTCTATGTCTTCTCTCTTTGGATTCCGAACATCCCATGGTCTTCGATCACCATCATAGATGTTGTCATACCCTTATCTTATTTTTATCATTTTCAGAGAGCTTATGCACAGTTTGGTGGGCACACAGGAATAACATAAATATAATTATATATATAGTATATGATTACATTAAGGCATCCCCCCACAAGGTTGGTAATATATACATTTCATCCAAAATATTCAAAATTTAAAACTATATATAACCATGAACTTCGTCTCAGAAAATGTGTCTGTCAGTTCCTCATATCTATGTCCTTGCTTTTTAAGTCGCTGGTACCCATTGAGATATTTATATTTAGAAAAAGGGGTGAGATTCCAAGGAATACCAGTAGAAACATATTATCGTTCACACAAAATGCAATAAGTAGATATGATAGGCACCATATATGCATCAATTAATGAACAATATAAACATCATTGTTATGTATACATGAGTAGGGCTTTAGCCCCACTAATCGTACACCGGTTGTATTCTTACTCAACTCTTAGTGTAAGTGCACTTTCGGCATTAACTGCACCTTTTAGGAAAACTATATTCATTAATAAAAGCACAAACAAGGCAACCACACAATCATATGAACTATGACATGATGTATGAAGGATAATGTCCTTACCTTAAGTCTCTTTCACCCCATAACGTTCACCTCAAACAACGTGCCAACCTCAGGCTCCCAACTTGGTCCTAAAATATCAAATGTATAAGAATTAGGTTAAAACCCATTAATGTACCATGTTAGACACTTCCATAGTATTTATAGTGGTTATATTAGCCTATGGAAAAAATTTACCAAAATGCCCTCAGGGATTTGGCCTGGCTCGCCGTACCCGGTTTGATTGTACTTTTCCTGAAATTTTGACTGGGGTTATTCTGACATATTTTTGCCCAACGAATCTATTTCTAGGTCTCAGGGGTGTTTTCATTATTATGATGTTTCGGCCTTTTCCAAAAATGGACCAACTGTAACTCTGTTAGGATCGGCAGACACAGTGGAAGAATTTTTTTTTAAAAAATTTTGCCAATCCTAATCGAGGATCTATCAACGGCGTTTAAACCGAGTTAGAAGGATTCATACCTTTTTTAATTCAGGGTTTTCAATCTCTAGGAGCCAACACGTCAGGTCCGCTCCCTCTACCGGTATCCATACGAATGCTCTCCAACACGGACTGTGTGCTAGCACCTCCAATGTTTCTTAAGGTTTCCCTTGCGGCTCTGAAATCTCATGCGTGTATGAGTATATCTGCTCTATCAAGTTTATAACCTATGAGGGCTATATTCGAATTTCAAAATTGATCTTCATGAATTTTGAAATTAATTAAAAATTAATTAACTTGATGAGCTAATTAAATAAATTCAGTTTAAATTAAATCTGTCCAACAGTTTTAATTTAACCTATTTATTTAATCCAAATAAAGAGCCATTAGGTTTAAGTTATCTTCATAAATTAAATCTGAGATACTATATCTTTATCATGTTAGTTATTAAATTTAATATATCTTAATAGATTAAATTTAAAACTAACACAATATAATAATATCATATAACACACACATATATAAGATATGTATTTTGAAAATATATATGTATATAATATTATTAACGAATTTTATATTATATATATATATAAATATAAAATTCATCCACATTAAATTAAACATTATCTCGTATCGAGCCATTCTTGTGTGCGACCTTGTAGGCCTATATGAAGTTGGCAGTGGGCCAATAACTGTAATAACCTATAAGTTGCAAGTGGTGTAACCCCCTGCCGTAATTATATCCGAAATACAGTATTAAAATGAAATAGAGACCACTAATAATCAAATAACAATTTATAAACCCATCTACCAGACGGGGTTTTCACCAATACCTTTCGAAATCTAATTTACCTGGTTTCATATTCAATTTCGAATACAATTACATCACGCGGAATATCACATTTATACGAATATCAGAGTGTACAACAATATCATCCCGGCAACTCTCGGGTTCATATCTTTACTAAATATACATAGGGCACAATTGCCCATTACAATTTCCACAAACGGGGATTACACAAATCTATCTCAAAAACATAATCCAATACATATCCGAATACATACTCAAATATACATCCATATCATATATAATTATCCCAACATCTATGATAACCAACTACCAAACTCAAATACTCTAAGGAGTCTTCACCGTCCTTAAATGCCTGCACCATCCTCGCTCTTCCTTCCCTGTCTACAATGTTGATAGGGTAGGGTGAGATTTGAGAGAATCTCAGTAGGAAACAGATACCTATATGCATGTATGATATGTGTTTAATGCATGACATGCTTGCAATACATAACTCATGTTCACACAATGACATATCTGTGTGCTCAATGTTTCAACAACATACTCATGGCCATAGCATAACTAGAAACAGAGCTACAATCATTCATACATGTTTCACATAATCCAGCAAAGCAATACATGCATCAATACACAAACACAAATATCAAAGCATGCAAGAGAGGTAAGTTCCCTACACTCTTTCCACGTATGCTCCAGCTTCGCTTACTCACGATCAGAACGAATACCGAACCACGATCAGGGCGAATATCAACTCTATAACCAAAGCAAGGACATAGGGTTAATCCCTTTCTCAATTCCTCAACATACAAACACTTAATGTTGGTTATCATTTAACACCTTTAGGTGGCTAATCAAAGCCTAAACATATGCCAAAGGCTTGGGAAACATTTGACCAAAGATCACCTTTTAAAAGTCCAAAATGCTGATTTTTGGGGGTTGGCCACGGCCCACAAATCCACTGGCCGCGGCCAAAAACTGCCCAGAATCCGCTGGCCGCGACCAAGAAAATCCAGTTTCTTGGCTGAACTTCCAAAAATCATAACTAATTCCACAAAACTCGAAATGAGGTGATCCCAAATCCAAATGAAAGCTATTCAAGTCCTCTACACAGGAAAAATATTGGTCTTTACTAGAAATCATCACATAAATACAGAATGCCCCAAAACTCAAGACTGTCCCAAAACAGTGTTCATTTTCGACCTCAAATTTTGGACAGCCATAACTCACAGAAGACAAAACGAAATGGCACAAATTATGTGTCCATTTTGAAGCTTGGGATGTGAACTTTAAGACTAGAAAGTTTCATAATTTTCTGACATCATTTTCCTAGTCAAAAAATCCACACAACCAGACTGTCCAGAACAGAACTTCAAGGGACAGATTTTCAGTTTTGCACCAATGATTCCAATGGTTCCCAAATTCACACCAAATACCATTCCCACGTAAATTTGCACAAGGAATCCATTGGAAACACCAAATCAATCAAATTCACATTACATTGACATGTTATCACAACATGTCACACAAATCACAATTCAAACCACAACATTACAACTCTTCCAATTCAAGTTCCTAAATCAATTCCAATGACCAAATACCACAACATTACAACTCTTCCAATTCAAGTTCCTAAATCAATTCCAATGACCAAATACCACAACATGGCACCATTTTCAACATAAAACACAACCCAATTCATCCAATCCAAAATCATAAGAAAATCAGGGCAAAATTCGAAATTCACTAAACTCAACCAAAACTTACAAAACTTAGATCAAAAGGAAGCAAACACTCACCTCTTCCTCTTTTCCAAACCAATTCCTTGATTCTTCATCTTTCCAAATTTCCTCAAGCAATCAAACACCTCCAATCAAGAATCTAAAACCATAGAGATGAAGCCCTCATCAACATGGTCAAGATTAGTGAAGAGGTTTTAACCATTAAGGGTCATTACACAAGCCAAAACTCACCTTGTTTCTTTCTCTTTCCTCCCCCCAAGCTTGCGTCCATGGAGAATAGAGAGAGAGAATGATGAGATGATGAAGAAGGAGGGTCAGTTTTTGGCCACCAAAACCGACCAAATAAAGAGAGGAGAGAGGGAAAATGAGGTTTGACACTTTGACCTATCCAAGGGCTCACAAAGTGCCAAGTGTCACCATCTTGACAAACCTCACATGAGCTCACATAAGCTCACATACACATGATTCCACCCCTTTTGATTTATCACAAATCAATCTCAACCATTGATCTTGAAGTTACCAATGAGTTTCCTCTTCGGTAACTGACCAATTGGTCGGTAACTTTACCGTTTTGCCCCTGATTATGGCAATCCACTTGGAATCACCATCAAAATCATTTTCTCATTCATTTACACCATATATACGCCCTTACCCTTATTTTTATTCAATTTAGATGTTAATCCATAATTGAACTCAAATACAGGGTTTTGGCGCTGCTCATAACACATACGAATCACATCCGAAACTCAAATCACATCAAATTCTCCAAAAGGGTTATTTATCACTAACCACATCCACTTTTGGAGTCATTATCACTTAATCACAATTTAGGATTTTGCTAAACCGAGGCTTAGCAATCCAATAATCTCAGGCTTATTCTCTAGCCTCAAGTCTCAAAATTCAGGGTATTACAAGCGGCCTCTAGCAAGACATTACGACTACCTAATTCATATGAGGATCGTTAACACGATGCAACCTGTCATACAACCATGTCATGTCCTTTTTATCACACGATATATCAATCAAGGATAAGGCATGGATAATGTCATCCTCTTGTTCCTGACCATTACTTTATCAATTCATGAGTAACCTGACAATATAAATGGAAACTCCTTTCCATCGTAGTATGACCATACATTTCTCAGACTCACTCATCGAGGGGCCCAGTAATATCTCTCTACTAATGTGAGGGACACATTCCATCCTGATCATTCATATTTCTCTACATGAAAAACCACCAAGCCCGATCATAGTCTTTATCATCACCCGGTCAAAAGTACCTTTTGATTAGTTCAAAGCTTAGCAACTCTCTTGTAAGAATTCATGATAACCTCAGGTCTAAGGGCATTGTGATGTGGTTATACATGACAAAAGTTTATGACTTGATCCATGTAGCTTTCTCATAGTGGGTCGGTCCAGCACCTGTACTCTTACAAGTGCCTAAGACTTTGATTCATATTTTCATATCTTATCAAAGTCATATTGGTCTTGTGTCATCTTTGCTCCCGTATAGATGACCGACCAGGGACATTTTAGGATAATCTTTATGATTTATCCAAGGATACAATTATCATAGTTAACATGCAAATAATATGATAATAGAATGGAGAAATTTTATTAAATTAATAGTGTTTAAAGTACAATAATTGGCCCTTTGGGCATAATTTCCAACAGCCTCCCACTTCCCTATGTACAATCATTAATTTGTCTAATTTCCGTTGTCCTAACATTTCGCTCATGCTTTGCCTGTGTAAGCGTCAGAGTAAGAGGATCAGCAACATTGTCTTCTCCTGCTACTTTCCATATCTATATATCAACTCTATCATTGATTTCTCTAAGAATATGAAATCGCCTGAGTATATGCTTGGTCCTTTGATATGACCTAGGCTCCTTGGCTGTGCAATAGCATCACTATTGTCACAGAACAAATCTATTGGATTTGAGATGGTAGGCACTACTCCTAGTTCAGTAATCAACTTCTGTTGTAGAATCTTCTACAGTGCTATGCTTGGAGCTCTTCTAGCTTATTGCTCCACCATTCAGGAGGAATACGTATCCAGATTACAATTTAAGGTCGTCTTGGTCAGTTTAGAAACTTGCATCTGTGTAACTGGTTACACAGAGCTTATCATCTAATCTACCATAGACAAAAAATAGGTCATTAGTCCTCTTTAAGTACTTTAGGATATTCTTGACCGCAGTCCAATGACCCTCACTAAGATCTTGTTGATATTTGCTGGTCATACTTAAGGCAAATGAGACATCTGGTCGAGTACATAGCATGGCATACATGATGGATCCAATGGCCGAGGCATATGGAACCTTATTCATGCGATCTCACTGATAAGTAGTAGGACATAGGTCTTTACTAAGATGGATGCCATGAGACATGGGCATGTAGCCCCCTTTTTGAATCCTGCATACTGAACCTATGCAGTATCTTGTTTATGTATATGCTCTGACTTAGGCCTATTAGTCTTTTGGATCTATCCCTATAGATCATAATCCCTAGGATATAGGTGTCTTCACCTAAGTCTTTAATTGAAAATGACTTTCCTAACCAAGACTTGACACTTTGCAAGGTAGGAATGTCGTTCCTAATGAGTAGGATGTCATCTAGATAAAGCACTAAAAATACAACTGTGCTCCTACTAACCTTCTTGTAAACACAAGGTTCCTCATTGTTTTGAATGAATCCAAACTCTTTGACTACTTCATCAAAATAATGATTCCAGCTTCGAGATGCTTGTTTCAATCCATAAATGGATCTTTGAAGCTTGCAAACTTTACCAGAGTCCTCTGGACGCACAAAACCTTCAAGTTGTGTCATGTACACATCCTTAAGGAGCTTTCCATTAAGGAAGCTTGTTTTGACGTCCATCTACCATATTTTATAGTCATAATATGCTGCAATGGCAAGAAAGATTTTGATTGATTTGGCCATTGCAATTGGGGAAAAGGTTTCATCATAGTCTGGACTATGAGTTTGAGTGAATTCTTTTGCAACTAGTAGTGCCTTGAAGACATTTACATTGTCATCCATGTTAGTTTTCTCCTTGAAAACCCATTTACACCCGATGATTTTTAAACCTTCAAGTGGATCGACTAAGGTCCATACCTGATTGTCGTCCATGGATTACGTTTCAGACTTCATGGTATTTAGCCATTTCTCGGAGTTTGGTCCTACTATGGCTTCTTGATAGGTGGTTGGCTCATTTTGCTCAATGAGCAACACATCACTACCATTAGTAATCAGAAATCTATATCTTTGAGGCTGATGCCGTGTCCTATCAGACATTCATGGACCTTGTGCTACTTAAGGAGGCTCAGTAACTTGTTGTGAGTCTTCTCTAATTTCTATCTGTGGTTCTGTACTATCTTGTGACTCTCGAACTTCTTCGAGATGTACTTTGCTCCCATTGGTTGTTTTATAGACAAACCCTCTTTCTGGAAACTTACCGTTTTGAATAACAAACACTTTGTTATTAGTGAGATTGTAGACATAGTATCCTTTTGTTTCTTTCGGATACCCCATGAAAAGGCACTTTGAGGACCTAGACGCTAATTTATCTGAGGCTTGTTTAACATATACCTCACATCCCCAAATCTTGAGAAAAAATAAACTTCGTTTCTTTCTGGTCCATATCTCATATGGTGTCTTTTCAATTGCCTTAGATGGAACACGATTTAGTGTGAACGCAGCTGTCTCTAGAGCATGTCCCCAAAAGGACATTGGAAGATCTGTTTGACTCATCATAGATCGAACCATATCTAATAGTGTTCGATTCCTCTATTTGGAAACGCCATTCTGTTGTGGTGTTCCTAGAGGAGTCAGTTGTGAGATTATCCCACAACTCCTAAGATGGTCAATAAAGTCTTGGCTCAAATATTCACCACCTCGATCAGATCAAAGCGCTTTAATTGTTTTGCCAAGTTGGTTTTGTATTTCATTTTGGAATATTTTGAACATTTCAAAAGATTCAGATTTATGTTTCATTAGATAGATATAGCAATATCTACTAAAGTCGTCTATAAATGTAATGAAGTAGACATAACCGCCTCTGGCAACTGTATTTAATGGTCCACATACATCTGTATGTATAAGGCCTAATAATTCAGTGGCCTTCTCACTATGCCCAGTAAAAGTTTCCTTTGTTATCTTTCCTAATAAGCAAGATTTACATGTATCATATGATTCAAAATCAAATGAATTTAGAAATGCGTTTCTCATTTATATGGCCGAGATGACAATGCCATAAGTAGGTCGGATTCAAAACGTTTAACTTTATCCTTTTAGTAATTACGTTATAGATATTTCCATTATTAGGATGTTCCAAATTTAATATATAATGACCAACATGCAAATCACAATCAGCATATAAAATGTCATTACGATAAATATAATATTTACCATTCCTTGTAATGGAAGTATAACCTTCCTTATCCAAATAAGAAAGAGAAACAATGTTACTACTCAAAGCAGGAACATAATAACAATTGTTCAAAACTAACATAAGCCCACTGGGTAGAACTAATTCATAAGTGCCTACGGCTAAAGCAGTAACTCTTGCTCTGTTTCCAACTCGTAGGTCCACCTCGCCCTTCTTCAGCTTTCTACTAACCTTTAGACCCTACACATTTGTACAAATGTGAGAACCACATGCAGTATCTAATACCCATGTAGAGGAAGTAGAAAAATGAATATCTATAACATAAATACCTGAAGCGATAGCCTTGCTATCCTTCTTGTTCTTTTTCAGATCTTCTAAGTAGAGTTTGCAATTCCTCTTTCAATGACCGGGTTCATTGCAGAAGTAATAGACTCCTTCCTTTGGAGGCTTTGCCTTCTTGGGTGCAGGCTTGGTTTCGGGCTTGTTTGAATCTTTGAACTTACCACTCGAGCCATTACCCTTTCTTTTTTCATACCCTTTCCTTTCTAAACCATCAAAATAGTACTGTGCTTTTTCTTAATGCTTTGTTCAGCAGTTTTAAGCATCCCATGCAGTTCAAAAATTGATTTCTCCATGTTGTTCATGTTGTAATTCATAACAAACTGGTCATAACTCTCCGGGAGTGAGTTCAGGATCAAATCTATAGCTAACTCCTGGCTCATGGGAAATCCAAGCCTCTCAAGGTGATCAATATAACCTTTCATCTTGAACACATGAGTACTAACTGATACACCTTCAGCCATCTTACAGGAATGTAAGGCCTTTGTGGTCTCATTCCTTTCTTGCCTTGCCTGTTGGTGGAACATTTCCTTGAGATGGACAATCATCTCATGAGCCTCCATAAGTTCCAGATCTCTTTAGAGCTCTGGAACCATAGTGGCAAGCAGCAGGTAACATTCATCCACAGAGTCATCCTTATGCTTTATGTAAGCATCTCTCTGAGCTCTTAGAGCATTGGCTGCTGGCTCCTCAGTAATGGGTTGATCTAGGACATAAGCCTTTCTTTCCTGCTTGAGAACAATTCTCAAATTCCTGAACCAGTCAAGAAAGTTTGTCCCATTAAGTTTGTCCTTCTTAAGGACCGATCACAACAATAGTGTAGCAGTATTACTAGTCGATATGATTTTACAATTAAAATATGCAAAGTTAGTTAGTAATTTCCCACTAAATTAACAACCCTCAAAATAATTAGTGGGCTAAGATCCATATTTGGCTTAAACTTAAGTCCGCTTTGGCAAGACGCTTAAATTCAAGTTATTTAGGTAGGTAACCTATTTACCAATTACATCACATGTAACTCTTAGATGTTTATGGGATTTGATCATCATATGATCCGGCATGTTTAATCCCATCTAACGCCTTAAAATTTGAAACCATTTTGTTAATCTCAATTAAGTCAAAACAATAATGAATATTAAGAGCAGCACCATTACTCATACTTGTCTCATCAAGATAACTTAAGTGCATCAACTTTAGTGGTTTCCATAATTGAGCGATCTAGGTTTTGACAAATATTCATTAGTTGACAACATTATGACTTAATATTTGATTAGAGGGCTCAATTAATTAGTCTTGTTTATATGAATGCAATCATGGTTGTATCTCATACAGATAAATACATATAAACGCAAAAGTATTCATGCAATTATCTAATCAAAAGCATAATTTAAACGTGACACAACATGGCTTACCTAACATAAAATCATCCCAAACCAATGAGAGGACTTCTCTAAATAAGAAAATAAATACATTGAGAGAAACCTCGTTTAAACATTCAGGGGAGTAAGAAGAGAAGAGAATGTACATTGAGAGTATTTAAAGGAAGGCACAACGTGCAGGCTGTATTTAAATATTACAACCCTTTGTAAAAATGTAAAGCCATGTTGTTCACCATACCCAAACAAGTATAAAGAATAAACCACAACAAGAATTCATACAATATTAAAAGCAATATATGTCACGATCAGATTATATTGCGCTACGAACAGGTAGTCACGGCAGCACCCCTGAAGCTTTTAAAAAAAGTCACATTCCTTTTAAAAGAAATATTTAAAAAATTTTAAATTAAAAAAATTTCTGACCCAATTTTTTAAAATATTTGTTTCAGTCTAGTTCTAAAGGGATTTCAGCCTAGTTTCAAAAAACTCAACAACGACCCAGAACACTTCTGATCCAGATTGTCTTCCGCATAGATTTGGATCCCTAATACCCGAGTAGATATCCAAACTTAGATCTGATTGGATTGCCGCCAACTATGATCTCAGGTACCTTACCCGATTACATGCTATCCAAAAACAAAAATCACATACATGTTTCAAGATATACATGTTCGGAAACGAAAACGAAAGCAATTTCAAGATTCAATTTAAATGAAAAAAAAATTAGCGGAATTTCAAGATCATATCTTTCAAAATAGTTTCGTTTCGTGTTAACTAAATCACATACATGTTCGGACGTTTCTTATAAACTTACGTACATATCCCATATATATCACATGTATAAGAATCATAAACTCAATTTAAACGCACAATTGACCTGATTATGATGCCATTGTTAGGATCGGCAGGCATAGCAGAAGAATTTTTTTTTAAAAAAATTTTGCCAATCCTAATCAAGGATCTATCAACGACGTTTAAACCGAATTAGAAGGATTCATACCTTTTTCAATTCAGGGTTTTCGATCTTTAGGAGTCAACACTTTAAGTCCGCTCCCTCTACTGATATCCACACGAATGCTCTCCAACATGAACTGCTTGCTAGCGCCTCCAATGTCTCCTAGGGTTTCCCTTGCGGCTTTGAATTTTCATGCGTGTATGAGTATATCTGCTCTATTAAGTTTATAACCTATGAGGGCTATATTCAAATTTCAAAATTAATCTTCATTAATTTCAAAATTAATTATCAATTAATTATCTTGATGAGCTAATTAAATAAATTCAGTTTAAATTAAATCTGTCCAACAATTTTAATTTAACCTATTTTTTTAATCCAAATAAAGAGCCATTAGATTTAAGTTATCTTCATAAATTAAATCTGAGATACTATATCTCTATCATGTTAGTTATTAAATTTAATATATCTTAATAGATTAAATTTAAAACTAACACAATATAATAATATCATATAATACACACACACACACACACACACATATAAGATATGTATTTCGAAAATATATACCTATATAATATTATTAATGAATTTTACATTATATATATATATATAATTCGTCAATCCTAAATTAAACATTATCTTGTGTTTGGTCATTCATGTGTGCGACCCTGTAGGCCCATATGAAGTTGGCAGTGGGCCAATAATTGTACTAACCCATAAGTCGCAAGCATCTTCTAGCAAGACATTACGACTACCTAATTCATATGAGGATCGTTTACACGATGCAACCTGTCATACAACCATGTCCCGTCCCTTTTGTCACACGATATATCAGTTAAGGATAAGGCATGAATAATGTCATCCTCTTGTTCTTGACCATTACTTTCTCAATTCCTGAGTAGCCTGACAATAGAAATGGAAGCTCATTTCCATCGTAGTATGACCATACATTTCTCAGACTCACTTATCGAGGGGCTCAGTAATATCTCTCTACTAATGTGAGGGACAAATTCCATCTTGATTATTCATATTCCTCTGCATGAAAAATCACCAAGCCCGATCATAGCCTTTATCATTACCCGGTCAAAAGTGACTTTTGACTAGTTCAAAGCTTAGCAACTCTCATGTAGGAATCTATGATAACCTCATGTCTAAGGGCATTCTGACGTGGTTATACATGAGAAAAGCTTATGACTTGATCCATGTAGCTTTCTCATAGTGGGTCGGTCCAACACCTTGTACTCTTACAAGTGCCTAAGACTTTGATTCGTATCTCCATATCTTATCAAAGTCATACTGGTCTTGTGTCATCTTTGCTCCCGCATAGATGACTGACCAGGGACATTTTAGGATAATCTTTATGATTTATCCAAGGATACAATTATCACAGTTAACATGCAAATAATATGATAACAGAATGGAGAAATTTCATTAAATTAATAATGTTCAAAGTACAATGATTGGCCTTTTGGGCACAATTTCCAATAAACTCCACCTAATTTTCCTTCATGAATGCAATGGAATTATCAGAACATCAAAAATCCAACTCTAACCCCTTGATATAGACCTGGCCGAAACTTGGGTCTTCCTCTGGAAAAATTGGGGTTTTTCGATTCTGGCTTTGCAGACGTGTTCCTTTCCACTTCTAATCACTTTGTTCACTATTTAATTACGTTATAACTACCATTTAGTACCAATTTTGGCTGCATAACATCCCCCACAACCCATTTTGCAATTTCACAAACAAAGACAATTAGGCAAAATTTCATTGATTAAATCGACCATAGCATCATAACACCAATATTCGAAGGTTTGGAAGTTACCTTTCGCTTCCTCTAGCTCTTCCCCTTTAGGCCAAAATCCTAGCTCTTTACAACAAGGAAATTTGAGCTTCCCAAACCTTGAATAGAGATAGAAGAATAGCTTAGGAGCAGGGTTATACACGTTAGGTACGAATTCACAGAAGAAATCGACCTACCTCTTGAGTTTTCTTCTCTTTCTCTCTCTAGAATTTCTCAACTTTCTCTCATTCCTTAGGTTGCCATGGCTGACATGAAATGGGGGAAGAGGATAATGAGAATTGCTTTTGTAATTTTCCCCATAATTATAAGATTGCGACCACGTTTTTCCATTTTTGGATTTTTTTGTAATTTCTGGTAGATTTTCTGCCCAAACTTTGAAAAATCATAACTAAATTTGTGGATATCACGTTGAAGTGAATCCAAAGGCTATGGAACCATTGTTGAGTCTAGTTTCAAGGAAAACTGTAGATTTCAGTCAATTGGAAGTACAAAATTCCAAGAATTAAATTATTTGGATGCTGTTCTAGAAAATTTTCAGTTTTTATGAGCTAACTTCAAAAATTCATAACAATTTGTATATAGCTTCAAATGATTTGTATGACCTATCAATCTAAAGCTTAGGATGTTTACTTTCATCCTTAAAATTTCATAATTTTTGCTTGTCATTTGGTCTTCGAAAACCACATGACAAACTCACTGCCTCACTTGAAGCAATGAAACGACAAGCACTTGCAACTTCAATTATTCCATTTTTGTATACAAATTTCAGCCCATTTTTGTATACAATTTTTCCCTACTCTTTAATTCACTATTTTATTCTCTTTAATACCTCAAAGATATAAGAAACATTAGGAAATAAATTTGGGGCACTTGCTAAACCGGGGCTTAGCTGTCTACTTAATTTAGGCTTATTCCCAAGCCTCTAATCCCAATATTCGGGATATTACAGATGCCTCACTCTGGTTTCCCATATATGACCTTCCGTTGAACTACTATACCTCACCTGTTGCACGCCTTATTGCTTCTCCCTTGGGCGAATACCTTACTTTCGACTTGAACAACGACAATCGTCGACATGGATCCAAGTAGGTGTGAAAATTCCGTTGACTTTTTTGATTTTTTCTCTCCCATAAATTGTGCTACGTTCTGGCAAGGTAGTTCCAACCACCTACCTACTTGAACATGTCAGATTAACGTTTGCCTATTGTGGTTGCATTAGTCACATATCTCGGCAATGTTCACACAAGCAACACCCACTAAACTCTTTCCCACTGTCTAGGCCTATTGGACCAATCTCTTCACATGTCCACTTCAAATTTGGTTCATATAAAATTTGCTTACTAAGAGGCCTTCTTATTTGGTCTCCAACTCTTTCTAGCACAAGCCTCTCTACTCCACCCTTTCCTTTCACCTCACTTAAACGACCACCAATGTCACCTCTTGAACCCCCTGTTTCCAAAAGACTTAAACCTAGTAACAATTTCTTACCAACTCTATTAACTCCACTTAACCACACGTGTCCTCTACATAAACCTCATCCCTCCCTATATCCTCTATGGAACAAAAGTCCTAGAATCCTAACCCAACCTCTACCAAGCCTTCCTCTTAAATGTCGTTGAACCACTGTCTCTTCTCAAGCCTAATCCCTAACCGTTTATCTACTTTCTAGTTCCATTTCAACAAGACTCATTTCCGTCTGATAGACTTAAATTGACAATCACTTCCACCTCCTCCTTCTCAGATCACCGCCACTTAATTACCCATAATGACTCTTGATTTTCCTTCCCATTTATGTGTCACCACGGTAACTTTGCCATCCTTTTACTAAATGTAACCCCTTGCCTTTAACCACGTAATTATAATTCGATATCACATAGTTAAATTGGTTTAGAGACCGTCGGATAGCTTAAACTCATTTCAAGTTCCTACACTATAGTAGGGTTTTCACCAAAAACTTTCAAAAACTCTTCTCTATCCTGGTCTCAATTTCAAAATTCGAATATAATTACCTGTGCAGTTAATTTACATTCACACACATCAGAGTGTATAACCAAATCCCCGACAACTCCCGGGTTCTATACATATATATAATCTGAGGGTTTAAAAGTCTCCACTAGGGGATTACATAACCAAAATCAACAGTAATATTTACATCTCCAAAAATAAACAGTAATCCCAAGTCCAAAATAGTTAACCAACAGCCTAACAACACACTCCACAAGATCCTAGCCGCTCCTGGTGGTTCGCTTCTCCTTGGAGCCACTTGCCCTGTCTGAAATGTTAGTCAATGGAAAGAATGAGATTCAAAAGAATCTCTGTAGTAACAAACCACTCATACAGTGTATAAACACATAGCATATATGATCATGTTAAGCAGCATCACAATGTATCATGGCTTTCGCCACAAACAACAGCACTCATGGTTGTAAACTCTAAGCGTCAGCTTTCGCTGCGATCTCAATGTATTCACAAAGTATTCACTAGGCGTCAGCTTTCGCTGCGATCACAAAGCATCACAATGTCACAATGTATTCTCAATGCAAGACAAACATACATACAATGTTTCACACAAAGTATAAGAGAGGAGTCACTACCTGGTTCTTTCCGAACGTGCTCTGGCACGGGTCGTTCGCGAACAGGGCAAATATCGAATCCTACAATTCCAAATGCACCATTTAGACACTTCCATAGTGTTTCTTGAGGTTATGAGTCTATAATGAAAATTTACAAAAATGCCCCAGGAGACCCGGCCCGGCCCCGCCGTACCCGGTCCGGTTGCACTTTTCCCAAAATTCTAATCTGGGCTATCCTAACATATTTCCGCGCAAGGAATCCATTTCCGGACTCGGAATTATCAAATTCAATGTAAAATTACAAATTTACCCTTGGCAGCCCCACTTTAAGGGTTTTAGGGGCGTTTTCGTAATTATGCTTTTTCGGCCTTTTCCGAAAAAGTGACTAACTGTAACCCCACCTAATTTTCTCCCCTGAACTCAATGGAACCATCAAATCATTGAAAATCTAACTCTAAGACCCATTTCTAGGGCTGGCCGAAATTTATGAGTTCTCCGGGGAAAATCGGGGTTTTACGATTTCGGCTCCGTAAAAGCGTTCCTTTATACTCCTAACCACTTTATTAACCATTACATTAGGTTACAACTAACATTAAGACCCAATTTGGGCAGCATAACCCCTAGGACACATCATTTCCAAACTTTAAAACCAATGGCAATCCGGCGAAATTTCACCGATTAAATTGCCCACAGCAGCCAGAATAAGCAATATACGAAAGTTTGGAAGTTACCTCAAGCTCCCACAAGCTTTTCCCAAATATGGCTGAACCCTAGCCTATTTGAACAATGAAATTCCTTGCTTCAAAACCTTAATTCACATAGAGGAATAGCTTAGGAGGAGGATTATACACATTAGGTACGAATTCACTGAAGAAATCGACCTACCTTATGAGATTTCTCCTTCCTTCTCTCTACTTTTCTCCAAGCTCTCTCTCACGTTTTTTCCTCTTGCTTCAGCTAGAAATGGCATGAAATGGCTGAAGAAGATGAGCAATTTGATTAATAATCCATGCTGACATCATCTTTTAATGAGTTGATGTCATAATTCCTTATTTTCCCATTTTCGGATTTTCTGGCAGATTTTCTGCCCAAACTTTGAAAAATCATAACTAATCCTAGAAAAATCAAAATGAGGTGATCCCAAAGCTAAATAAAAGGTATTTAAGTCCTCTTCATAGGAAAAATATGGACCATTATTAGAAATCACCACACAAATACAGAATTACACAAAACTCAACACTGCTCCAAAACAGAGTCCAGTTTTGATCCCAAAATTTGGACAGACATATCTCCAAGTTCCCAAAACGAAATGGTACAAATTATATGTCCATTTTGAAGCTTGGGATGTGAACTTTAAGATTGGAAAGTTTCATAATTTTTAGACACCATTTGCCTATTTAAAACGTCCACACTAATCGGCTGCCCTGTACAGAGAATAAATAGACGGAGTTTTCAACTTTTGCACAATTGTTCCTAATGGTTCCAATTTCACAATAAACACACTCCCCACACGAATTTTCACAAGGAAGCAATTGGAATCATTAAAATATCCAAATTCTCATCACACATTCTCCAAAAGTGTTTATTCAACAATAATTACATCTACTTTTGAATTCATTAGCCCTTAATCACTTTTTGGGATATTACACTAAACCTCCTTCCCTTTGCATGGCAGGGATTTGTGCCCTGTTTATGTGGCTCCCCCATTTGCCTTCATGCATGAGCACACCAGTGTATATATATATGGCCCGAACTTGCTCCGCTTCTCACACAAAAAAACAGAGAAAGTCTTTTGTAGTAATGGACAAACATTGTACTTTCATGCGCTTCCATAAGGTTGCCTTTTATCGGCTTCTTCATCGCTGGTTTTGCCAAGGACGTTGTTGTCTTCGTATCACAGATGGGCATGTTGATGTAATCGTGGAGTATGATCTCAATTTGCACGAAGCTCGTCCTGTTGCAGTGGAGCACACTGATTTCAATCCTCCAGACCCACACTGGTTTGAAGATCAATTCTTGTTGTTTCACTGGGTTTATGCTCTCTTCAGGATGCATGGCTTGTATGACCTTTAGTAGGAAGATCTTCAGCGTCAAGGCTATCATATTGTCAGGCATGTACCAACTATTCACCCTCAACTGTCATACATGCGTGTGCTTGCACAAACTCAACAAGAATATGATGACATTCTGGGGTCGTCACCTCACTCTATTCTGCCTCCACCGGCGTCACGTCCTCCAGCACCAGCCTCTGTTGCGTGGTTGTCCTCTAATAGCCAAATCAATGGACATGCAGGCCATCGTCGCTCCAGAGCTAACTTCAAAGCAGGACAAAATGGTGACGTCTCCACTAAGCTCACTCTTCAGACCGGTGAGCCTCCACTTGCGAGAGCTTGCATGACTGCATGATATGATTACACCTCGCTCGCTACAGATAGAGTAGTTCTGTAATGATCTTATGGTCTGCAAAGCTGCTCTACTATGTTTACCTAACTACTATTATAGTTTCCTTTCTTTTTCTTTGCAGTTTTAAGTTTGCAAGTACTGAATTCTTTTGTGTTGGCAACTACGGTGGGAACATCGTTCATCAACTCTCATCGCCTGTGTTCAACAACAACGCCACTCTCTGTTTTGTTGTTTATGCCAATGTCCACTTTCAGTACCTTGTTTGCATCAAGAATCTCTTCACTACTTCACTACACTTGTTCAGCGCTGTCTCTGCAGACTCTGTTCTGTTAGTGGCTTATGGATCCTTCCATTTGCCCCTTTCAACTTTGCAAGGGAAGCTCCGAACCCCGACAGTTCACTTAAGTGGCCCAAGTCCTCAGGGAGACGTGCTGCAACACCCATGGTTTCTACAACACTCTGCATTCTCAGCTTCAACGGTTATGATGGACAAATGAAGAGATTTGCTTTTAGACAGTGCAATATATATATTTGGTCATTCCTTGGTCTTTTTATGGGTCTGTTTTATTTGGATGCACTCTTACATATTTCCTTAGCCTTATGTTTGCTTTATGGGTTACTTGGGATGCCTCTATCAGGTTGATCCAAGACGGCCCCCTACTAATGTGATCGTTTTATCTTATAATGAAAGTTGTCTTTCATAATAATAATAATAATAATAATAATAATAATAATAATAATAATAATAATAATAAAGGGAGTTGGAGACTATGAACGAGTTACTCAAAACAATAATTTCCTTTTATTCTACAATGCGTCCACAACCTAGTTAGGTTATGTTGAATTTTTTTGATGTCAATCTTTAATTAACTAGAAATGGTTTGCTAGGATATTTGAGAGTCTACAGTCTAAACTATAAATGTACTTTAATTTGGTACCGATGAGACTCCAATTGTCCCAAATGCTCTTTCAAGCTTATTAAGAGCATGTTCAAACCAACACCGGTTAATAAGAAGCGAGTTCTACAAATGAGTAGAGGAAGATAATGAAAGAGGCAATACTGTTATTGTTGTGTACATGTTTTTCTCTTGTTTGGTAGAAGGATGAAACTCAAGTTCATTCACTTATAATTTAATTAGCAAATCAATTTTAGAAAAAATTCATGTGCTCAGAATTTGATTGAAAAATTAAACCTAACCCATACAAATAAATAAATCTAAATTTTTTCCCCAGAAATAATAACAGGATTTGAATTAATGGTTGTCCCAAACATACTCTTGGATAGTTACTCCCTGTGTCTCTTATGTCGACCTTTGTATTACTATTAAATAAATAAATAAATAAATATTCGGGGACTTGACTGCATATTCCAGGGACTTGAACTTGAAGGCGGCTTTCTTCGTCGCAAACCAAAAGATCAAAATGGCTTTAATAAAATTTAATATGGGAAGTGATTTTGATAGGAAGTATGGGAAGTTTAATAAAATGAAGAAGAAGAAGAAGAAGGATACGATCGTCCGTAAAAATGGCGGCTGAAAAACCATAGCGACACAATGCGAATGGTCCAAGGTACAGCATATGTGATTCAACTATAAATGGCGCACGATCATATCGGTTATTTTGTGAATCGCTCCAGTAATTAATATATATTTTGAAAAAAAATGAAGACATATGTGGTGAAAAATTTTACCCAATCTTTCTGATTTTAGCAATAAAATTAGCCGTTCCTGTGATTTCCCCTCTCTCTGGTTCCCCTAATTTAGCTCAGTTTGCCGCTTGTTTCTCAGCAATGTACACGGCCATCAAAGAGAGAGAGAAAGGGAAGATACAGGCAAAAGCATAAGGGATGAGGATTATACTCTCGTCGACGTTTAGGTTTCAGCATCTCATACCATTGCATTGAGTTGATCGAGAGAGCCATAAATATTGCATATACATACATACACATACATATATATAGTTGCAGGTAGAAATTGATAAACAAGGGTCCTTATAATGTCTTCGCCTGAGGCTCTCGATTGGTTGCTTCTCTCGCTCAGCAGAACCTTTTGTACTCCATTCTCCGTTTTCATTCAGATCCAGGTTCACTTTTCTTTACATATTTCATTTTCTATTCTTCTCTCCTTCTGTTTTTCTCTGGAATTATCCAACTCTAGTTGATTTTTAATTTTGTCTGTTGAGTTTGTTATGATCAGCTTCAATGAATCGTGGGTTTGGAAAATATTATGTTTTGTATTGCCACGGGTTATCCCAAACTATCTCATGAAGGAATGTTGTTCCTTTTTTTTTTTTTGCCGGGATGAAGCAATGTTCCTTTCCAGTATTAAAATTTATAATGTATCCTTTGGATAACAGATAGATAGTAACGTCATTTACCCAAAAAAGAAAAAAGAAAAAAATATGGTAATGTTAAATTTTAACATCAGAAAAACCGGTTAAGAGTATTTTTGCCTCTAAAGTATTTATAGAGGAGCATCTGATCCCCTAAAACAATTGGCATCGACTTTTGTTTTTTAATTAAAATATGCAGCATCATATTTTGGGTGTCATATGGCTTGCCAACTATAGTATTTATCAATTAAAAAATTCTATCAACACTAACAATCAACTAGTTGCAACGTCAAAATTTATATATGTCTAGCCTAACCTTCTAACTAGACACGTGCCCTTAAAAAAGGAATAAGGATTAAAGCACATCTTTACTTTTGAATTATTTCGTGAGGAGCACTGGTCATTCTAGATTATTTGTTGGAGCAATGTTACTCTTTTAGTATTACAATAGCAATGTTTCCCTTTGACTAGCAGACTGTATAATTGACCGGGGAAAAACCCTTAAACTTAGACTAATTGTCATAGGTTATATATGTTTATCTTGTTTGTCTATAGGTTATATAGGTATATTTGTCAATAAAAACAGTTTGTTGGTCTTACAGCTAGTCAGAGTAATACTTCCTCCGGTCCTAAATATAGGATAAAGTTTGTAATGCGATTTACACTATAAACTATGTCCTATATTTAGGACCAGAGGTAGTATTTTATTATTTCGTGTCAACACCATTAGTTAATTGTTAGTGTGGGCTAGTAGACTTTTTTTTTTTTGTTGGTCAAATGGCAACATTGCAATGATTTTAATACTGAGAGGGCAATATTGCTTCAACAAATAGTTTAGGATAACCAGTGCCCCTCGCAGAATAGTTCAAAGGTAAAAATGATCTTTAAGCTTTTTTATATATTGTAAATGTGCATATTAACTTTATATGAATATTTATTTAATCCAAAAACCAATGCATAACTTGGAATTCAATTTAATATATAAGACTCAATTATTTTTAAGCATCACACCTTTTCAGAAGCATAGTGGTTTAAATTAAACGAATTAAATTATTAAAATACATACATTTATGTGAAAAGTTTCACTTATGCTTTAAAGGGAGTTCCTTAAATTTTCACCAGAAAAAAGGAGTTTCTAAATTGATTTTATAATGTTGGGATTAGCTGTCTTGCTGCTAACAGCATATATAATAAAGTTAAACAATTTTGGTTATTGTGGGTTAGAAATTGGAAATAAAGCAAAACTTTCTAATTAGGACCATGGACTAACAGGTGACTTCACTTTATATATTAAGCAAAACATTACATATTGTCTCCTTCATTACTGAATGAACCCTGGCCCCTGGGGACCCTGCATGGTTTTTTTTTTTTTTTTTTTCTCCTTGCAAGCTTCACTAATGGCCTATTTGGTAGGAGGGAAATAAATGGGAGGCGGAATTTTAATGAGTTTAATTTTGAGAAAAAAAAATTAGAGAAGTGGGGTTAAAAAATTTTTAATTAAATTTTCTTATTTTTTTATATTATATCTTCTCTTTACTAAAATTTTATTACCACACTTAACTATTTCTTTTTAATAGAACTTATTAAAATTTCCCCTCTCCCCTCCTCCATTTTCCTCATGCCAAACAGATCCTAAGAATTCAAGGGCACATCAAAGTCAATCTGTGAATTTTCATGGTTATTGTATGAAATGACACTAATTGTAATGAATTAGTAGTTTAACCTTAAACATCTGAGTACGGTGTTTGTATATAGCCAAATACATCAGCAATTTGGTGACATAATTTTTGCCTTTCAGTTGGTCATTTAAATTAAATAAGTTTTCATGAAATGCTGTTCTAAATTCATCGATACTTGTTACTTATGAAAAATCCCTACATGATACGAGATAGAGTCGTCTTTTCTCTTCCTGACCTTTGCCCCGAAAAAGACTTAGAATTGCATGTGAAAAGCATATAGCCAATAGCTTCTTAGCGCTGCCATTCAAAGCTAAATTTTATGTCTGCTCTGTAGGGATGTGTAATTTGCTTGCTTCTTGGTATTGGTTGGGCTTTGGCTGCTTCTGTCAGGTACTCATTGATGTTAAACAGTGAAACAATTTCCGTACCATGTTAATGAGAAATCTAATACAAATACATGAGTGTATATATAATTCTTTACAGGAACAGAGAGATAAATAGAATTAAGTACAATATGCGGAATGGCAACAACTTTGCTTTCCTTTGTCAGAGTATCAATGAACTTGAGCACTCAAATCAGGTCAACCTGCCAACAGTAACTGTAATTATGCCACTAAAAGGTTTTGGAGAACACAATTTACGCAATTGGAGAAGTCAGGTAACCTTTTGGACACATGTCTTTAGAACTTTCTGTTTTAGTATGTTCCATCAAATAGAGCTAGGAATTCAAGTTGGATTTTCTCACATTTTACGGAGGGTTGAGCTTGAGGAATTGTGAAAAGAAGGATTTAAAAGGCTTTTGGGCTCAAGTTTAAGGGTTTGTTTGGTCTGAGGGGAGGGGAGGGAAAGTGGGTGGAGGGAAAATTTTTTTGAGTTAAATTTAAAAAAATTAGAGAAATGGGGTTAAAAATTTTTAATTAATTTTTCTTATTCTTTTATCTTATATATATTTTTTATTAAAATTTTATTACCCCACTTCTTCAATTTTTTAAAATTCAACTCATAAAAATTTTACCTCCCCTCCATTCCCCTCCAAATCCCTCACACCAAACAGACCCTAAAAGCACTACAAAAAATAGATCGGGTTTAGTCAAATATTCTGTTTTTGGATAATGAAGATGACAAATTAGAAAAATCTAATTTTGTTTACAATTTGGACTTTAGAAAACTATTTTGTCCTTTAAAATTTGGATTTGTATTACTCAACTTGAACTTTTAAACATTTAAATTTGTTCGTTTAAATTTTAGATTTGTATTGTGCAAATTGAACTTTAGAACATTTAATTTTAGTATGTTGGAGTTTGGATATACATTATGACCTTGTTAAACTTTAAAAAAGTTATAAAGAAATATTATCTGAGCTTTTAGGCCTAGCCTTCAGCTCGATCAATTTGGGTTGGGTCTTAGCAAATGACCAAAATAAGATAAATAGGGTTTTTGAGCTTGAGCCTAAGGGTGGGCCAAGCTCATCCTTTTCCCAGTTATATTCTTTGATATGTCATTCTTTCTGAAAATGCTATTTGATGCACTTCTTTGGTTATTGGAAATTTTGCATCTAACTTAACCGTCATATGTGCTTAAACTACCAACATATCCTCTCTATATACTGTGTTTATCCTAAGTTTGAAAGAACTCCCTATAGGTTGCATAACTATATCTAATTTCTTATTAAAATTTAAGTTGTATGATTTTTTTTTCAGTATTTTGCAGATTTTATCAATCGAGGATTTGTGGTGTTTGACTCTATTATTTTTCCAAATTTCTTCATGACTTTTATGCTTCTTATTTGAGGTTCTCCTTCTGTCATTTTTGCAAATGTAGATAACATCTCTCTACGGCGGCCCTCTAGAATTTATTTTTGTGGTAGATAGCACAGAGGATCCTGCTTACCATGCTGTGTCAAGACTACTATCAGAATATGAGGTATACATAATCATGGAATAGATTAAAATTTATCTCCCTATTTCAGAGATCTGTTCATAGTTTTGGTTCTGTCCTACAATATACTCAATACATCATTGCCCTCTTTATCCAAGCCTGGAAGAAGTGCAAAATGAAAATTCCATGTTAAGGCTAGATTCTTGGCTTCTTGGTGCAATTGCAAAAAAGCTGGTTGAAGGAGATCATGTACCTGTACCTTTCCAACTAATACAACACACACTCACACTCATACCACTTCTAAAGAAAACATGAGATTTTTGGGGTGAGACTTACAGAGACCGATGGGAAGAAGAGAAACAGAGCAAAAATTGAGAGGGAGAGAAGACAAAAAGTAAGAGGGGCAATTAGACAGAGAAATGAAAGGGAGATAAAAGCAGAAGGGGGAATAAGAAGAACTTGAGGGGGATTGTGATCAAAATAGCTATCCCACAGCAAAATTCATTTCCATTATCATCCAGGCACCCTTACAAGGCTTAGGCTATTTATAGAAAAAAGGTTTTCTTAATTACTCCCTCCCGTCCTTATTATAAAACATATTTATCATTCTTTTCTTAATTTATCCTATTGATGGTCACTCAACAATAATCAAGAAAGAGAGGGAAGAGGGGAAATCAAGGAAGATGACTAGAGTGTTTTAGAAAATATATGTTATATTAACTTATTTAACTAACATTTTTAATCTAATCAAATTAGTTAAATATATTTTATATTAATGAGAGGGGGAGTAAGAGGTTAGCCTACTTGTAGAAGTAATAAAACTACTTGCACAAGTAAACCTATTCACCTACTCCCAACTAGTTTAAAGGTTACTCTGAAAAGTAAACATACTCCAACTACTCTAAAGGTTTCCTTAATTAACAAGGAAACTTACAATTTGCTAATACAATATAATTAAAAGTAAAAAAAAAAAACAAAATTAAATTTATTTCTTTCTTGAATAAAATCTTCTACGTTAGGTTTCCTCAAAATGTATTAGTTCTTATTTTTCATGACCAGCTTTGATGTTACATTGGTTCATGCAGGATCATGTTGATGCTAAGATTATTGTAGCTGATTTTGCAACAACTTGTAGTCAAAAAATTCACAATCAGTTGGTATGTTAGCTTTTCCATTTCTGTTAATTAATTAGGTCCTTCTTTATGGGATAATTTTTCATTTACTCTAGTAACACACACTGTAAGCACATCGGCAGGTTGGAGTTGAAAATATGCGTAAAGACAGCAAATATGTATTGTTTTTGGATGATGATGTTAGGCTACATCCTGGAACAATTGGAGAGCTCACTAAAGAGATGGAGAAAAACCCTAAGGTATACCTTAAAATCCTTCTTTTCTTCTTGTTTAATTAGAGTAGTAGGGCTTCTACTTGCCCAAATTATATAATTATTCTCAAGTGTTTTTATGCTTAACAGATATTTATTCAAACTGGATATCCTCTCGATTTGCCATCTGGAAGTCTTGGAAGTTATTGCATCTATGAGTACCATATGGTATCCAACTGCAACTTTCATTGTATCTCCAATCACTTCTATGCTTTCCCCACCATTTTTATAGGATTGTGTGCTTTTTGCATTTTCTTGAAAGCTGATTCACTGTTAGAAGTCTCACAAAATGAATTTAACTATAGCACTCAGAAATCACTAGATGCTTGATCAGTATTTAAGAAGTTAGGTCTTATGATTGTAAAATGTCAGTGATGGGCCTGATGGCTTTCCATGTGGCTTTCTTTGTATCATATTTGCTTAACTTGGTTGTTTTTATGCCTTTCTCAGCCATGTTCAATGGGCTTTGCGACTGGTGGAAAAACTTTTTTTCTGTGGGGAGGGTGCATGATGGCAAGTAACATCTAATTTTTGTTTGATTTGGTTAGTGCATCAGAAAGTGAAAAGTAGATTCTAACTATTTGAATGTCTTCAGATGCATGCTGATGACTTTAGGAAAGATCGCTGTGGTGTAGTCTCAGGACTTCGATATGGTGGATATTCTGATGATATGACTCTTGCAGCTATAGCTGGTTAATCTTTGATTCTCTCTCTCTCTCTCTCTCTCTCTCTCTCTCTCTCTCTCTCTCTATAAAAACAAAGTCCAGATCTGTCTCTGGCTCAAAATACTAGCTCACATTATGTTTTATAAAACTAGCATCTTCAATTTGTGATGTTTTTTTGGACAAAAAAGTGCCACAAGCTTTCAGTAATCCATATGGCGTTGACCAACTTTTTTTAAGAAGAGTTATTTCCTTGTCTGCCATTCCTCTATTAATTTATTTTGACCAAATTCCATTCTGTTTTATAATATATTACCATACTGTTGTTCCTTTCAGGTGCTCACAAAGAACTCATCTATTCTCCTCCAGTTGCTGTCTTTCCTCATCCACTTGCAAGTGATCTTAATTTTGGAAGGTTTGTGACACATACTCCTGAAAGTTATGTTATGGTTGTATTGTGTTTGACATTTTTAACCATGATCAGGTACTGGAATTACTTACGGAAACAAACATTTGTGTTGGAGTCATATGTAACAAGGACTAACTGGATAATGAACCGTGTATTATTCGTTGCTCACTGCTATCTGTCATGGGGATTTATAACACCATACTTCATGGCAATTATTCATATAGTGGCAGCGTTAAGATTTTATATCAAAGGGTACTCATATGAGGAAATGGCTTATGGTGATCATTCTACTTTTCCTTACAACTCTCACGTACTTCATTTTTTTCTTCATAATTAGTACTCCTCCAGTCCTAAATGTGGGACCTAATTTGTTGGGCAAATTGCACTAAAAACTAGATCTTACATTTACGACTGGAGGTGGTATTATTCATGTCTCTGTTTTTCTTGTTGGCAAGTTTTTATTGTGCTTCATCTTCTCATTTCTTGAAGTTTTGATTTTATGCCTTTCACGTAGGGTTATTGCTGGTCGGCTTCTTAATTGGATGCACTTTCATGGCTCTTTTTTCAATGTGGAACTTGACAAGGATAGAAGTGCATCTGTGCAACCTTTTGTCCCCAGAGGCACCTCGGCTTTCTCTTGCTTCCTATAATTGGTGTCTTGTAAGTATTTCTCTAAGCCTCATTTATATATGGACTGATTTTAGCGCCCATTATCTTAGGTGCCTTATTATTCGTTTCCGATGTTGTCAAGTCCCGCCATTAGTGCCCGATTTAATTGTATTGATAATAGTGTCATAATACTTTCATCAACAAAAAAACATTCACTTGGAGATTTCTTCTTTTATAAGCTCAGTTAGAATATTTAAAATCAAGCTTAACTATCAAGATCTTAATGATTATCCCTACTACAGAAAAGTCTTTTGTCTCACCTCTAGGTCACAGTAATTGTTACCTCTTCATACATGTCTTATATGTGAAGTTTACTAGAGGTGCATGTGGACATGGGGAGTGGAATTAGTTAAGTACAAAGAAACATGCCACCACAAGTATAAATGAATGTAAACAAGTTAATAAATAGGATTCAACTTCTACCAAAGGATGAGAAATTTCTTGCTGATAAAGCTATCAATTGATATCTATTGAGCAGGTGTTCATAGCGATGCTGGTGGGTAACTTTCTATATCCTATATCAGCCGTTCGTTCTCGTTTATCTCAATATATCAATTGGTCTGGTATTCTGTACTATCTGGAAGATGGAAAAGTAAGCAGGGTAAGTTGTTCAATGCCTTGGGTCAGCTTCAGTAAAACATTACTTCACTTGCTTATCCTCGCAGATGCACAACTTATTGTGACTCTATATATTAGATGAAGCATGTTGTATATAAAATTGCATGATTAAGATACAATTACTTTCTAAGCAAAATGACAATTGGGAGTGAATTACAGTAGATAATTGGAATAATATAAAATGCATTTTAAAAGAAATGTGTGTGTGTGTGTGTGTCCCCCCCCCCCTATTTTGTACCTATTTGGTAACTTATATATCTAAAATAATATATCTAATAGATTCTTACAAGATAATGACATTTAGTGGATAATCAAAAGGATTTAATTAAGGAGTCACTAAATCTAACAAAATCCTGAATAAAGAAATAAAACTTAAATGAATAAATGGACTCAAATTGACTGTAGGTGGATTGGTCTTCAAGTAATGCCTCTTGTAACTCCAAGCAAACCACTTTTAAACCATTTGAGTCTCTCATGCACTGTTCACATGCATGACTCTCCATTGTGCTCAATCTACCTCCTCCAAGTGTGTATTTATGTTTTTGTCTTCCAATATGTTGTCTTTGTCTCCAAATGCACATTGTAGCCTCTTGAATTTGAAAATCTTGTTTTTTTGACCTTTCCTCCACTTGGCCAATGCCATGAAAAGTGACAAAATTACCCTCTAGATTCATATCAAAATTCCTGAATAAGGCTCCAATATGAACCACCCTTATTTCCCACCTATATAATCTATAATTCTCTGGACATGTTTTGATAACTTGTTCTGTACATTCTTACATTCTAACAAATCCTGAATTGAAGCCGCTAATGTAGCGCAATCCCACTCAACAATCACTCTTCTATGCACCCCATAGTTCTGCCTCAAAATGTGTGAAAAATTTATGATTTGATTTAAAACCAACAAGTTGTTTTATGTTGTGCAGATTGAAAGAGTACCAAGAAGCAAGGATATGGGTCCAGTTTTCACAGACTTGGGAGGAAAACACTTATTTGGAAAGAAAGGATTAACTCGTCGGAACTCATTCATGGGTTTTTGGTCCAGTTTGGCGCAATGGCGTCAACCCAAGAAACATGCATGATATTTAAGATACATGGCTTCTTTTATGGCTCGTTGCCCTACTTTTTGACAGTTAATGAGTAGATTGGCCTTTGGAGACAAAAAGTACGTTGGCAGATTAATTGGTCTTTTTTAGTTTTGCTTGGGGCATTCATCATTGATTGTAAGGCTGTTTGTATTATAGTCCCATTTTTTGGTTACCCATTCCAATCATAATTCTTTAGAACAACCATTGTCCCATTTAGCCTGATTTGTAATGGCTAAAAGTATGTTTTTTAATTGTTATTGTATTTGTTTAATCTATTGTAGATAGTTTCAATTCTAGAAACACAATTGTACTTTGCCCTTAATCTTAGGGATGTAATTGTAAATACATCGGGGTTTTTCCTTGCAAAGAACCTATGTATTTTCTAATCATTTAACTTGGGATTAGAACTTCTTGCCCAAGAAAAGTTGTATTAAAGCCTCTGAGCTCAGTTTGAAATTTCTTCAAGCTTTTGTTGCCTTCTTTCTCACTCAATCTTCAATTTCAAGCCTTGAATAATATTTTCCCTCATCATGCTATTTACCCTCAATCTTCAAGAGACATGAGGATTAGCACGAGTGCATGCCTAATGGCAAAGTAATGCTTTGTGTAGGGGACGTGTCGTGTTCAATCCCTCCACAAGGCTAGTTTGGCCCCTCCTAATTTATTAAAAAAAAAGAAACAAAGATTTCAATTATCTATAAGAGGATCACTACATTGAAATGCAATGTTTGACAAGTATAAAATTTATTTATTTTCCTCATGCCTTTTCCTTTGGACTATGCTTTGATAATTACTATGGTTTGAAAAACTAGATTGGATTGGTTAGGTTGGACCGGAAATTGGCCACTTGTTCAATCCAGTTTATGTTCAAACTCAGTAGGAATTTGATCGGGATTAGTATAAATTAGTGTGATAAGAGAGTAACCTAGGTAACTTGCTGGATTTGGCAGGTGGCTAATATAAACCAGTGTGAGTAACCCAAGTAATTGGCTGATGTCTCTAAATTCTGTGTCCCAAATTTTCTCAAGTCCTAATATACATTCCCAAGGCATAACTATAAGGGCATCCCCTTCATTTAAACTTTAGAAGGAAGGCCTCCATCATACAACTATTGCAATCTCAAATAACATATCCACAAGCTACTATGCTACTAATATGAGAATAAGCGCCATCCATTCATGACTCCATTCATGAAGATTGTAACCCCACTACCTTAATAACTGTGATTATAGTTCGAAAACGTGTCATTAGCTTAAACTCGAGACCAAATAATAGTTTAAAACTCATTAACGATCCTAACCTTAAGAGAAGTTTGACCCTTGATAAAGTGGGTTTTCAAAAACTTTTCCAAAACTTGTCTAATACTGTCTCACATTTACTTTTCGAATCTATTTGGCTTGTGCAGTTCGGTTCCATTCACAAATATCAGAGTGTATAACAAAAATTTCCGACAACACTCAGGTTTCATCCATTCACTAAAAGGGTTTATAGGGCACATTTGCTCGTTTCAGTTTTCCATACTGGGGATTATATAATACTATGTAAAGTTTACAACAGTTACAATATGTATAATAATCCTAAAAATTGATAACCAAGATAAAAGCTCAAAACTCCTAGGGGAGCACTAATTGCCCTTTGTCACTTGTTTCTCCTTAGATCAATTTGCCCTGGCTGTAGGTTAGTCATTGGAAAGAGTGAGATTTAAATGAATCTTAGTAGTAACAATTCACTCATAAGATATATAATAACAAAGTATGTAAGCAAATCATAAAGCAGCATCACAATAGCATCCATAACAATGATCACAATTGTGACTTTCGTCACATAACGACAGCACTCACAGCTGTATACACAATATGACAGCTTTCGTTGTAATCACAATAACGACAGCTTTCGTTGTATTCATAATGACGATAGCTTTTGCTGTATTCACAATAACAACAACTATCACAGTTGTATTCGCAGCAGCATTAGCATTCATCACAAATCAATGATAAGACAAATATACAATGCATTATACATGATATAAAAGAAAGAGTCACTACCTTGTTCTTTCCGCTCGCGCTCAGGCATCGATTTATCATGTGCAGGGCAGATGTCAAATCCTATAAATCATAATCAAGGACGAGGAGTTATTCCCTATTCTAATTCATGAATCCAAAGTACTTAGGGTTGGTTATCATTTGAGACCTTTAGGTGGCTACTAGAAGCCCAAACAGATGCTTAAAGGGTTGGGTAAAGCTAGACTAAAGACCATCTTTTAAAAGTTCTAAATGCAGATTTTAAGGGGTTGGCAGAGGCCAAGAGATGGTTAGAAACTTACTGGCTGCAGCTAAGAATAGGACAAAAACTTTTGGGCCACTGCCAAGAACAGGTCAGAAGGTTTTTGGGCCATGGCCAAAAGGGGTCTTGGTAGTGGCCATGAACTAGTTAGATGCTTTTTGGCTGCGGCCAAAATGCCTGGCTGGGCCAACAACTGGCCTATTTCCTGGCTGATTTCAAATGATCATAACTTCACACACACACATCGAAATGACACAAACTTTATATCATTGGAAAGCTTGCAATATCTACTACAAAACTAGAAAGTTCCATAACATTTTGACAACATTTTCTATTTCAAAATACTATGCAAAGTAGGTCCCCTACACAGAATTTTTGTTAGATATGATTAGTTTTGATGATGTCAAATATATATGTTAAATATTGAGAGCAAAAAGTTTACTTATCTCCTACATTGACTAACTACTGTGTTTAATGTAAAATATCTTGTAGATTAGTCAAGCAAAGAAAGAAGATATCAAGTTGGGTTGAAAAGATTCATGTGATTTCATACTATGAATTATTCGAATAGTTAAATTGTTATTCGAATAGTAAAACTTGTTTTCAGTTAAGATATATTCATATAACTCTCAATTTATCCAAATAAACAAAGTATTATTCGAATAATGACTATGCTATTCAAATAGAGAAGAATTGCTAACAGTTGAAAGTATTCGGGTAAGCACATTGGTATTCGAATAGCATGCCTAACAAATTAATCTGAAAATAATTCAAGTGAAAAAGTATTCAAATAATCAAGGCACTGTCCGAATAGTCATTGTGATTTCAAACTCTATTTCTAAATATGTTATCTGGATAGTAGGATAACTATTCGAATAGTAAGGGCACTATTTGAATAGTGTGATGATAATTCGAATAAGTTTTTGATGAATTTCAATATCTAATACAAGACTATTAGGATAGTAAGGTTACTATCAGAATAGTAAGATTACTATCAGGATAGTAAGGAGACTATTAGAATAGTATTTGACATATTTCAAAGAGGACTATTCGAATAGTAATGGAGCTATCAGAATAGTCTCAGTGCAAAAATATCAAATACTATTCGAATAGTGAAATGATTATTTGAATACTACAAGACTATGAGGATAGTAATGAAACTATCAGAATAGTCTCAGTGCAAAATAATCAAATACTATTCGAATAATCATAAGACTATCAGGATAGTAAGGTGACTATCAGGATAGTAATTGAACTATCAGAATAGTCTCAGTGTAAAAAATCAAATATTATTTGAATAGTGAAGTGACTTTTCGAATAGTCCATAATTGAAAATGGGTGATTTTATTCGAATAGAAGAAGTGCTATTCGAATAGCAGCAGCAGACTCTATTTCTTTCAGCACGGGCGACATTCAGTATTTTAGTCATATCTCTCAAACCACAACTCGGATTGAGGTGAAACTAGTGGCATATGAAACTAGACTTCCAATGCGTCATGTTGACACCAAGATCAAGCTAAAAGGAGCTCAGATGAGAGAGATATGATTTGTTGAAGTTGACACATGAATCAGCGTCTTATTCCAGAACAGCTTTAGTATTTTGGACATAACTCTCAAACTACACATTAGATTGAGATGAAACTGGTGCCATATGAAACTAGAATTAAAGATCTTTCCATGGATAGGTCATAGGTTATATTTAGAGTTATATTCAAAGAGATATGCCTTCTGGAAGTTGGTGATCGAAATCAAGCTCTGTTCTGCTCCAGACCAATCGATAGACATTGAATCATAACTTTTGAAATACAAAGTATTTGTGATTGATTCTAGTTGCCGTGCAAAGAAGACTTAAAGAGATTTATAAGGATTGTTAATTTTCCATGGATTTATATCCAAAGAGTTACGCCTTCAGAAGTTTATTCAAATATTGAGGTTGCAGTATTCGTTTGTGAAGATTCATTATCAAAGATGCACTATTTGAATAATATCATATATTTTATGTGAGAAGCTATTCGAGTAAGGGTTGGTCTATTCGAATATGAAAGTTCATTATGAGAGAATATTATTCGAATACAATTGGCAGATATTCGAATAAGATCATTTGTTTTACAAGGAATATATTTGAATAAGGAATTCACTATTCGAATACACTTCAAGTTCTAAAAGTTTATTCGAATATAGCATAAAGTATTCGAATAAAGATTACTCATTATCAAAGAAGGCTATTCGAATACAACAGATGTTATCCGAATAACTGATTTTCCAGAAAATAGAGTATCACCTTGAAACTTCTAAAAATCATTGAAAATTAGTGTGACTTTATCTTATTGATTCTAATCACTCTAACACTTCATCATATTAGTGATTAAACATTTTCCAGGTTATCAAACAAGGATTAACACACAAGACAAAAAAAGCACTTTTGTGTCAGAAGCTTCCAATAGCTAGTTCAACAGTAATATTTTAAGCCTCAACAGGAAGAAGAAAAGCTCAAAGGTTAAAAGCTCTTCATCAACTATAAAAGGAGAGTCATTCAAAATGAACAGTGACGAGAGCCCATGCCTGCAATGCTAATATGCTGTTACTTTGAATCTAACCTGATCGAAGCTCTAAAATGATACTCCCACTATGTACTCCAGTGTTAATCATTATCTACTTCATATAGAGAGAAGTAATCACTCATTGTAATCATTCTATATTTGTGAGAGTTATTCAAGATTGGAGAATCTTGATCGGGAAATAGATTGTATCCTTACAGTGTGTAAGGGGGAGTCCTTGTCTTAGTATGAGAATTGTAAAGGCTTCACAAGTGCTCAGATTAAACTTGTGGGATTGTAGTGGTTCTCAAGTGTCCTGTTAAACTTGAGGGAGATATTGGATTGCAATCTCAGGAGGAGTCTAGGGACTGGATGTAGGTCATTGTGGATTGGACTGAACCAGAATAAATCATAGTTTGCATCTTCTCTTCCCTAAACTCTTATATTTCCAGCATATATGATTTCAATAACTGATTATGGTTTTATATTTCATTACTTACATACTTATTGATTTCATAAGATGCGAAAAGAATTTTAAATTTTTAAGTTTTTATAATACACCTAATTCACCCCTTCTTGGGTATCATCAGCCAGTTCTAACAATTTTCACTTGACAACATTTCTAGTTTTCAACCTAAGTTTCCAATGGTTCCACAATTTTCCTCCAAGACTACTCCTACATAGTTTTCACATAGAATTCAATGGAAACATCAAAACCACCAAATTCTTACTCCATTCACATGTTCTGTTTTGGCAACCAATTCAACATAAAAATCACAATTGCCAATATCTCACATTCAAGACTCCAACCAATTCCATTGTTTGAAAAAAACAACACAAGTTACCATTTTAACAATTAAAACACCAAGGACTCTCTAAAACCCTAAATACACAAAAATTAGGGTAAAAATTCAGAAATCAAAGCTCTCAGCAATGGCCACAATATATATATATATATATCAAAGAGTTGCTTTTGTTACCTCTTTTACTATCACTAGCTTGCTCTTTGATTCTCCAACCACTACTTTTCCTTGGCCACACAAAACACCTCCTCTTGAAAATCTAAAACCATAGGATTGAAGCTTTCATCAAGAGGAATAAGATTAAAGAAGAGTTTTTGAGCAATAGAAACCATCTATAAGGTCAAAATGCAAGAGGAAGAGCTCACCATGCCTTTGCTTCTCTCTCTTTCTTCTTCACCTTGCTTGGCTAACTTAGGAGCTGAGGGAGAGAGAAAAGTGATGAAATAATAATATCTTCAGCCCCCTCCATGCTCTTGACCGAAATAAGAAGAGAGAGGGAAGAGAAAGAGTGTTGAAAGTAATTGTTTGGACTTTTTGACTTCACCAAGTGGTGCCATGTGTCAATATCTCATGGCTTCTTATTAAACATGTAACCATATGGTTACTCTGACTAATTCCATTTCCATTTAGTCATACCACTTACTCTTTTAGTTGCTGGTGAATTTCCTCTTCGGTAACTGAATAATTAGCTATAAATTTCTTTCTTCTTGTTTTGCCTATAACTATGACAATTCCTATTGAATTACCACTTAACACATTATTTCCTTCCTTTTTCCTCATCCATGCACCCTCCCTTCTCTTTTAATTTAATTTAAGCTTGGCAACACATTTGAGCTTAAATATATGGTTTGGGCATTGTCTTATGCTAATTCGGGTCATAATTCACTTATATTCTCCAAAAGTGTTTGACTATATTAATTACATTCACTTTGGAGACAATGAGCCCTTATACACATGTTTGGGCATTACAAAGATTCCCATGGAAAAATCATTACAGTAGTTTGGATGAAGGATTTATGCTAAAACTCATTGACTTACTGATAGTCTCTATGAATGTGTATTTCATCTTCTTTCTTTTCCAAACAGCAAGCACAATTATCTGTTTAAGTGTACGTCCCTCTGCCATTTAAGCTTATTTGTAATAATTCATTCATGCAGTGTAATCCAAGTAAAAATCTTGCATCTTACTTTAGCTTAGATTGTTCCCTATTTTCATTGAGTGCCCTATAAGCAAGCTGATATGGTAGAAAACATTCCACTGTTCTCATATTTCCTATGAACACTATCATTACTTGCCCTATCATAGAACGACTACAAACCATCAAGAACATGACACCAATTCTTCCCGATGCCTCATTGAGTGTTAGAGCCATGAGGATCAACATTCAGAACCAAGTCATCATCACAACCGTACTTATTATGAATCACTTTCACCTAGAGAGACTCTATATCCTTCACCAAGATCCATCCAAGCTTCATCATAAACACATTATTTTGTTGTTTGATCCTCTTGTAGTACTCATCCCTTATGTGCCCTTTCTTCTTGCAGAAGAAGCATATGGCATGCTTCTTATTGATGGTAGGCGCCAACTAACCTATGGGCTAAATTCTAAACCATATCACTAGTGACTCTTAGGAGCTCTCCACAAGTGTGATGTAGATTAGCCAAAGTACTATAGAGCTCAAAAGGGACCATACATTCCTCTAGTAGGGATACTGCTGTTTAGCCACTGGAGTGTCGTATCAGGTGGTATTTACTGTTTTTCTACCGCAAGTATATAGGTTGCAAGTAGTATAAAAAGTTATTGTTCCCATGATATCTACGGCAAATATGGGCTAATTAATGTTATTATACTCTTAATTAATTTGGGCAAAGTCATTTAAAGTATTTCAATTTAAAAGAATAATTTTGATTTGAAACAAACTAAATTGAAAGAAGCAAAGTAAAAGTTGATTATAACTTCAAGAAAATGAGGCTCTAGGATTACTTCTCTCCTCTATACTCCAAGAGACCAATTAATTCCCTCTCAATTTGCTCTAATGAAAAACCAAGTGTTTGCCTAAGATTCACAAGTATTGGAAAAGCTTTCTCAAGTCAAAATCAACATCTATTTTTAAAGAATTCATTCAATCTAATGATATAAGTTACATACAAAACAATGAAGACCAATAACAAATTGGTATATTAGATTGGAACAATAATGCTCTAGAGACATTTAAAAGATGTTGATGCTTATGCTTAGCCAAACCATTTTATTGACGAGTTTCAACACAAGATTTTTTATGTAAAATCCCCTTAAAAGCATAAAATTGGGGCATTGAAAACTCAACACCATGATCTGTATGTAAAGCCTTAATAGGGGTAGAAAAATGAGTTTCAACAAGAGCAATACTTTTTTTTTGAGTTGAGTTCTTGTATTAGATTTGGAATGTATAAAAAATTGTTAGATCCCATATGTTTTGATGATAAGAAAGATTGGATTAATATTACAAAATTTTTAAATAAAAGATTTGAATAAAGTAACTGAGTTCTTGGTGGCAAGCAAATGCATTACTCAAGTAGGTACTCAAGTAGGTACTCAAGTAATGAAGAAGAACTGAAAGATAGAGAACAAAGAAAACAACATTGGCAGAATAGTGAAGGCATTACTTGAGTAAGCCCTAGAGTAATGAGCTCCATTACTTGAGGGATCACTTGAGTAATGTGTGAGAAATTGTTCTAGAAGCTCTCTGTCAAAAATTGCATAGGATTACTCAAAGGGATCACTCGAGTAATCTACAAAGTTATTCGAAACATTACTCAAGGGATCACTCGAGTAATCAGAGCAGAAATCATCGAGTAGCTCTCAGCCAAGAAATGACTGACATTACTCAAGAGATTACTCGAGTAACCAGATTTGTAAAAGCCACTTTACTCAAGGGATCACTCGAGTAAGTTAAAATGGAAATATTGAATTACTTGAGGGATTACTCAGGCAATCAGGTAAGTAAAGAAGAAGGTACTCTTGGCCAAGATTTGGATGACATTACCCGAGGGTTTACTCAAGTAATAAGAAAGGAATTTGAAACTTTACTTGAGGGATTACTCAAGTAACCAGAGAAGAAAAGAGAGACTTACTCAAGGAATCACTGAGTAAGCAGGTATGCAAAAATTCTTGGGAAGTAAATTACTCGATGGTGTACCCGAGTAATCTAGTCAAAAAATGTTGACTTACTCTCTGCCTTATTTTTAAAGAGATTACTCGAGGGGTTACTCGAGTAATGGTACTTGATTACCCGAGTAACCACTCAAGTAATCATGTCCAGAATCGTGTTTTTGATTTGTTGCTAATTGATTTGTAATCTATATGATTAACCTTTCATTGTATTAGTAATCTGAGTATATTTGTAGAGAAACAATGAAGAGATCATGTAATGAGTGAAACGTCAAACAAAATGTCCAAATGCTCACCTACTGCAAACAGATAGTTTTCAAATTCAAAGAACGGTTAAACGTAGCTGCATGACTCTAACAGACAAGTTGAAATTGTTCCAACAGCTATCACAACTCATCTATATATATGGGAACATTCAACATGGAATAATACATCAATTGAGAACATATGAACATATACCGATCAACACATTCTTAGTGCTTTGTGTCTTATATTCACTCTTTGTACTTTAGTGATTATATATTTGCTCTATGAGAGAGATTTTCATTACAAACTCAATATTTGTTATTGAGATAACTTAAGGTTGTGGAATCTTGAGTTGGGGATTTGATTACAACGTGTAAGGGGGAGCGAGTGTCCAGTGAAGGGACTTGCTGTGTGCTGAGGTACTAAGAACCTACTAAATCTTGGAAGATATAGTGAAACTCTCAGAGAAGCTCTGAGGACTGGAGGTAGGTCAAAGTGGTTGTGGCCAAACTAGTATAACTCCTGGTGTACACTTTGGTGATATTTCTCCTAGCTCTTAACTACATTAAAATTCTAGTCAATTTTTATATACACAATGAATTTTCTGGTATCACCCAATTTACCCCTCTTGGGTAAAACGCTTGCACTAACAAAATGACCAAGTATATCTTGATCAATCATCATAAATTGTAAGGACATTGGACCCAATATTAACATGAATCAAATCAAAGATTTTATTACTCAAACTTATGCTTACAGGGAAATAAGATGTTTTTGTTTAGAAAAATGGAAAGTGTCACATATGAGGGGATGGGGATTACAAGCAATATCAAGAATTTTGTATTCAAAACTGAAAAGTAGAGTCAGAGAGATGACCCCATCGAATATGCCAAAGGGTGAAAGTTAAGGCATAATTAGTAGCAATCATATTAATCAGAACGGCTTTGAGAGAGAGTAGAAAAATTGCATTTAAAATGTAAAGCCCTTCAAAGAGTTTAGTTGAATCAATCATCAGAGAAGGTTTGAGTAAGTGTATTTGACAAGAATGATAAGAGAAAGTAAGGAAACAATTTAGGGACATAGTTAACCAAGAAACAGAAATAATATTGAATGAGAGGAAGATAAAGAACATTTGTTAAGATGGAAAGTGTCATTGTTCCAAAAATTGATGTAATAGAGTGAGACCTTGTGGGAAGACAAACAGAAATAGGATGAATTGAATGATATGAAGAAAATAACTCTAAAGAACAACATACATGATTGGTTACACCAGAATCAATGATCCAGGTAACAAGATGTTTAGAGGAAAAATTTACATATATGTGCAACTGGAGAAGTAGCAGATGTAGAGAGATGATTAATGGAAGAAGTAGTAGGTGAGAAGAACTTAGAAAAGCAAGGAGGAGTTGGTATTATGTAGTGGTCAATTGAGGGAGCACTGAAGCTATTGAAGAATACTGAGATGGAGGAACAAACTTTGCAGTATGTGTATCTTGAGCCAAACCAGAATCTTGAGCCGAAACTCTATTAAGCATGACTGAAGAACCAAAGGAATGAAATTTAAAGCCGAGTGGGAAGCCATGCTTTCTATGGCAAATATCTTTAGTATGACGAGGCTGATTACAGTAAGAGCAATGCTTATTGTGAATTGGAGGAATAGGAATCTCACATTTTTGTTGAGGAAATAAAAAAACTCAATTGATAGGAGGTAAGGGATTAAGAATCATAATTTACAACTTGACTGAGGCCTATTTTTCATTCAAGCCTTTCAAAAATGAATGATATAATCCTCCTCTCTATGATGTATAGCACTACTAGTAGATCCATTCATAAACCTTCAAAGGACAGATATTCAATAACTCATCTCACAAAATTTTTAGCTGAGTATAATGCTCACTGATAGCCAAACTACCTTGCTTCAAACCATAAATTTCTTCTTGAAGATCAGCAATACAAAAAATATTCAATTAAGAATAATGAGATCAAAGATCATTCCAGAACTCATATGGTAGATCAAACTAAAGAAAACTCTTAGTAATGGTTGGGGAAAGGGACTTAGTAATCCACTCTTGAATGAGATTGTTGTAACCCTCACAAGCTGCTGGAAATAGAGAATCAGATGCCGGTGGTGGAGAAATCACATTGTCAATGAAGTTTGTAATACCCTAAAAGTGAATGTGATTATTGTTAAATAAGCACTCTTAGAGAATACCATACCAATTGTGATTTGAATGTGTTACAATCAGTGCCCAAACCCTTTATTTAAGCCTTAATGTGTGACAAAGCTTAAAATGTATTTAAGGAGGAAGGGAGGGCGCATGGTTGGAGTAATGCAATGACAAAATGTGTTTGGTGGTAATTCAAAAGGAGTTACCATAGTCAGGGGTAAAATGAAAAAAAGAAAAGTTACTGACCAATTAATCTGCTATCATAGAGGGAGTTTACTAATTACTTGGAGCTATTATGGAATATTTAGTTGCTCAAGAGATTTTGATAAAGTGGTCCTATACATGCATGTACATGGAAGGAGTTAGGAAGAGGCTCAAGATCATGACAAGTGTTATCATAGAGGCCATAGTGTGGGTCAAAGATTCAACTGATTTTTTTTTCTCTTCCTTCTCACCTCCAAGTAAGTTAAATGGGCAAAGGAGAGACCAAAACTCTGCATCATCATCTTCATCTCATTTCCTCTCTCTCAAGTCTCTATTTTTGCCAAGTGAAGGAAGAAAGAGAAAAGAGAAGGTAATGTTTTGACCTTAGAAATGATCTTGAATGCTCCAGACTTCTTCATTAATCTTGATCACCTTGATGAGAGCTTCATCTCTATGGTTTTAGATTTTTGAAAGAAGGTGTTTGAGAGCTTGAGAAAAATTGAAAGTGGTGGAATCAAAGAACAAGCTTTAGAAAGTGGAAGAGGTGAGAAATAGCTATCTTTTGATATATATATATATATATATATTGTGCCTATTGGTAGAACTTTGGAATTTCTCAATTTTAGCCCTAATTTTAATATCATTAGGGTCTTTTGCATTGCATGGTTTTTTGGTAGTGGAATAGGTGTCTTGTTGCATGGCTTGAACAATGAAATTGGTTTGAATTAGTTTAGATCATTGAATTGAAAGTTTGGCAATTTAATGGATTTGTGTTGCAATGTGGTCCAAACAGAATATATGTGTATGTGATGGGAATTTGGTTGTTTTTGTTATTCTAATGTGTTCCTTGTGAAAAGTTGTATGGGAATAGGTTTGGTTGTTGATTTTGGAGCCATTGGTTGAAAATTTGTAATTTTGTCAAGCGTAAACTCTGTGCTGGGCAGTTGGTTTCCATGGACGTTTTGAATGAGCAAATAATGTCTAAAAATTTTGAAACTTTCCAGTCTTAAATTTCACATGCCAAGCTTTAAAATGGACAAATAGTTCATGTCATTTTGATTTGTGAGCTAAGAGTGATGATTTTCCAAAGTTTGGGGTTGAAACTGAAATCTATTTTGGAGCAGTATGAAATTTCCTGTAATTTTGTATTTTCGTGGTTATGAACAACATTGATTCATATTTTTCCTATAAATAGGACTTAAATATATTTTCATTGGCTTTGGAATCACCCCATTTTGATTTTTCTAGAATTAGTTATAATTTTTCAAAGTTTCTTTGGCTGCAGCCAAAAGTTATTGGCTGTAGCCCAAAACTTTCATGTCAAGTCTCGTATAGCTACTTAAAGACCTCAAATGATAACCAACCTTGGGCATTTAAAATTAAGAATTTGGAAAAGGGAATAACATTACGTCCTTGGTTTTGGTTTTAGGATACAATATTTGCCCTATATGAGATCAACCGGTACCAGAGCACAATCGGAAAGAACAAGGTAGTGACTCTTTCTCTTATATTGTATGTAATGAATTGTATATATGTGTGACGCCCCAAATTTTGATTAAGGGCTAATGAAAATTATTGAGTATGTATTTATGAACTAAAGTTGAGTTATTATGTGTTTTTTGGCAATTTTAATTAATAAGCCAAAATCAGAAAGAAATTGAACGAATGGGAACCATTGGATAATTAGTTAGTGATCAGTGGAGAAATTAATTACTAACTAAGAGAAAAATGAGAAGAGTAATTAAATGGCTAATGAAGTGGTTAAAATAACTAATTAGTTACTTAGTTTATGAGAGCCAATGAAATGGTGACACTTGGCAAGAGGAGATGATGGAAGAGGGCACAGAAAGTCAAACAATGAGTTTTTAAATATTTTCTCTCTCCTCCTTCCTTTGTTTTAGGTTGTGCAAGCATAGGGAGTGAAGAAATCATCATTTCCTATCATCTTCAACGTTCTCTTTATCTCTCTGTTCTCTCTCATTTCTGGCGCCATTATTGCTAAAGAAGGAAGAAGAAAAGCTTGAGAAAAGGGTAAGAAGATGAACTCTATTTTTCAAACTCTCTTCTTAAAGATGTTCCTTGAGTTAAGAGCTTCATTTCCATGGTTATAGATTGTTCATTGGTGTTGATTTGAGCTCTTAAGGAATTTTGAAGTTTGGAGAATAGAGAAACTCCTTTGGAAAAAGTTGAAGAGGTATGTGAAACCAATCTTTCTATCTATGTTTTGTGCTATATGGTTTACCTTTGAATTTCTGGAATTTTTGGCCTTGATTTCGAAAATAAGGGTCATTGGGTATTTGGCATGTTGTTGGTATGGAATTGATATGTTTAGAATCTATGTGGATAGATAGGAAGGGATTTGGGACTTCATGATTAAGTTTGGTGATTTTGGAATTTTGGTGTTTAGTGTTGCCCAAAACCAAAGCATGATAATGGAGTAAGAATTTGGTAGTTTTGGCATTTCTATTGGATTCCTTGAGCAATTTTGTGTGGGAGTAGATTTGGTTGAGGTTTTAGGTCCATTGGAAACACTTGTGTAAATCTTGGAAAGTGCTGTCACTTTTTCTGCGTTTTCTGGTTTCTGATGCACATCACTCGAGTAAGGAGGGGTCTCACTCGAGTGAGGCAGTGTGATTTCTCATTTCCCTTCAATTTTCAACTGCACTTTTAGTAAGAGTGTTGCCTCACTTGTGAGTGTGGTGGGTTCTCACTTGAGTGACCCTCCTCTCACTCGAATGTGGGTGTATTTGACACCATGAACTTGCCTCTTGGGTTATCAGTTGCAATTAAATTGCAAGAAGGTGTCTTAACATTCGCGGGTATTCAGCCTTCACTCGAGTACAAAGATCCATGCTCGAGTGCTTCTCTTCTTTGAAAATTCTTGTGCCCTTGGGTTAACACTTTCTGCTCCTTACTTTCTTAAACTTGGGTGAGCATTAGGCCATCACTCGAGTGTTCATTCTTGTGCTCGAGTGTAGTGAATATTTCCTACTTCTATCGTTGCTCTCAACCAAACACTTGCACGAGTGTGCTTCCATACTCAGGTGCAAATCGTACCATCACTCGAGTGAGGCCTTATTCACTCGAGTGTCTGTACATCATCACTCGAGTGAGGTCTTCTTCACTAGAGTGCAACAGCAGGAATATCAATTCTTGTGCTTCCAAAAGGGGATCTTCGAGATAGTTTTTCCAACCTTTAGGGCTTTTGTTAGAGGTATATATGGGTACTTAAGGGACATTAATGATAACCGATTTAAGTATTGTGAAGTTATTGAGTATTGGAATAAGCGATAACGCGTCATCCTTAATTATGTCTTTAGGATTTGATATTTGCCCGGAGCGTAGAAGGCCTGTGCCTGCTCAAGAACGGAAAGACCAAGGTAGTGAAATTTTATCCTATATCATGTGTAATGCATTGCTTGTTTGTATTAATCATTGAATGAGCGAGGGGACGTGGCGATAGCCCAGCCTTGGATATTGTTGAGGGGACGTGACGGTTAGCCCGACCTTGAATATTGATATGCTACATTGTGATTTATGCTTACTTGCTTTGTTTAGTTATGCATCATATACGTAAATTGTTGCTACTGGGATTCTCTTGAATCTCACTCTTTCCAAATAACATTTTTAGACAGGGCAAGTAGATCGAGAGGCAAACAAGTGAGCAAGGATGACTAGGACTGCCGGTGGTGGTCTTAGCTAGATTCTTTTGGTTTTTGGATTGATTATTATTTTGGATGAATGTATATATAATTGACTATAGAATAGTATAGTGATGTCGTGTAATCCCTCGTATGGGAAACTGAGATGGGCAATGATTCTCTATAAACTCTTGGATTTATGTTAGTATCCTGGGTGAATGTCAGGAATTTTGCTTATACTTTGATATTATATATGTGACAAACTGAACAACCTTATTGTTTTTATGAATGAATGAATGGAGATCTATTTGTATAGGTGTTGTAAATTTTTTTTAATTATTTCTGATCTCTTATTCCATCATTTAACGTGTTTAAACAATAATCATCGGCCTTGATCGTGGCGGGGGTTACATTTATGGTGTCAGAGCATATTTCCAAGCATGGGTAGATTTTGCAAGAATAACGGCCTTAGTACTTTGGTTTAGTATGGATAAGTGATTGATAATTGCTAGTTGTATACATATGAATATTCCTATTATTGTTGGAAGATTTGACCCAGAGGTGGAAGAACTCAATGACAATCCACCTAACCCTATGCAAGAGATGATGGGTCTGATCCGAGAGCAAAGAGATATGATTGCTGAGCTGAGGGAAGAGCTCAGGGAGGAAAGGGCCAAGCGTAATGAGGAAAAGGTTCAGTCTACCCTTGAGGAGACCCCAGAGGAGACCTAACATGAAGAAATAGCTGAGGGGTCTAATTGGTCTCGAGAGACCCTGTAACCCCCTCACGGTAATTACATCCGGATTTTGAAGTTTAAGTGAAATAGAGACCAATAAAATCAAATCAACAATTGATAATCCCTCATCTCGGGATGAGGTATTTCAAAATCAATTCAAAACGTATTAATTTTGGGTCTCACATTCACATGCGGATATAACTACTTGAGAAATCAAATTACATAAGAAATATCAGAGTGCGAAAACTAAAATCCCGGCAAACCCCGGGTTCATCTACATATTTATATCATGGGTTGCGAGTTTCCAAAATGGGGATTACATATCCAAAATATTCATTTACATAAATATACACTTAGTAATCCCAAAACCAAAACAAGGATAACCAACATCCAATACAAAATGTCCCTAAGCCCTAACCACTCCTGGTTGGTCGCTTCCCTTTCGAGCCACTCGCCCTGTCTGAAAAGGTTAGTCATATGGAAAGAGTGAGATTCTAAAGAATCCCAGTAGCAACAAGACACTCATACAATATATAAACATAGAGCATGCATGTTTATCATGTTCAGCAGCTTCACAAAGATCTCTGGCTTGCGCCAAATACGACAGCACTCACGGCTGTAATCTCAATGCACTACGCCCGCTTTCGCGGTGAACACTATGCACAACGCCCGCTTTCGCGGTGAACACTATGTAGCAGCAACACGAAGCACAAAGCACCACAAAGCATCTCAAAGCACAATGTATCACAGAACAGTAGCAGCAGCATCCACACAATGCATGACAAGCAAACATACAATACATTTACATAAAGTATAAGAGAGGAGTCGCTACCTGTATCTTTCCTGACAATCTTTGGCACAGTTGGCTCACGCGTTCGGAAGATATCAAATCCTATACCAAATTAGGGACAATTGATCAATCTCTCTTCCAATTACTTATTTCCATAATACACTAAGTTGGTTATCATTTAGGACTCTTAAGAGGCCCCAAATGCCTCTAATAAAAGCCCTAAAAGGTTGGGAAACAATAGGTTGAAGGTCACATTTCGAAAACACTAAGTGCTGGAACATAGGCTTGGGCCGCGGCCCACCCATCCTTGGGCTGCGGCCCAAAGATGGTCAGAAGGTCTTGGGCTGCGGCCCACCACTCTTGGGCCGCGGCCCAAAACAGGTCAGAAAGGCTTGGGCTGCGGCCCACCACTCATGGGCCGCGGCCCAAAACAGGTCAGAAGGTCTTGGGCCGCGGCCCGCCACTCTTGGGCCGCGGCCCAGAAGTTTCCTGACTCTGGGCTGAACTTCGAAAAACCATAACTAATTCTAGAAAAATCGAAACGAAGTGATTCCAAAGCCAAATGAAAGGTATATGAGTCCTCTTTCAAGGACAAATATAGCCCATCACTTGAAATCACTACACAAATACAGAATCACCAAAAACTAAACACTACTCCAAAACAGAGTTCTGTTTTCATCCCAAACTTTGGACAACCATATTTCACAGAATTCTTAACGAAATGACACAAAGTAATTTTGAAGCTTGGGATGTGAACTTTAAGACTGGAAAGTTTCACAATTTTCCCATACCATTTGGTCATTCAAAACGCTCAATCAAACTGACAGCGAAAAACAGAGCTTAAACAAGATTGATTTCCAACCTTCTACCAAAGTGTTCAATGACTCCAAAATTAATGACCAAGCTTATTCCCACACAAAATCACTCAAGGAACACAATGGTGACTTCAAAATGACCAAATTCACAACCCAATTACATGCCCTGTTTTTGCCCAATGCACAAAACCAATATAGAGTTCTCAAACTTCACCTTTAAGCTTCAATTCAATACCATTCATTCCAAAACACTTAACAAGGCACTAATTCCATGTCAATAACAATTCAAACACCACAAGACCCCAAATTCTCGAAAATGGGTCCAAAATTCCAGAAATTCCAAGTTAAATCATTTGGCACAAAACTTATATAGAAAGGTTTCTTAAACTTACCTTAACAACTTTCTCAAAGGGAGTTCTTGATTCATCCAAGTCCAGAATTTCGTGTGGCAACAAACCACCACCAATGGACAAGCTACAACCATAGAAATGTTGCTCTTAACTCAAGGATCAACTTTAATGAAGGGAGTTTGAGCAAAGGAAGGAATTTACTTACCCAAAAATCCAAGCTTTCTTCTTCTCTTTCCCAAGCTTGCACCAGAAAAATGGAGGAAGGAGAGAGAAAAATAGTGAGATGGAAGGGATGATGATGAAATGTGATTTTCCTCCTCTTGTGCACACACTTTACCGATGGAGAGAGAGAGAAAAGAGAGGAAAGTAGCATTTTGTCCTCTAGTGCCTCATCCAAAGGCCTCCACTATGCCACATGTCACTATCTCATCCACTTCCACTATGAGCTCATATAGACACAATGTATAGGATTCCGACCCATCAATAATGAATCTCAACCATTGATCTCAAATACCACACACATTCATCTCAAATTTACATCATATTACTTCCCAAAATATTTAATTACACAATTTTATAATCAATCTCAATGCCATTAGCCCTTAATCATAAATTGGGATATTACAGACCCCATCTCACACGGTGCCTAATCAGGAGTCGCAAGGGGTACTTGTCCGATAGGGTAGAGAGAGACCTATAATTTTGGGTTTCTAAATTCTGCAGGCATATGCCTCCTGTATTTAGAGAAAGATTTGGCCCTCAAGCAGTGGAGGATTGGTTAATAAGGCTAGAGAAGATCTTCAAGGTGCTTGAGTGTTCATCTGAAGTGAAAGAAAAATTGGTTATCTACAAGCTAGAAGGGGACGCAGACAGGTGGTGGAGAAGCATTGCTATGACTGTGCGGGCTCGGAATGTGACAGTGACTTAGGAAGTATTCCAAGAGCAGTTCAACGATAAATACTTTCCAAAGTCCGTGAGAATTGAGAAAGAGTCATAGTTTCTGGCTATCAAGCAGGGAGACAATGAAACATTTGATGATTACTTGTCTCGGTTTATCCGTCTATCTCGATACTCCTCCTACCTCTGGCGGATGGATGACAAAGAGAGGAGCTTTGACATGCTAATCCATGGTTTGAGGGGGTAGTTGAAGAAGAGGTTGTCCACCTGACAATTTGATAAATTCAACAAAGCGGTTGAGAAGTTTTGTATCACCGAGAATAATCTAAGAGACATCAACCTGAGTAAGGGTGGCGGTCATGTCGATTCTGTTAAGGGAAGCTCCTCCCAGAAGAGCAAGAGCCAAGGACCTTTATCCAAGGGCAGTAGTAAGAAACCGTACCAAGCTGGGGTTCATGAGAACCAAAAATTCTCAAGACAGTGGGTATGCCCTCGGTGTAACAAAGCACATTCTGGTAGGAATTGTGAGGGGCAAGTAGTGTGCTTCATCTATAAGCAGCCAAGACATCTTGCCAAGGATTGCAAGGGGCGATCGACAGAGTCAAGGCCCAAGAGTCAAGGGAGAGTATTCGCTATGACTCACGAGGAAGCAAGGAAATCTCCCGACTTAATCCAAGGTAACATTCTTCTAAATGGTAGTTCATTGTAAACTCTGTTTGATTTAGGTGCTAGTCATTCGTTCATAGCCTATGACTATATAAAGCGCCTAAGATTAAATGTTCATAAAATGCCATATGACTTGGTTGTGTCAACACTTATGGGTACTAAGACTGTGGCTACGGAAGCTTGTCTGAATAGTGTTATAATTGTCGAAGGGTTTGGGTCTACCATTGATTTGATTTGTTTGCCTCTCCATCAACTAGAGGTTATTCTGGGTATTGATTGGTTGACAGTGAACAATGTCATATTGGATTGTGGGAATAGGAAAATAGTTTATCCTGCTTCGCAGAGAGATGATAATGTAAATAGTAGTTTGAATTTCCTCTCGATAGCTAAGGCTGAGGAATGTTTGAAAAAGGGATGCCAATGGTATATGGTATTCTTTTCTATTTAGGGAGAGTTAAATGAAGTTCTAGAGAATTACCCTTTGTGAGAGAATTCCTTGAGGTGTTTTTGGATGATCTCGGCGGATTGCCTCCGAAAAGGGAAGTGGAATTTCCAATTGAAATAGTACCTGGAGCTGGGTCCATATCTAAAGCCCCATATAGAATGGCCTCTAATGAAATGGTGGAATTGAAGAAACAAATTGAAGACTTGCTTGAGAAAGGGTTTATCCGACCCAGTGTGTCGCCATGGGGAGCTTCGATATTGTTTGTGAAAAAGAAGGATAGGAGTTTGCAATTGTGTATCGATTACAGAGAACTTAACAAGGTAACTATTAAAAACAAATCCCTCTCCCGAGAATAAATGACTTGTTAGATCAATTGTCTGGTTTGTGTGTATTCTCCAAGATTGATCTAAGGTCGGGGTATCATCAGTTGCATGTGAAGGCAGCGGATATTCCGAAGACTGCTTTCAGAATGAGGTATGTGTGCTATGAATTTCTTGTGATGCTCTTTGGTTTGACTAATGCACTGGTGGTATTCATGGATTATATGAATCGCATTTTCTAACCGTATCTTGATTAATTTATGGTTGTGTTTATTAACGACATCTTGATTTACTCTAAGAGTTAGGAGGAACATGAATAGCATCTGAGAATTATGTTGAGAATATTATGAGAAAAGCAACTATATGCCAAGCTGAGCAATATAAGTGCTGGCTTACGGAAGTGAAATTTCTTGGCCATGTTATCTCACGAGAAAGGGTCTCGGTGGATCACAGTAAGGTGGAAACAGTACTAGACTGGAAGAGGCCAGAAACTATTTTTAAGATCCACAGTTTTTTAGGTCTTGCTGGTTATTATTGGAGGTTCATCTAGAACTTCTCACATATTGAATTGCCGATGACCAAGCTCATGAGAAAGGATCAACCATTTTTATTGGATGATCGATGTGAACAGAGTTTCATGGAGTTGAAGGAGAGATTGACTACAGTACCGGTATTGATTATACCTGATCCCAATGAGGCTTATATCGTTTACAGTGATGCGAGTAAGTAAGGGTTTGGGTGTGTCCTGATATAGCCGGAATGTTTGGTGGCCTATGCCTCTCGATAGCTCAAACCGCATGAAATGAATTACCCCACTCATGATCTGGAGCTTGCGACAATAGTATTTGCATTGAAGATTTGGCGTCATTACTTGTATGGTGTGACAGTGGAATTGAACTGTGACCATAAGAGTCTCCAATACTTGTATGATCAGAAAGAACTGAATATGAGATAGCGCTGGTGGATAGAGTTGCTGAAAGATTATAACCTGGAGATCAAGTATCATCCGGGTAAGGCTAATGTCTTCACAGATGCTCTTAGTTGGAAAATGGTGCTAGTGGCAATGATGATGATTTAGGAAAGGAAATTGATAGAGGATTTTTAGGACTTCAATCTCTGGAATAGTATTCTGTGTGCCAGTTATAGCATTGTCCAAGGGAAGAATGACTTGAGGGCTGAGATCGAAGAGGTTCAGATGCAAGATGAGTGAGCCCAGTATATCTGGGCTATGATTAAGCAAGGAGAGATTCAGGATTATGATTTGTCACCTAGTAGACTGGTTTGTTACCATAAGAGAATCTTTATTCCACTGAAGGTGGACTTGAGACAGAGGATCCTAGATGAGGCTCATATAACTCAGTATACTCTTCACTCGAGTATGACCAAGATGTGTCACAACTTGAAATCTATGTACTGGTGGCCAAGGTTGAAGAGTGATGTGACTAAGTATGTGGCACGGTGTCTTACCTATCAAAAGGTGAAGATTAAACACCAAAGACCGCCAGGAGTGCTTCAGAGTCCAGAGATTCTAGAATGGAAGTGGGAGAGTATGACCATGGATTTAGTAGTGGTTTTGCCTAAGATCAAGAATTATGATGCAATCTGGGTGATTGTTGATAGACTCATTAAGTAGCGCACTTCATATCGATTAATGCTAGCTATTCTCCGGATAAGCTTGCGAAAATCTACATCAAAGAGATTGTGAGACTCCATGATACACCAAAGAACATTATCTCTGATAGAGATCCTCATTTTACTTCAAGTATCTGGAGGGCTTTGCATGAAGCTATGGGTACACAGTTGAGGTTTAGCACAGCTTGCCATCCTCAGACAGACGGACAGTGAAAAAGGACCATTCAAATGCTAGAAGATATGTAGAGAGTGTGTGTCCTAGACTTCAAAGGAAAATGGGATTATTACCTTCCACTAGCCAAGTTTGCGTACAATAATAGTTATCATGCGAGCATTCAAATGGCTCCATATGAGGCATTGTACGGAAGGAAGTGTCAATCACCGTTGTGCTAGACAGAATTGTCTGAGAGGAAGTTGTATGGCCTAGACCTTATTGATCAAACTTTAGAAAAAATCAAAATTATTAGAAAGAGGCTCCTTACAACACAAAGTCGACAGAAGAGCTATGCTGATAAAAGGAGAAGGCCTCTAGAGTTTGAAGTGGGAGATCATATTTTCCTGAGAGTATCTTCGATCACGGGCATCGGAAGAGCAATCAAGCGGAGGAAACTGAGCCCAAGGTACATTGGTCTATTTGAGACTCTGGCACAAATCAGACCTGTAGCATACCAGATAGCCCTACCCCCAAATTTATGTAGATTGCATGACATGTTCCATATCTCATAGCTCAAGAAGTACCAACCAGACCTTGAGCATATCATTGAGTACGAAGAGATTGAATTACAAGATAACTTTACTTATGCGGTAGAGCTTGATCGAATCATTGACCGAGAAGAGTGGAGGCTCAAGCAACGAAACTTACCGTTTCTGAAGGTGGTCAGGAAGGGAATGTCTCTAAGAGAAACAACTTGGAAGGCGGAAGCGGATATTAAGAGGCAATTTCTTCAGTTTATGTCTAATGTTGTGTAACAAATTTTACTGATGAAATTTATTGAATGGGGGGAGAATTGTAACGCTCCAAATTTTGATTAAGGGCTAATGAGAATTATTGAATATATATTTATGAACTAAAGTTGAGTTATTATGTGTTTTGTGGTAATTTTAACTACTAAGCCAAAATCAGAAAGAAATTGAACAAATGGGAACCATTGGATAATTAGTTAGTGATCAGTGGAGAAATTAATTACTAACTAAGAGGAAAATGAGACGAGTAATTAAATGGCTTATAGAGTGGTTAGAATAACTAATTGGTTACTTAATTTATGAGAGCCAATGAAATGGTGACACTTGGCAAGAAGAGATAATGGGAGAGGGCGTGGAAAGTCAAACAATGAGTTTTTAAATATTTTCTCTCTCCTCCTTCCCTTGTTTTTGGCTATGCAAGCATAGGGAGTGAAGAAATCATCATTTCCTTTCATCTTCAACCTCTCTTCATCTCTTTGTTCTCTCTCATTTCCGATGCCATTGTTGCTCAAGAAGAAAGAAGAAAAGCTTGAGAAAAAGGTAAGAAGATGAACCCCATTTTTCAAACTCTGTTCTTTAAAGATGTTCCTTGAGTTAAGAGCTTCATTTCCATGGTTATAGATTGTTCATTAGTGTTGATTTAAGCTCTTAAGGAATTTTGAAGTTTGGAGAATCAAGAAACTCCTTTGGAAAAAGTTGAAGAGGTAAGTGAAACCAATCTTTCTGTCTATGTTTTGTGCCAAATGGTTGAGCTTTGAATTTCTATAATTTTTGGCCTTGATTTCGAAAATAAGGGTCATTGGGTATTTGGCATGTTGTAGGTATGGACTTGGTATGTTTGGAATGTATGTGGATAGATAGAAAGGGATTTGGGACTTCATGATTAAGTTTGGTGATTTTGGAATTTTGGTGTTTAGTGTTGCCCAAAACCAATACATGATAATGGAGTAGGAATTTGGTAGTTTTGGCATTTCCATTGGATTTGTTGAGCAATTTTGTGTGGGAGTAGCTTTGGTTGAGGTTTTAGGTCCATTGGAAACACTTATGTAAATCTTGGAAAGTGCTGTCACTTTTTCTACGTTTTCTGGTTTCTGATGCACATCACTCGAGTGAGGAGGGGTCTCACTCAAGTGAGGTAGTGTGATTTCTCGTTTCCCTTCATTTTCAACTGCACTTTTGGTAAGAGTGTTGCCTCACTTGCGAGTGTGGTGGGTTCTCACTTGAGTGAGCCTGCTCTCACTTGAATGTGGGTGTATTTGACACCATGAACTTGCCTCTTGGGTTATCACTCAAGATTAAATTGCAAAAGGGTGTCTTAACACTCACGGGTATTCAGCCTTCACTCGAGTACAAAGATCCATGCTCTAGTGCTTCTCTTCTTTGAAAACTCTTGTACCCTCGGGTTAACACTTTCGACACCTCAATTTCTTAAACCCGGGTTAGTATTAGGCCATCACTTGAGTGTTCATTCTTGTGCTTGAGTGAAGTAAATATTTCCTACTTCTATTATTGCTCTCAGCCAAACACTTGCACGAGTGTACTTCCATACTCGGGTGCAAACCGTACCATCACTCGAGTGAGGCCTTCTTCACTCAAGTGTCCGTACATCATCACTCGAATGAGGTCTTCTTCACTAGAGTGCAACAGTAGGAAAATCAGTTCTTGTGCTTCCAAAAGGGGATCTTCGGGATAGTTTTCTAACCTTTTAGGGCTTTTGTTAGAGGTATATATGGGTACTTAAGGGACATTATTGATAAGCGATTTAAGTGTTGTGAAGTTATTGAGTATTGGAATAAGTGATAACGCGTCATTCTTAATTTTGACTTTAGGATTTGATATTTGCCCGGAGCATAGAAGGCATGTGCCTGCTCAAGAACAAAAAGACCAAGGTAGTGACACTTTATCCTATATCATGTGTAATGCATTGCTTGTTTGTATTAATCATTGAATGAGCGAGGGGACGTGGTGAAAGCTTGGCCTTGGATATTGTTGAGGGGACGTGGCAAGAGCCCGACCTTGAATATTGTTAAGGGGACGTGGCAGTTAGCCTGGCCTTGAATATTGATATGCTACATTGTGATATATGCTTACTTGCTTTGTCTAGTTATGCATCATATACGTAAACTGTTGCTACTAGGATTCTCTTGAATCTCACTCTTTTCAAATAACATTTTTAGACAAGGCAAGTAGATCGAGAGGCAAACAAGTGAGCAAGGACGACTAGGACTGCCGGTGGTGGTCTTAGCTAGATTCTTTTCGTTTTTGGATTGGTTATCATTTTGGATGAATGCATATATATTTGGCCATAGAATAGTGATGTGTGTAATCCCTAGTATGGGAAACTGAGATTGGCAATAATGCCCTACAAACTCTTGGATTAATGTTAGTATCCCAGGTGAATGTCGGGAAGTTTTCTTATACTCTAATATTGTATATGTGACAAACCGAACATGCCTGTTGTTTTTATGAATGAATGAATGGAGATCTATTTGTACAGGTGTTGTAAAATTTTTTTAATTACTTCTATCTCTCATTCCATAACTTAACGTGTTTAAACACTAATCATCGGCCTTGATCGTGGTGGGGGTTACATATGTGATGTCATTGGATTGTGTACTGCCAATGTTGTAAAGCTCATTGCTGTGTGTATGCTGTAAAGTTATGTATATATTGTGACACTGGTCACTCATCATGTATATATTGTGACATCTATCACGCATCATGTGTATATGCCTTTGAGTCTCATCGCCATGCCAAGAGTCCTCCGGCAGCTAACAACGATTCGGGGGGCTGTGTGATCCCCGATGGTGAAAGAGGTTGAGGGTCGAGTGTAACAATGAATTCATATGTATGTGAAATCTGAAAGGCTATGTGACAGCTGAAAGGCTATGTGACAGCCGTAAAGGCCATGTGACAACCGAAAGGTCATGTGTAAGCCGTAAGGTTATGTGATTACTACGAAGATTATTTGTATGCTGTTAAGGCTATGTGTATACTGTGATCATTGCTGCAGTGCTGATTGATGATTTGCTTGCATGCTATATGATTATATACTGTATGAGTGATTTGTTACTACTGGGATTCTTTTGAATCTCTTTCTTTCTATTAACTAATCTACAGACAGGGCAAGCAGCTCGAAGGAGAAGCAGACAACCAAGTTTGGATAGTTCTTTATTTTAGTTGTTGGTTGGTTATCATATCTGGATTAGGATTACTATACATTTGTAAATGTTATTTTGGATAAGGATATGTAATCCCTTCAACAAGAAATGGTAAGAAGTGGAAATGCCCCATAAACCCTTTATTTAATATATGGAAACCCGCAGGTTTCCGAGTATTTTGATTTACACACTGATATGTATAAATGCTACTTAACTGCACAGGTTAATTATATTCAAAATGTGAGTATAAGACCGGATCGAACAGGTTTTGAAAGAAATTTTAAAAACCCACTGTGTTACAAGTGTAAATGGTTCATTAAAAAGTGCATGTGTACACTGTCGTAATCAAGTAATTCAGAAGTATGTAGTATCGTTCCCACCAGGATTGATCACTAAGTACCAAAATGGGCAATTTTAATTTTAATTAGTCAATCGAGTAGTTGGTAGTTGAGAGAACAAAATAAAATGACTAAATATGAGTGCAAATAATATGAGAGCAAATATGAGAAAAAGCCCGAGGGGTCATATTTCACTTAACAAATTTCAGATTGAATCACTTATCTATTCTAGCCTAATTTATTCCATATGATTGATAGTCAAGTTTCCCTAATTTAATTACTAGCCTCTTCCAAGGTCAAGTAATTCTATAATTAATTGCTAATCCAATATATTCCTATATGAATTTAAGCAATTAATTATGCATTAAGATTTATGGAACTCAGTAAGACTACACAACTTATATGAATATATTCCTATTTCATATGCAAGTTATGGTTTTAATTATAGGATCTATATACATGCATCTCCTTCCGGTCTCAACATGCATATTGAAATTATTTAAAAGATGGCCAGTCAATCAAAAGCATTAAGAATAATAATCAAAACTCAATCATGAAGAAGAAATTCAAATTAGATTTAATAAGTTAAGATTCAATCTGTTATTAGTAAGCTACGTCATCACCCTAGGAAAATGAAAATTTAGCTCATGATAAAATTAAAAAATAAATAAATTGACATTATATAAAACTAGAATGAAATGCTCATAAATACTGCATAAAACTTGAATATTAAATTCTCAAATATAAATATACAACTAAAAGATGCATGAAAAATGGAAAAATCTAGCCATCCCTTTAGGAGGTAAAACTTATGTAGGTGGCATGCAAAAAGTAATACAATCTTAAGCCTTCCAAGATGGAGACATGCAAAAAGTAATACAATGCATAAAATTAACTTTAAGATGGTGTATGTGGAGAGGAGAAGAAAGTAATGGATATAAAATTGTTGTAAGTGAAGAAGAGGGGAGAGTAATGGATATGAATTGGTGTGTAAATGAAGAAGAGAGGAGAGTAATGGATATGAATTGGTGTGTAAATGAAGAAGAGAGGATAGTAATAGATATGAATTTGTGTCTAAAACGTGAAGGAGAGGGTGACTATATATAGGGAAGAATGGAGTAGGGTAGATGAAGTGGTAGGTGAAATGTGATAGATGAACTAGTAGATAGAATGTGCTAGATGAAGTAGTAGGTGAAAAGAAAGATGAAGTGGTAGATGAAATATGGTAGATAGAATGTGATAGATGAAGTAGTAGGTGAAAAGGAAGATGAAGTGGTAGATGAAATGGTTGGTGGAATGGTAGATGATTCATGCTCTCAACTTTCAAGCAAAATTCGAAACTCTTGGAGATAGAATTGGATTTTTGTCTCAACATAAAAGTTGTAGAGGTCTTTCTTAGCTTTTTATCCATATAAAGAACATCACAATCCGACATCTAGAGTTCCTGATATTGCCTGAAAACTAAAAGAGGATCTAATTTAATATTTTTCAAGAAATTTTATTTTATGCCAAAATCATTATATGTTTATTAATTACACCCAAATCTATTAAATTGAGCTCAAATATCATCCACAAAATCATCATATAAGGGAAAATTAATATGAAAATATTTTACTTATCACACTGCATTTCAGGGCAGGTCCTTGTCTTGAAGCGGGAACTTAAACAAATTTTGTATTAATCATCGATCTCTAATTTAACTTAATTACACATTTTTTAATTATAATTACGGTTTATAAGGCAGGGGGTTATATTTGTGGTATCAGAGTTGTAGTTCATGGCAAGGGTAGATTTTGCTAGGATAGCTCCCTTAGTTCTTTGCCTTAGTGATAGAAGATGATTGGTGATTGGTAATTATATACACATTAATGTTCCTGCTATTTATAAATAGGCTAGGAGTTGAACTTGTAACCCCCTGCCTTATAAACAGTAATTATAATTCGAAATATGTAATTAAGATAAATTAGAGACTGACGAATGATAAAATTTTGTTTTTAATCTCATCATTGAGATAGGGTTTTATAAATTTCTTTCAAAATCAGTTTAGCCTGGTCTCCTATTCATATTTCGAATATAACTACCCTATATAGTTAAATCACATTCATACATATCAGAGTGTACAACAAAAATCCCGGCAACCCCAGGTTTCATTTATATACTAAGGGTTTGCAAATTCCCATTTAAGGGATTACATAACCGTATCCAAAATAATATTTACAGAATATCCAGTGATCCCCAATCAGAATTTGATCACCAACAACCCAAAATCAAATGACCTTATAGAAGTCCTAGCTGCCCTTGGTCGTCTCCTTTCCTTTGGAGCCACTTGCCTTGTCTGAAGGTTAGTTAATGGAAAGAATGTGATTTAAAAGAATCCCAGTAGTAACAAATCACTCATACCATACATAATCACAAAGCATGCAAGCATATCATCATATAGCATAGCAGCACAAATACAACATACAAGCTGTCATATATGCACAAAATCACATAGTCTCATCACCCGTATCTCTACCACCCAAAGGTACAGTCCTCCCACCTGAACCATCGATGGGCTACAGGTGAAGGGTTTACAAACAGCCTTTTAGCTTGCACAAATAGCCTTTTGGCTTTCTCATATAGCCTTTCGGCTTCTACATAGTCTCATCCCCCGTAAACTACTACCCCGAAGGCACGATCCTCCCACCGAAAACACAGACGGGCCGCAGGTGAAAGACCCATAAATAGTGATAAATCAAACATACAATATATCACATATAGTATAAGGGAAAGCATCACTACCTTATTCTTTCCTGGTGTACTATGGCACAGTCTGTTCATAAACAGGGAAAATATCAAATCCTATAAACCAAATCAAGGACAACAGGAAATTTTCTATTCTAAATGTTTACTTTCATAACGCTTAAAGTTGGTTATCCTTTAAACTTTTTAGGTGGCTACTAAAAGCTTAGACACATGCCTAAAAGGTTGGGAAAAACTTGACCAAAACCCCCATTGGAAGCAAAAACATTGATTTTTAACTCATGCACTAGAGTGATAGATGGCATACTCGAGCGATGGGATAACTTGCACTCGAGTGAGGATGACTCACTCGTCCGAGTGCTTGGCCGAAGGCAATGACAGATACCAAAAATGGTCATTGCACTCGAGTTCTGACCTTAACACTTGAGTGATGGCCTCATGCTCACTCTAGTCCTACCAAGTGAGGCATAAGGAGTGACTACCTAAGATCAATGAGAACCCTAGAATGAGAAGTGCACTCGAGCACTAGCTCTAGAACTTGAGTAATGGCACAATACTTGCAGGTGATAAGACACACCCTTGAAAAATGGGCTGCGAGTGACAACCCAAGACGCAGCCCCATAATGTATAATAGTCTTACACTCGAGTGAGATAAGGTTCACTTGAGTGATGACCCACATCACTCGTAAGTGAGAAATACACCGTTACAATCTGGTATGGAAGTGCAACTGAAAAGCTGAAGGAAGAGTGAAAACATTATGCTGTACTTGAGTGAGGCTTATTAGAAACCAAAACGTAGCAGCTAATAAAGTTTTCTAAATTTCCCACTAAAGTGTCCAATGGTTCCCAAAATTCAGAAACAACCTATTCCCACACAAATTTTCACAAGGAACCCATTGGAAACACCAAAATAACCAAACTCCAATCACAATGACACATTCCATACTTCCAAACATATTGAAATCCAAAACAACTAAATGACCAACTTAGCTTCCAAGATTTCAAACCAATTCCAATGACACAAAGACACAATATTACACCAAATCCAACCCCACACACTATCCAAATTGTCCATTCCAAAATCATACTAAAATCAGGGTAAAATCTATAAATTCCAAAACTTAATTAATGGTCACAATGAGTATGTCAAAATGCATCAAATACTCATCTCTTCCACTTCCTAAGGTTAGATCCTTGATTCCTCAACTTTCAAATTTCTTCAAGTACTCAAACACCACCTTTCAAAAATCTAAAATCATAGCAATGATGCTCTCATCACCATGAACAAGATTATAGAAGAGCATTTGAGCTAAAGAAGACACTAAGCAAGCCAAAAGCTTACCTTTTACTTTCTCTTTCCTCTTGTGCTTTGGATGAAAATGGAGGCAAGTAAGGGAAGCTGAAATTATGAAGATGAAACAGATTTTTGGCTCCCTCAAAGTCCACTTGGCCAACTTAAGGGAGAAAGGAGAGAGGGAAAGAAGTTTGAACTTTTGACTTGATCCATGGTGAGAGTGGTGACACTTATCATGATCTAAAATCTCTTCCATAGACACACACATGAACACACCTACATATGATCCTTCCCTCTTGATCTCTTGAGAAGTAATCATAAATATTGATATTTAAGTTACCAATGAGTTTCCTCTTCCGTAGCTGACCATTCGGTCAGTAACTTTCCTTTTTAACTATTTTGCACCTGATTATGACAATTCTTATTAAATCACCACCAACCACATTTGTATCCTTCCATTCTTCATTTATACGCCCTCCCCTACCCTTAGGGTTCATTTTAAAGCTTTGTCACATAATTAAGCTTAGGCACTAATCAGAACACATTTAAATTAAAATTCACATTATATTCCTCAAAAGTGTTTATCAACAATACTTTATTAACTTTTGAAGTCATTAGCCCTTAAGCCCATTTTTGGGGCATTACAGAACTGGTAGTGGAAGCCCACATGTAATGGCCTGGAATAATTTGAGGTGAAATGGGCAAAGCGCGGGCATAGAGAAACATAGATTGTGAGTGGCATCAGGTGTAGTAGGAGATTCCTATAGGACTCCTATTACATCAACCTGACATTGTTAAAGTATAGATGAGGAGATAGACCTCAGAGTGTACAGCGGAAGCATAGTGAATTTGATATGTTTTAGGACTGTACTGAGTAAAGGCTCAAGACGGTAATGATAATGTGTTATCTTGGCTCCTAGAAGTAAAACTTCTAGGCTATGTCTTCTCGTGAGAAGGGGTATCAGTGGATTCCAGTATAGTAGAAGTAGTGTTAGATCGTTAGAGGCCAGAAATTGTTATGGTGATGTAGTTTCTGGGTCTTACTGTTATTATTAGAGGATTCACTTAGAATTCTTTCTGAATTGTTTTGTCGATGACCAAGCTTATGTGGAAGAATCAACTGGTTGAGTAGGGTGAATGATGTGAATGATGTGTGATAAGTTCACGGAGCTAAGGAGAAGTTGAAATGGTACCAATGTTGAATATACTCGATCCTAGCTTGATTTTCCTGTGTACTGTGATGTGTTGTGAACAAGTAAGGGTTGGGGTGTGCCCTACCCAGCTTGACTGGTACTTTGTATCATGTGTAAATAAGCTGGGATTGGGGTATGGCCATAGAGCAGAGCTAGTTCAGCTGATGGCAAATTCGACTACATAATCGGGGGTTCTTATTTGTGAGGGAACTTACCCCTACATGGCCAGTATGGCTAGCCACTAGGCTGGTTGTACTGGTGTTGACCCCAGGCCAAAAGGTAGTTCATAAAACTAGAGTATACTATGAGTTTGTTGTGAGTTGAAGTAAATCTGTGGTAATTTGAGTTGCTTCCAGGATGAATAGCTAGATTTCGCAGAGTGGTGGCCTATGCCTCCCATCTGTTGAGGTTTTATGAAATGAACTATCCCACTCATGATCCGGAGCTTGCGACTATTGTGTTCGTGTGGTGATTGTGTTTTATGGTGTTCATGTATTGTGGCGATTGCGTTATGCTCATATTTATGATAAAGATATGGTGCTATTGTCTGTATAGTGTCATGGCAAAATCGTACTATGACCACAAGAATCTTGAATGTTTATGTCGTTAGAAAGAACTAAATATGAGGCAACACAAGTAAATGGAGTTACTAAAAGACTACAGTGGCTGACTAATTGGTTAGTAACTTTTCTTTTTCCCATTTTGCCGCTGACTATGGTAATTCCTTCTGAATCACCACCAAACACATTTTTTCATTGAATTACTCCAACCATGCGCCCTCATTTCCTCCTTAAATACATTTTAAGCTTTGTTTTGGACATTGATTATAACACATTCAGTTTACAATTGCCATGGTATTCTCCGAAGGTGCTTGTTTAACAATAATTACATTCACTTTTAGAGTCCTTAACCCTTAATCACTTTTTAGGGTATTACAAAGTTGAGCTTATTTTCAAACGTAAGGCTATATGCATGGTGGTAGTTTGATCCATCGAATGATGAAGCATCCAGTACTAGGGTGGGATTTTTTTGGGGTGAATGTAGTAGGGGTTAGCAAGATTAAAGGACATGAGATTAGAGAGAAAATGAAGAAGATGAAGGGTATGAAGGGAAAAGGAAAAGTGAAAGTAGAAAAGGGAAGAGAGGGAGATAAAATTAGTTGGCTCATGTAATTAATACTTAGGGGAAAAAAAGTAAATTGTGTATTACTTATGGATAAGAATTCAATATTATAGCAATATCTTAACTAACTCCAGAACTAACTATGGTTACAAATATATAACATATGTTAGATCTTAAGTTTTGATGATAACAAAGGATGATTATGTGTTTTGATACGAAACTTATGTTTTGCAAGTTTAAACAATGATTGAAAATGTTACCAAATGCATCTCACAAAGTTTAGAGGTAATTGCTGTGATTTCTACCGATATACTCGAGTGATAAAGGTGGTACTTGATGATAAGCAGTTTTGTACTTGAGACACAGCTAGTGTTAGACTGAAAGTGTTTCACAGAAGAGGCATTCCAGTTGAAAATAACATGACAACTGGAGTGATGGACTTAGCCGTCGATTAATGAGCTAATTTGCACTCGAGCATAGTAAGTGTGGGACTGAAAGTATTTGGCAAAGAGTCAAGTCAAATACAGGAATTAGTACTCTCACTAGAGCACTAGATTGCCACCCGAGTGATAGGAAAATGTGCACCTGAGTCCAGTAAGTGAAGCATAGAAAGTACTTGCCTGAGGGTCAGCTAGAACATGAAAGAAGATGTGCACCCGAGTGATAGTTCAGCACTCGCGAGTGAGAGAACTCACTTTCTTCAAATGATACAAGTACTAAAGCAGAAGGTACATGATATACAAACATATCTAATACACTCGAGTGAGGCTTAGTGCCCTTGAGTGAGGGCCCACATCACCTGCAAGCACAAATTCACACTCTTGACATTTTTTATGCGAGTGATGTACAGAAGTGAAGTCTGGAACATGAGAAACACTTGTATACTCGAGGTGAGCATTTGACACCTGAGTGATGACCTCTACACCCACGAGTGAAGATTCACGCTCTTGATGAAAGATGCAAGTGTTATCCAGCGACGCAAGTCCAGTGTACCAAATACATATACACCCGAGTGATATATCAGCATTTCAGCAAAGGATGAGTTTATGTAAGTACTAGCTGGAAAATATGCAGTGCACTCGATCGAGACATGTTGCACTCAAGTGATGCTTTGACAAAAGTCCAGATGCAATAGACTTATAATGATCAATCCGAACATGGTTCAATATTATTTATTTATTATGGTTTCACTTATTATTATTATTATTATTATTAAACTTCATTTAAAATCTATTTCAAGTGTGAAACAAGAATTAAATCTTTGAATATGAGATGCATGTAGTAAGTCAACAATGGCAGACATGATCATTTCATTCAAAATCAAAAGCACGCACGTTACAACCTATAACCATATCTTGTCTGGAGATTTCAACGTACGCTTGCCACTCCACAACATGACGCTCCACTCCACCAATGGTTATTACTCAACAGACCATAACCAATATGCTATAAATACAAAACTTTAGACACTATTCAAGATAGGGAACACAAAACACGAAAATCATATAAGCAAGCACACGAGTCTTAGTTTTTCATATCTACTATGTATTCATATTATACGCAAATTTTATCATTTCTACTCTGTGAGGAGAGTCAAAAAACACATTTCATTTATATTTCTTGATCTCAAGGTAAAGGGACCTTGAGAGCGTAGATCTCTTGTAGGAGAAGCAATATAGAATACTATGAAGGTTATTCTGCCATAAGACTTGTTGTAGGGGGAGAGAAATTAGAATATTTCTGCTCATAGTCCTTGAGGGGATGATTGTTTTTTTGTGGTGTTCTGAAAGCCATTTAAATCTTGGCAGAACAGTAAATCTAAGTAAGTCTTGATCTCTGAGGACTATATGTAGGCCTCAAGGCCAAATCAGTATAACTCTCTGTGTCCAAATTCTCTCAACTCTACTCTATCTCTATCTATATTCATATCATCATCACAAGCAAAAAATTTATAACATTATCCAATTCACCTCCTTGTGTGATGCTTGCCTCTTTTATTTGGTATTAGAGTAAGGTCTTCTCTGAAGAGCTAAACAGCTTGAGAAGGATCCAGTTCATGGCAACAATAGGTGAGAACATTCTTCCTGATGGAGCTTTCATTACTAGAACTCCTAGGTTTGTTGGAGAGAATTTTTTATTTTGGAATGCAAAGTTCAGAGTGTTCATGATAGCAAATGAATATGGGCTATGGAATGTGATACAAGATAGTGATTATACTCCAACAAAGAAAATTGAAGATAAAATTGAGATAAAGAAACCAAAGGAGTTTGACGAAGATATGGGAATTATCGTAAGACAATTTAAGAAATTCTACAGAAGAGGTCAAAAGAATTTCAAGAATTATCAAGGAGAACCAAGCAAGAAAGAAAATAAAGAGCAACAAACTGTATGCTATGAATGTGGGAAACTTAGACACATTAAATCTAAATGCTTCAGAAACAAAGATTAGAAGAAGCAGAGAAAGAAAGCATACATATAATCCATATGAGGTGATAGTTCGTCTAACGAAGAAGGAGATGACGGTGAAGTCGCAAACATTTGCTTGTTAGCTAAAGAAGAAGAAGAATATGATTCTGAACCTACCTATGATGAATTATTATCCAAATATAATGCATTACATACTGAATTCATCAAAATAGCTAAAAAAATGGTTAGTTATAAGAAGAGAGTAAAAGAGTTAGAAAATGTTGTTACAACCTTTACATTCTGTGAAGAAAAGGATAAGAAAATATCTAGTTTAATGAATACCTTGGAAAAATTTACTGAGGGTAGTGAAACACTTAAATTTATCTTGAAGTCACAAAGAGTCATGCATGATAAATTTGGAATTGGATATAATTCTGTTCAAGATAAAAATAGAAAGAATAAGAAGAAAAGTAGCAAGGCTTATTTGAAATATTTTAAAAATTTTGTTCATACATCAAATCCTTTTGCATCATGTAGTTATTGCAATAGAGAAAGACATTATACTTCATCTTGTCATTTTAGAGAAGGAAAAACTATTGGTACATACAGATGGGTTCCGAAAGGAACACATATTGCATACCAACCATGAAGGACCCAGAAAGTGTGGGTACCTAAAACTTGATGATATTACTTTAGGTATGTGTCAAAGCATCAAGAGCAAACAAGTGGTACATTGATGGTGGATGCTCGAGACACATTATTGGTGATAGAGATAAGTTCACCATGTTAGAAGCTAAAGAAGGAGGAAGAGTAACCTTTGGAGGAAATCAATCTGGATGCATTACTAGAATTGAAGTTGGAAAATCCAGTTTTCAAATCAATAACATATACCATATTGAAGGATTATGTCACAACCTCTTAAGTGTGAGTCAAAGTACTGACAAAGATAACTGGGTAATCTTTGGTTTAGAAGAATGCTTGATAGTAAACAAGAAGGATCTACAGCTTAACAAAGAATCCATCAAAGCAAAGATCCGAGCACAAAGAGACGGTAATTGCTATACTATTTATTTAAATTCAAATAATCTAGAAAACTATTTGCTTCACAAATCAGAAGAAAGTTGGTTAAGGCATAAGCAATTAGCTCATGTCAGTATGTACCAACTTGACAAGCTTATTAGAAAAGATTTAGTTATTGGTTTTCTTAAACTTAAATTCAAAGATGGCATAATTTATAGTGTGTGTCAAAAAGGGAAGAAGACTAAATCCTCTTTCAAAATAAAGAATGAAATTTCAACATCAAAACCTTTACAATTACTTCACATGGATTTAGTTGGCCCTTCAAGGGTAAAAAGTTTTGGAGGAAATTTGTATACTCTTGTAATTGTTTATGATTATTCAAGGTTTGCATGGACTATATTTCTTACTTCAAAAGATGAACCTTTGTTGAATTCATTTCATTTGCTAAAAAATTCCAAAATGAGAAAGGTATTTCTATTGTTTCTATCAGGACCGATCATGGAGAAGAATTTGATAATCAACTCTTTAAAGTTTTTTGCAACAATCAATGAATAGATCATAAATTCTCTGCACCAAGAATGCCTTAACAAAATAGAGTAGTTGAAAGGAAGAACAGAGTCCTCACAGAAATGGCAAGGGCAATGCTTAATGAAAAAGAAATCTCACAAGTATTCTAGGATAATGCTATGAGTACTGCATGCTACATTTCAAATAGAGCATATATCCGCAAAACACTTGGAAAAATGCCGTATGAACTCTACAAAGGAAGAAAACCAAACATTGCTTATCTACACATCTTTGGATGTAAGTGTTACATTCACAACAATGGTAAAGAAAACTTCAATAAATTTGATTCAAAGTCTAATGAAGTTTTTTTTTAGGCTATTCTAATAGAAGTAAGGCATATAGAGCTTTTAATAAAAGAACATGTACTATACAGGAAATCATTCATGTATTTAATTAACTTAATTCTTAGACAAAACCTTTTGATAAAGAAGAAATGGATTTGATAAAGAAAAGTAAAAACTTGAGTATTTTAAAACAAAATGATGTTGAAAATAAAGAAACTGTTGATGTTCAACCAAAATCATGAAGGCACATGAAAGATCATCTAATTAAACAAGTAATAGGAGATGTCCAAGAAGGTGCCAAAACCAGAAATATAATCCAAAATGAGGTAACATTTTCTGCATTTATTTTTGAGATTGAACTTTCTAGTATTAAAGAAGAACTTTCTGACAATGATTAGGTAATTGCTATGCAAGAAGAATTGAATCAATTTCAAAGAAATCAAGTTTGAGATCTGGTACCTCGACCGAAAGAACACTCGGATATAGGAACCAAATGGGTTTTTAAAAACAAACTTGATGAATAAGCAATCATTGTAAGAAACAAGGCAAGGTTAGTTGCGAAAGGCTATAATCAAGAAGAAGTTATTGATTATGAGGAAACAATGCTCCAGTGGCAAGATTGGAAGCCAAATGAGTACTGTTAGCCTTTGTATACATTAGAGGTTTTAAACTTTATCAAATGGATGTCAAAAGTGCATTTTTGAATGGTTATATCATGGAGGAAGTATATGGAGAACAACCTCCTGGTTTTAAAGATGACATAAAACCTGATCATGTTTTCAGACTTAAGAAAGCTTTATATGGTTTGAAACAAGTACCTAGAGCTTGGTATGAAAGATTAGGCAAATTTGTTCTTGATCAAAATTTAGTTAGAGGAAAAGTAGATATGATACTCTTCATCAAACACAACAAAAATGATCTTTTAATAGTTCAAATATATGTTGATGATATCATATTCGGTACTGCTAATGAATCTCTTTGTCAAGAATTTTCTAAGCTTATGCAGGGAGAATTTGAAATGTCCATGATGGGAGAGTTAAACTTCTTTCTTGGACTTCAAATTAAACAACGAAAGAAAGAGATATTTATATCTCAAACCAAATATTTAAGAGAGTTATTGAAGAAATATGGGATGGACAATGCTAATGGTGCTGATACTCCAATGAGTTCTACCACATTGCTGGATGCCAATATGAAAGGCCTTGATTTTAATATTACTAAATATAGAGGAATGAATGGTTCATTATTCTATCTAACAGCAAGTAGGCCAGATATCCAATTCAGTGTCGGGATGTGTCCAAGATATCAATATGCTCTTAAGGTATCATAAACAAAAACTGTGAAAAGAATTTTCAAGTATCTAAGATATACTATAGAACTTGGTCTATGGTATCCAAAAGATGGAAATGAGTATTTAATAGCATATTCAGGTTCATATTACAGAGGATACAAAACTGACAGAATAAGTACCAATGAATAATGTCAATTCCTTGGCGGTTCTCTGGTATCTTGGTTCAGCAAGAAGCAGAACACAGTATTACTATCTTTAGTAGAAGCAGAATACATAGCCATAACAAGTTGCTATTCACAAGTACTTTGGTTGAAGCAACAACTTCAGGACCTAGGGATATACTTGAGGGAGATATCCATTTACTGTGACAACACAAGTATTATTAGTTTGGCCAAGAATCCTGTACAACATTCAAAAACCAAGCACATAGACATTCGACATCACTTCATTCTTGATCATGTTCAAAAAAAGGATGTCGAAGTAGAATTCATTACTACACATCTTCAACTCACAGATATATTCACAAAACGATAGCCAAAGATCAATTTTTATACATACAGAGAGAATTGGGAATGGTTAATCCCAATGAATTATAAGATTTTATTGTTAATAATTATATATAATATGAGTTTTGATGGTTATCTTACTGACTTTAGCATTAAAGAATGTTATAAGCTGTTTTGCAAGATTGCATCTCAAGTGTACTATGCATGACTAAAGTGCAACTGTCTCACTCGAGCACAAAAAGCTCTCACTCGAGTCCATCTATCATTCAATATACTCTATTTCTAGCTATGTAAAACAGGGATTAACAGAGCATGTAAGAACTCTTGGGACTCATTAAAGCATATCAAAAGTGTTAGATCTTACTTGAGTAAGGGAGGAGTTCACTCAAGTGGTATAAGAACAAAACTAGAAGTGCAGCAAGAATACTCAAGCAGCAAGAGAGATATATGCAAAATACTAATCCCAAAGTATGGTTACTCAAGTGATCTTGGAGGACTTGAGTATAAAGGTGAAAAATATAACAAGATATACTTAAAACCAGGTATGTATTTACATGTTTTATCAGATTTCCTTTATTTTGCACTCGAGCACCTAAATGTCTCACTCGAGTGCAATATAAATAACACTCGAGCACTAGGAATGCTTACTTGAGTGACGATTATATTAGTAACAAGAGCTCAAATTGTTGCACTTCCTTATCTCACTCGCGTCTATCCTCTCACTCGAGAGTCACAACTTTTCACCTTCGACTGTTAGCCATCGATTCATGACTTCCAATCTCTTCAATTAACAGTTACAACTCTTGAATCTACTCCTAAAACACCTAATTGCTTCCTATAAATCTCTCACTCTTGTTCTAACCTAAGTATCCCATCCGAAATCTCTCCAAGTCTTCTTACTTCTCATCTTCTTTTAAAAAACACTCAAAATGGTGAGAACAAAGGTTCCTTAAGTTTCCCAAAAGACTACCACTCCTTCTCCATCTCATTTTCTCGAAGGTGATCAGAAACACCAACGGCAACTCCAACTCTGACTCTGACTCCTGCACCTCCTCCAAAGTCTAAAACTACTAAGAAGAAGTCAACTCCTGCCAAGAAAACATATCCCAAGCCTAAGGTTACTATGAAAATTCAACCTCCACAAAAGAAGCCAAAGGAGTAGTATTCAAGGAGCCAATTGTTTCATGGTCAAAGTCACAATTAGAAGTAAAAGGCACAGTAAAGAAGAAGGCCACAAAGGAACCTCAAGAGTCTTCCTCTTCTGATGATTCCTTCAATATACAACTCCTAAAAGCAATGGAGAAATCCAAGCTCGATGCCTTGGTTAGCAAGATTGCATCCCAAGCTGGTGCCTCTGCTTCTCACCATGTTGGTTAATCCAGTCACATGGTTTCACAATCAGGAGTGCCCTCAACTTCACAGGTACCAACGGAAGAAGAACAAGACTTGACTCCTCCAGAAGTTTCAACACTCAGGATTTTGAGCCAACTAACCAAAAGGTATATAATACTGAGTTTGCACATAGAAGTTTCTGTCTAGTAGTCTATGTTGATTTAGACTATTTGAAGAAAAGTTATAGCCTGGATTTTGAACCTTTTCTTGGATACTATAACTCCTAGTTGAATGTGCATCTTCCATATTGTCCTACTGTTGTGAGAACATTTTATTGCAATATGAAAGTGCACAATATTGTTTCTAGGAGTGGTAAGACGGTAGAGGAAGGAATGTCCACTATGGTTAGAGGTCAATTTGTTATGATTTCTGCATCTATTTTGAATACCATACTTGGTTATGTTGTACCTTCATCCGATCCACCCACATTAGAAGCCAATAAGGTTTTTCAAAAGTTGAGACCTAATAACCTTATAGGACCTCTCAATTTTAAGCCTGTTTATATGGCTAACTCTCATCGTGCTCTTCATTATATATATAGCTGTAGCATCATAAAAAAATCCAAAAATTATACCCATTTTGCCCAGAGAGATTACTATTTATTGGCCTTCTTCCTAGCTTTCAACAAAGAAAAGTGGGGGAGCTTATTTTTGGTAAGAAGAGAAGGTTTCAATTTTCTTCAGCAAGATCCACCATAATCCCATATCCATAACTTGTATCTTTCATTCTAAAATACAACAAGACTTGGTACTTGGAGGAGACAAAGAGAGTGAAAATTCCAAGGTTTGGACGAACTCAGTTAACACACATGGGGATCACTTATCCAGTTAGCAAGACCAAGGCAACATCACAGAGAGAGGCCACATCGTCGAAAGGTGATAAGGCTCAATCTTCAACCTAAGGCCAATCTTAACCTCCATCATTCTTGAGTACCTCTCTTCCAAGCTACATAACTGAAGTAATCAATAAAGCAGTGGCATGCTTGAAAAAGGAACTTATCAGTGAGTATGATAAATTGGTAAACAAGATGGAAACACAAGTCTCAAGGTAGGTGGACAAGGCAAATACCAACTATGACATGATGTTCAAGGCACAAGAAGAACAGTCGAGAAGAATCACTAAAATGGAGATTTTCTTGCATACTCATCTCTGACTACTTCTACTGAGGTGCCTCTAGAGTCTATTCCTGCCACAACTTCTCCATTTCAACCACAGACACATGTACTCTTCACTGACCTCGATTCCTAGATTGATGTGAATTATGACTAGCCATCATCATTACAGCCTACAGCCTTTACGCCTCAACCATTATCTCCACCCTTTATGCTTAAGCCATTTGATCCATCCACCGCCATAGTGTTATATGTCCCAGTACAGCCGTATGATCTTACCTTTCCTCAGCCCCCTTCTGATACTGACAAAACGGGGAAGAAGGATGTGTGATGATTCTTTTTTACCTATTCTGAACAAGTTTGGGTGTATTTGGTTTAAGGGGAAGTTTTAGGTAGTTTTTATGTAATGGCGTAGGTTTGATGTTATTTAATGGTTTTCTGCTTTATTTTTATGACTTGAGTGTATTTGGGTTTTCATGGGTATATGTTCAGTTTACTAATGTATTTCACAAATTCAGTAATCTATTTATGGTTATTTTCATATTGCCTGAGTTTTCTGCTCAATCTTATGGTACTATGACTTATCTTGGCTTTAAGTGTCTAATGGAAGCATTGTAGAAATTTTATAAGGATAAGTGCAAAAAAATGTGAAATATGACTCAAAACTTTAGTGATTATGTATTTGGAAATCTTGAAAGTCTTTTGAAAAAATTTCAATCCAACGAAGTCTTTAAATCCATCACAAAGATTTTGTCATCATCAAAAAGGACGAGAATATTATATCCCAAGTTTTACTGATAATAAAGGATGATTATATGTTTTGATAAGAAACTTATGTATTGCAAGTTTAAACAATTATTGAAAATGTTACCAAGTGCATCTCACAAAGTTCAGAGGTAATTAATGTGATTTCTACTGTGCTCTTGAGTGATAAAGGCAGTACTCAAGTGATAAGTAGCTTTGTACTTGAGCATAACAAGTGTTGGAATGAAAGTGTTTCACAGAAGAGGCGTTCTAGCTGAAAATACAAGGACAACTCGAGTGATGGACTCAGCCGTCGAGTGATGAACTAATTTGCACTCGAGCAACACGAGTATGGGACTGAAAGTATTTGGCAGAGAGTCAAGTCAGAGATAGGAATTAGCACTCTTACTTGAGTACTAGATTGCCACCTGATTGATAGGCAAATCTGCACCTGAGTCCAGCAAGTGAAGCATAGAAAGTACTTGCCTGAGAGTCAGCAAGAACATGAAAGAAAAGGTGCACCTGAGTGAAGAACTTTTGAACCCAAGTATAGCCCAGCACTCACGAGTAAGAGAACTCACTTCCTTTAAATGATACAAGTGCTAAAGTAGAAAGATACCTGATACACGAACATATCTGATGCACTCGAGTGAGGCTCAATACACTCGAGTGAGGGCCCACATCACCTGCAAGCACAAATTCACACTCTTGACATTTTGATGTGAGTGATGTACAGAAATAAAGACTAGAACATGAAAAACACTTGTGCAGTCAAGGTGAGCATTTGTCACTGAGTGATGACCTTTACACCCACGAGTGAAGATTCACACTCTTGATGAAATGATGCAAGTGTTATCCAGAGGCGCAAGTCGAGTGTACAAAATAGATATGCACCTGAGTGATATATGAGCACTCTAGCAAAGGATGAATTTGTCAAGTGCTACTTAGAAAATATGCAGTTCACTCGAGTAATGCCCTGACAAAAGTCCAAATGCAACAGACTTACAACGATCAACCCGAATATGGTTCAATATTGTTTATTTCTTGCGGTTTCACTTATTATTATTATTATTATTATTATTATTAAACTTCATTTAAAATCTATTTCAAGTGTGAAACAAGAAATTGAATCTTTGAATTTGACATGCATGTAGTAAGCCAACAAAAACGGTCATGAACATTTCATCCAAAATCAAAACCACGCATGTTACAAACCTACTACCATATCTTATCTAGAGATTTCAACATACATATGCTGCTCCACAATATAACGCTCCACTCTACCAGTGATTATTACTCAACACGTGCTATAAATATAGAGCTTCAAACACCATTCAAGATAGAGAACACAAAACATGAAAATCATACAAGCAAACACACGAGTCTTAGTTTTTCATATCTACTCTGTATTCATATTGTACATCAATGTTTATCATTTCTACTCTGTGAGGAGAGTCAAAAAACTCATTTCATTCATATTTCTTAATCTCAAGGTCAAGGGACCTTGAGATGGTGGATGTCTTGTAGGAGAAGCAGTAGAGAATACTGGGAAGGTTATTCTGCATATAAGACTTACTGTAAAGGCGAGAGAAATTAGAATATTTCTGCTCATAGTCTTTGAAGGGACCATTATTGTTTTGTGGCATTCTGAGAGCTGATTGAATCATGGAAGAATAGTTGAAATCTTAGTAGGTCTTGATCTCTAAGGACTGGACGTAGGCCTAATTTGTAGGCCGAACCAATATAACTCTTTATGTCCAAATTCTCTAAACTAAACTCAATCTCCATCTATATTCGTATCATCATCACAAGAGAAAAATTTATAACATCACCCACTTCACCCCCTCTTAGATGATGCTTGCCTCTTTTATTTAGTATCAGAGCAAGGTCTTCTCCAAAGAGCTTAACAACTTGAGAAGGATCTAGTTGATGGCAACAATGGGTGAGAACATTCTTCCTGATGAACCTTCCATCACTAGACCTCCTGGATTTGCTAGAGAGCATTTTTTATTTTGAAGAGCAAAGTTCAGAGTGTTTATGATGGCAAATGAATGTGGGCTATGGAATGTGATACAAGATAGTGATTATACTCTAACAAAGAAAATTGAAGATAGAATCATGAAGAAGAAACCATAGGAGTTTGATGAAGATGAACCTGATGTTGAAGATATGGGAATGGTGGCAAGAAAATTCAAGAAATTCTACAGAAGAGGTCAAAAGAATTTTAAGAATTATCAAGGAGAACCAAGTAAGAAAGAAAATAAAGAGCAATAGATTATATGCTATGAATGTGCGAAAACTGGACATATCAAATCTGAATGCTTCAAAAACAAAGATAAGAAGAAGCAAAGAAAGAAAACATACATATAATCTATACGAGGTGATAGATGACGATGAAGTTGCAAACATATGCTTGGTAGCTAAAGAAGAAGAAGAATTTGATTCTGAACCTACCTATGATGAATTATTTTTTGAATATAATGCATTACATACTAAATCTTCAAAATAGCTAAAGAAATAGTTAGTTATAAGAAGAGAGTAAAAGAGTTAGAAAATGCTGTTACAACCTATACATTGTGTGAAGAAAAAGATAAGAAAATATCTAGTTTAATGAATACCTTGGAAAAATTTACTAAGGGTAGTTAAACACTTAAAGTTATCTTAAAGTCATAAAGAGTCATGCATGATAAATCTGGAATTAGATATAATTATGTGATTTTAGTGGCCATTTATAATCACAATATTATAAAGTCATTTCTAATGTCTAATATATCTACTAACCCTGAGTTCCCCCAAAGTTTTTGGACCATCCTTCTTATTTGCATAAAGCCTATTGATTGCCCCCAAGAACTTTAATAATTAACAAGTGTTGCCATGGTCGTTCAAGTCTCCCATCCCATACCTTCTCATATGTCCCAATTTTCCCTTAACTCTTCTCTATATCAATCTTAGGTTTCTACACTTCACCGTTATCCTCCATTCTACTCTTCAGCTCTTATGGCTAGAGAGGCTTTACCGCTGAAGCTACCCTCCTTCCTTGACACCTTTCCTCTAGCCTTGCTCTCATTTCTCACATCATCTCGAACCATCTCTGAAGCCAACAACTGGAACCTCCAATCTTCCTCATTGTTATTTATGCCGGGATTTATGGTTGGCACCCCTTTTCCACCCCCTCAACCATCCAAAGGATAGTCCTAAAGAGTATTTCTTTTTTATTTTTTTGATTTGATCAAAGGTTTCTCCCTCGAGGTTTAAAGGGCAAATGGTCCTCACTTCTCCTAACAAGTACATTTCCCGGGATTTGAACTTGAGTTCTCCTTTTCATAGGGATGAGGCCCCTTACCACATCACCAACAACTTGCTAGTCTGGAGGGTATTTCTAAAAGGTCAATCTCATTAGATGGCATAGAAAAGTCTCAAAGAATCTCTCTATATGTTTGTCTCTCTTCTCTCTTTCTCAACAAGTATTTTTTGGCTTCTTTCATGTTTGATGTCAATGCTTTGCCTTCACAAGTTATCTAATGACTTCTAACCTGAAGATACTATGGTCATCATTCAATAAATGTTAGAAAGTTTCATGCTTCTCTCTACATCTTTTCTATTACCTGTATCACCACTAAAGTTCAATATGCTCTGTGTGAATATAGCATTCTGTTTTAAGGAATTATACTTATTATGTGACAATTTAATTGTTTAAATACTAAAAATTAATTTTGGTTACTTTAAAATATTAAAAAATTGTTTGGCAAAAAAACATAATGAAATATTTTGCAAAATTTGTTTCATGTGTAATTCATATGTCTAAAAGTTTGGAAAACTAGTTTTAGCTAAATATACCAGCATTTGATTTTTACAAGGTTACATGAGTTATAATATGTTGAAATTAATTTTTAAAAAAATTTTAGGTGCATAAAATAGTGGGAGAATTTTTTCCTAATTTAATCACATTTTTGTTGATTAAATTAAAATTCTTATTTAGTGTTGTGAATGTTTAGAATTTAAATGCCCTTTTGGCCAAAAAAAAAAGAATTTAAATGCCCATTTTTTATATTTGTAATTAGCATGCATTTTTTAGGAGCAACCATACAATTTTTTTTGTATGTTACATGCATAATTAATCAGAAGTGAATTTTAAAATATCAATTCTGGTTTGATTGTAGTATATTTTTATCCACCTGTAGATAATTAGAGTTACATATTGAACTAGGGGGAATGGAATTGGCTTTATATTTTTAAAGGAAAACTAGTTTGTTAGTCCTTCAAATTTTACCCTATTTTGAATTAGGTCCCTTTAGTCTGTTAGTCCTTAAAATTTTACCAAAAGTCTCTTCAGTTCCTATGAAAGTCCTTTAGAATGGCAATGAAGGTCACACTTTTTCATCATCTAGAGGGGGTCCACCAAGAGGACCCCCTCAGTCCTTATTTATTTGTGCTTTGTATGCAAAGGTTGAGCCATCTAATTAAGGAAGAATGAAGACAAGATAGGTGGAAACCTTTAAAAAGGTTTAGTGAGGGCCTATATATATCACATCTATTGTTTGCAGATGATTTGCTACCTTTAGTGGAAGCTTCTATTGCTCAAATTAATATCATTAAACAAGTCATGCATAGGTTTTAGGAAGTATCAGGGCACAAGATAAATCTTCATAAATCAAAAAGGTTTTTTTCTCATGGAAGATAAATTTCAATCATGTGATGCAGTTGTGTCAAAGATTGGGCATTGGAACTACCTCAAATCTAGGAAAATACCTTGGTGTACCTCTTATCAATTCAAGAGTTACTAAAGAGAATTTTGGTCATATTATAAGGAAGGTTAGATCAAGACTTTCAACTTGGAATGGGAAATTTCTAACCATGGCAGGCAAAATAGTCCTTATAAAAGCAATGATTGCTGCTCTTCCTTCTTACCAAATGCAATCAACTATACTTTTAATGGGATTGATTCAAGAGATTGAAAAGGTTAGTAGGAGTTTTCTATTATGTCAAGATGAATTTGTGAGAAAGTTGTACCTCATTGCATCGCATAAAATTATGGAACAAAAGAAAGCCGGTAGTTTGGTCATTAAAAATTTGGAGACCCAAAACAAAGCTTTTATTGTGAAGTTATGATGGGGATTGATAATGAAGCCAAAAGCTCCTTAGGTTAAATGTTTGCGGGCTAAATATGCGTGTGGTGATAGCTTGATCCCTAAAGTAGTAAGACTTATGACATTCTCAAATGTGGAAAGCTATAACAAGCATTTGGGATGAATTTATAAAAAGAGTAGGACAAAAAACTAATAATCGTGAATCAACTTATTTCTGGAAGGATCTTTGGTTTCCATTGGAGGCACCATTGCTTGAATATGTGTCACACAATCATGATGCCATCAATCCTAATGATAAAGCAGCCATCTTTACACTTCCAAATGGTTATTAGGATTTAAATAAGTGAAGTTTCTTTTAAGCCTAGGTTATAAATATTCTCTACAAAGTTTAACCCCCATCAAATGATCAGGATGATGTCTTTTGCTGGAGACACACACCAAATGGTGTTTTCTCAGTTAAATCTTCCTACAAGTTTCTATCTCAATCAATGAATACCATTCCTAATCCAATTTAGTGGAAATTATGGTGTTGGCATGTACCTAAAAAAGTTAAATTCTTCCTTTGGCAAGTTAGCCATGAGAGGATACTTACTAATTCACAAAGAGCTAAATGAGGAATTGAAAGTTCAGGATAGTGCCCTTGGGATGTAAGAGAGAAGAAAGTGTGATACACACATTGAGAAATTGTGTGAAAGCGTCAGAGGTGTGGAAGCACCTTATTTATCCTAACCATTATACTTCTTTCCTTTCTTGTGATTTACAGGATTGGCTGAATTGGAATGCAACACATCACCCTCACGGGGGAAATTCTCTTGTTAGCTCTGACCAAAAGTTTTTAGCTATGCTTGATGGTTAATATGGAAAGCTTGGTGCACACAGACATTTCAAGCTTGTACATTGTCTTCCAAAGAAGTGGTTCACCAAAGCCTTTTTCATTTGATGGAGGAAGTTACAAACAAAGCATACAATCATAAATTGCTTTTAAAAATCCCAGATCAATCAAAATGTTGGCGGACCCCCATAATGTACAATTTGATTGGATGTGGATTCTTTGTAAGAGGTTTTAATCAAGCCATATGTGGAGGAGTAGTTAGAGATGAGCTAGGGAATTAGATAGTGGGCTTCAATAAGTCACTTGGCACTTATCCGGTAGTAGCTACTGAAATTATGGCAATTAAGACAGGGTTAGAGGTTTGTAAGCTTATGAAATTGATGCCATATTGTGTCTTGGTATTATTGGAATTGATTTGGAATGTGAAATGGAAAGTTTGGAAATTCTGTCCAGTGTGAATTATGTCTGAGTAGTCTGTTCGTGTGGATGTTTTGACTGGGCAAATGATGTCTAAAAATTATGAAAATTTCTAGTCTTAAATCTCACATCCTAAGCTTCAAAATGGACATATAATTTGGGCCATTTAGTTTTGGGAACTGGGAGATATGACTGTCCAAAGTTTGAGGTAAAAAATGGACTCTATTTTGGGGCAGTGATGAAATTTGGGTAATTATGGAATTGTGTGGTAATTTCTAGTAATGGCCAATATTTTTATAGTAAAGAGGACTTAAATACCTTTCATTTGGCTTTGGAATCACCTCATTTTGATTTTTCTGAAATTAGTTATGATTTTTGGAATTTCAGCCAAGAAACAGAAAGTTCTTGGCCGCGGCCAGAGATTATGGACCGCGGCCCTTAACTTTCTGTGCATCTATTGGCCGAGGCCAACCCCAAAAAATCAGTATTTTGGAACTTTTGAAAGGTGATTCTTGTTATAGTTTCTCCCAACCCTTTAGGCATGTGTTTGGGCTTTGAGTAGCCACCTAAAGGTGTTAAATGATAACCAACATTAAGTATTTGTATGTTGAGGAATTGGAAAAGGGATGACCTTATGTCCATGTTTTTGGTTATAGGGTTGGATACGCCCTGATCGTTGTGCAATGTTCGTCAGATCGTGAGTAGCCGGTGCTGGAGCACACATGGAAAGAGTGTAGGGAACATACCTCTCCTGCATGTATTTGATATTTGTGTTAATGTGTTGATGCATGTTATTGCTTTGCTTGATTATGTGAAACATGTATGAATGATTTGAAGCTATGTTTCAATTTATGCTATGGCCATATATATGTTGTTCAAAGTATTGAGCTTGCAGATTTGTCATTGTGTGAACATGAGTTATGTGATGCAAGCATGTCATGTATTAAAAATTTATTGTACATGCATATTGGTATTGTTTACCTACTGAGATTCTCTTAAATCTCACCCTTCCCTACTAACCTTTCACACAGGGTAGTGAATCAAGGATGGAGCAGACACCAAGGGCGACGAGGACTCCTTTGGGTTGTTATCTTGGTAGTTGGTTATCATTGTAGTTGGGATATTGGTATTTGGATTTGGTTGTGTATATATGGATGAGGATTTTATTATGTATTTGGTATAAGAATTTGTGTAATCCTCTATTTGGAAAAAATTGTAAAGGGCGAATATGCCCTGTAAAGCTTGGATTAATGTAAGGAATCCGGCATTGCCGAAAATTTATATTGTGCGCTCTGAAAGTTATACTAATGTGATTTATCTTTGCATAGTAATTGTATTCGAAATGTGAATATGAGACCATGTTATTTGTATTTTGAAAAGCATTTGTGAAAACCCCATCTGATATATATGTTTGAAAATGTTATTTGATAATTATTGGTCTCTATTTCACTTTAATCGCATATTTTGGATATAATTATGGAAGGGGGTTATAGTCATCAAACTGTATTTTCTTGAAAGAGAGAGAGAGAGTACAAGCTTTTGTTGGGGGGAGAGAGAAAGCAAGTCCATGTTTAACTTTTTAAGAGAAATACACTATAGGAGCGCCACCTCATCTATACTTTGACTAATTAAAATACAACAACTCATTTTATATTAATCCTACATGACAAATGAGCCATTGAAGAAATTCAAATTTTATAATTTTAGGGATAATGGGAGGGGATTGCGTTTTTTGTTTTTCTAAATTAAGAAGTTTGTGTTTTTTAGAATCATAAAATTTGAATTTCTCCAAATGACTCATCTGTCATGTAGAATTAATATAAGATAAGTTGTTGTATTTTAATTAGTCAGAGTACAGATGAGGTGGCACTCTTGGAGTATGCAAATATTTCTCACTTTTTCATTGCCACGTCATGCATGCTTTAATGGTGTTAGAGGATTTTTAATAGAAGGACTTCCACCTTTGATATAATAAACTAAAAGGATCCAATAAAAAGAAATAAAACTAGAAGGACTTAATTCAAATTTGGGTTAAACTATATTAACTGGCATATTAGGTTTACCTATTTTTAAACATGCTCACATATATTTATGAATATAAATACATTTAATAAATTTTAGATAAATACATGATATGCTAGTGTGTTTGCCCACAAATAACTATTAGTGAAATGTATTTATAATTGTATGATTTACAATATTGAGAATACATGTATAGCACAACAATTATGCTAGTCTTAAAACTAATATGTGAGTGTATTCGATTTTGTAATCCTACAATTCCTATAGCTACTCCTAGAATTTTTGTTGAAGTTAATAACAAAACTTAGATGACTAACTGCCTTATTGGAAATATGATATTATGTTGTTGTAGCTTGGATGTAGGTTTTTGAATTTTACATTGGGGGTTAATGAACTCCGTATACCAACTGATGATTTTGATGATTGAGCTGAAAGGAACTATTATTATCATGGGGTTCGATATAGCTATCTATATCTTATACTAATGAGCGAACTAAGAATAAGGACAGAGAATAAAAAACAAAAGGAAAGAATGCTCAATGGATAATATTATTGCTCAATGTGTTTTGTATATAGTGAGGCCCTATTTATAATAACAGGGCTCAAATGAGTGAGTAACACATTTATTTTGATACAGACAATAGAGAAAAGTCTAGAATAAAAGCATATGCTGGTCACTTGATGTGTTGAGATATATTAGTGGTTTCAACACTCCCCCACGAGTCAAACTGGGAAGGCAACTCAGTAAGACTCAAATGAAGATGAATAAATCAAGTGGAAGGCAAGGGCTTGGTGAGAGCATCCACAATTTGATCTTTGAAGGATATGTGAAGAATAATGAGGAGACCAGCAACCAATCATTCTCGAATAAAGTGGCAATCCAGATGTAACCCCCTCACCGTAATTATATCCGGATTATGAAATTTAAGTGAAATAGAGACCAATAAGACAAAACAACCTCTATAATCCCTCATCTTCAAGATAGGGTATACCAAAAAACAGTTCAAAACATAGTTTATACGGCCTCATTCACTTTTGAATACAATTACCTGTGCAGTTAAATAATATTCATAAATATCAGAGTGCAAAACTAAAATCTCGGCAACCCTGGGTTACTTGTATATATATAATAGGTTTAGAGTTTCCAAAAATAGGGATTACATATCTAAAAATATTATTTACATCACATATACATAGTAATCCCAAACAAAAGACAGATAACCAACCCCCAACAAAATGCCTCTAAGAGGTCCTAAACACTCCTGGTTGTCCGCTTCCCTTTTGAGCCACTTGCCCTGTCTGAAATGTTAGTCATTGGAAAAAATGAGATTTTAAAGAATCCCAGTAGTAACAAATCACTCATACAATATATAAATACAAAGCATGTAAGTTCATCATGTTCAGTAGCAGCACTATGAGTCATGGCTCGTACCACAACCGACAGCACTCACAGCTGTATCACAATGCTCTATACCCGCTTTTGCGGTAAACACTATGCCTGCTTCCGCGGTAAACACTATGCAGCAGCATCACACAGCATAAAGCACTACAAAGCTCCACAAAGCGTCTCAATATATCACAAAACAGCAGCAACAACATAATGCATGATAGGCATACATACAATACATTTACATAAAGTATAAGAGAGGAGCCACTACCTGAATATTTCCTGACATTCTTTGACATAGTGGGCTCACGAGTCAGACAAATGTCAAATCCTATAACCAAATTAGGGACAACGGATCTCTTTCCCAAATACTTATTTCTTAATACTCTAAGTTGGTTACCATTTAAACTCTTTAGGATGTCCTTTAGAGGCCTAAACATATGCTAAAAGGGTTGGAAGAAGCTACCCTGAAGACCCCTTTTTCAGAAGCACAACACTAATTTTTGGCTGACTCACTCAAGTGAAGATGACCTCACTCGAGTGATGAGAGACTTGCACTTGAGTGAGAACAGCTCTTATTCGCGAGTGTTTGACAGTGAGTAACTACCTCGGCCAAAAAGTGCTCACAATACTCGAGCATACGGATTTACACTCAGGTGATGACTCCAAATCCACTTAAGTCCCTGAAAGTGCAACGCAGAAAGTGACAACCTGAGAACACATGTAACATGAGGGGGAAAAGCTCACTCGAGCACCACCCTTGGCACTCAGGTGAGGAGCCCATACTTATAAGTGTCAGAACACACTTGAACATTGACCAGCGAGTGATGACTTGAGAGCAACCCAACCATGAACTGACACCATTACTCAAGTGATCCCATGCTCACTCGAGTGATCACCAACTTCACTTGCGATTTAAGAAATGCACTCGAGCTTCCTTCATGAAAACCCAAGCAAAACACAAAGGAGAAAGGGAATTACACGATAGTACTCAAGTAAGATCCTCCCTCACTTGAGTGATGCTATCAGATTACCTAGATCGAAGCAACTGACAAAAATTCCCAGATTGGTTAAAATTGCTCCTAATGGTTTCCAAACTCCACACAAAGCTCATACCCACATAACATTGCTTAAGGAACACATTGGTAACCTCCAAAACACCCAAAAACCATTTTCACCACAATTTAACTCTTAGGCCTCTAATTCACACACAATACCCAATTCCAATCAACATACTTCCAAAACTCAAAACTATATCTAATACTTAAATAGCTTCACAATGCACCAATTCTAACATTATCCACTATGAAATTCATACATTCAAAATTTACACAAAAACCAAGGAAAAATTCCAAATTTTATCAAATTTATCCAAAAATCACAATTATATACCAAAAAGCACCAAATGCTCACCTTTTCACTTTCCCAAAGTCAAATGCTTGATTCTCAAACTTCCAAATTTGCTCCAACACATAAATCACCACTTTTCAAAATTTTAAAACCACCAAGATGGAGCTCTTAATGAGGTGCATAACATTAGAGAAGAGGTTTAGGGCATTAGATATCAACAAGGCATCAAAATCTCACCTTTCTTCATCCTTTTCTTCTTTAGTCGCCGGAAAAATGAAGGAAGAGAGAGAAATGAGGAGATATGTTGAGGAAGATGATAATGTGTGCATATCTTTTCCCTTCCCAAGATCAAAACCGAATACGAGAGAGTAGAGCGAGAAAAAGTGATTGTTTGTCTTTTAGCACAATCCTATGGCCCATGCAATGCCACTTGGCCACATCTTGTTCACTCCCTCCATGAGCTCACATAAGCCTAAAGCACAGGATTCTGACCCATAGTCAATAGATCTCAACCCTTGATCTCTAATCACCTATGAGTTTTTTCTTTGGTAATTGATCAATTGATCGGCAAATTTCCAATTTTACCATTTTGCCCTTGGTTTCACTATGATTAATAAATCATTACTATAAACATTTATATCAATTTCACATCACATTTCACCAAAAGTGTTTAATTACACTAATTACAATCAATCTCAAATTGGGTCATTACAATTCTCCCCCTATAAAATAAATTTCGCCCTCAAAATTTGTCAAACTACTTGAGCCATAAACTCCAGATATCATCTCCACATATCTTCTTCCGCTTCCCAAATTGCTTCTCTTTGGGTTATTCCTTCCAGATCACTTTCACATAAGGAATACTTCGGTGTCTGATCTGTCGTTCTTCATGATCAATAATATATTTTGGCTCCGCAGACGTGAAGTTATCTTGCAACTCCACTTCCTCATACTCAATGATATGAGATGGATCCGGTTGGTGCTTCTTTAGTTGGGAAACATGAAACACATCGTGAAGTTTGCTCAAGTTCAGGGGTAGGGCTGCTCGATACGTAATAGGTTCAATCCTCTCAAGGATCTCAAAAGGACCTATATACCTCGGGCTCAGCTTCTTTCTCTTTATAGCTCCCCCGATGCCGGTAACTGGAGATACCCTCAGAAACACATGATCACCAACCTCAAATACTAGAGGCCTTCTCCTTTTGTCTGCATAACTTTTCTACCGACTTTGAGCTGCAAGGAGCCTCTTACGAATAATTCAAATTTATGCTGAGGTTTGATCAACAAGCTCTGGCCCATAAAGCTTTCTCTCAAACAATTCATTCCAGTACAATGGTGATTGGCACTTCCTCCCATACAACGCTTCATACGATGCCATCTGGATGCTCGCATGATAGCTATTGTTGTAGGCGAATTTAGCAAGTGGAAGAAAATGATCCCAACTCCCTTTGAAGTCAAGTACATATGCACGTAGCATATCTTCCAATGTCTGAATAGTCCTTTCTGACTGTCCGTTTGTCTGAGGATGATAGGCCTTACTAAATCTTAATTGAGTTCCCAATGCCTTATGCAATGCCTTCCAAAATCTCGAAGTAAATCGGGGATCTCGGTCAGAAATGATATTCTTCAGTATGCCATGGAGCTTCACAATCTCCCGAATATAAATTACTGCTAGCTTGTCCGGAGAGTAACTAGCATTGATCAGTATGAAGTGCGCTGACTTCATTAACCGGTCCACAAATACCCATATCGCATCATAATTCATGATCCTGGGCAATTCCACCACAAGGTCCATGGTCATACTTTCCTATTTCCATTCCAGAATCTCAGGACTTTGCAATAAACCAAGCGGTCTCTGGTGCTTGATCTTTATTTTCTGATAAGTGAGATACCGCGCAACATATTTTGTCACATTGCTCTTCAATCCCGGCCACCAATATACAGATTTCAAATTATGATACATTTTGGTTATACCCGAATGAAGAGTATACCGGCTCTTATGCGCCTCATCTAAGATCTTGTCTCAATTCTGCTTGAGTGGAACACAAATCCTTTTCTGATAGCGAACTAGTCTACTAGGTGACAAATCATAGCCCTGAGCTTCTCTCTGTTCAATTCTAGCCAGATTACGCTGTATCCAGCCATCTTGTCTCTGAGCCTCTTCAATCTCAGCTCTCAAGTCACTTTCCCCTTGGAAAATAGTATAGTTGGCATAGATGATCTGGTTTGACAAATTCATATCTCGAAAATCAGCAATCAGTTTCCCCTCCTGTATCATCATAGCTGCCACAAACACTATTTTTCAACTAAGAGCATACACGACAACATTTGCCTTACCCAGATGATATTTGATTTCTAGGTTGTAGTTCTTAAGCAACTCCATCCAGTGACGTTGTCTCATATTCAACTCTTTTTGATCATACAGATACTTAAGACTCTTGTGGTCGCAGTACATTTCTACCATCACACCATACAAATAATGCCACCAAATCTTCAAAACAAACACAATGGCCGCAAGCTCCATATCATGAGTGGGATAGTTCATTTCATGAGGTTTGAGCTGTCGAGAGGCGTAGGCCACCACACGTCCCTGCTGCATAAGGACACACCCTAATCCCTGCCTACTGGCATCACTATACACAACGTATGTCAAACTGGGATTAGGTATAATCAACACAGGTGCCGTAGTCTACCTCTTTTTCAGCTCCACAAAGCAATTTTCACAATGTTTGTCCCATACGGATGGCTGATCTTTTCTCATGAGCTTGGTTATTGGCAAAGCAATACGGGAGAAATTCTGAATGAATCTCCGATAGTAACCAGCAAGACCCAGAAAAATGCGTACCTCCACAATAGTTTTCGGCCTATTCCAGTCCAGTACTACTTCCATTTTATTGGGATCCACAGAGACCCCTTCTTGCGAGATAACATGGCCAAGGAATTTTACCTCTAATAGCCAAAAACTCGCACTTAATCAATTTGGCATAGAGCTGCTTCTCACGTAATGTATTTAACATAATTCTCAAATGATGCTCATGTCCTTCTCTACTCTTAGAGTATATCAAAATATCATCAATGAATACCACAACAAACTGATCTAGGTATTATCGAAAAACACGATTCATGTAATCCATGAAAACCGCAGGTGCATTGGTTAACCCGAACGCCATTACTAATAATTCATATGACCATACCTAGTCTAGAAAGCAGTCTTCAGAACATCTTCTACTTTCACTCACAGCTGATGATACCTCGACCATAGATCAATATTTGAAAATACACATGAACCAGATAGTTGATCTAAAAGGTCATTAATTCTTGGGAGAGGGTACTTGTTCTTGACAGTAATCTTATTCAACTCTGGATAATCAATACACAAACGAAGACTCCTGTCTTTCTTTTTCACAAATAAAACTGGAGCTCCCCAAGGCGACACACTGGGTCTAATAAACCCCTTTTTAAGCAAATCGTCATTCTACTTTTTCAATTTTGCCATTTCATTTGGGGCCATACGATATTGGGCTTTGGATATAGAACCAGATCCAAGCACAATTTCAATAAAAAATTGAACTTCCTTTTCAGGAGGCAACCCACTTAGGTCATCCGAAAATACCTCAGGGAATTCATTCACTACGGGTATACTACTCAAAGACTTACTAGTTTCTCCTTGCACAGAAAAGAAAACCATATACCCTTGACAACCCTTTTTTAAATATTTCTCAGCCTTAGCTGTTGAAAGGAAATTTAGACCAACATTCCCATCAATAATGCTTTGAGAAATAAGATACACTATCCTTTTGTTCCCACAATCTAATAGCACATTATTGGCTTTCAACCAATCAAAACCCAAAATGACTTCCAATTGGTAGAGCGGTAAACAAATCAAATCTATTACAGATTTATGAGCCTCAACGGTTACAACACAATTTAAACAGGCTTTTGTAGTCACAGCGTTTACACCCATCGGTGTTGACGCAATTAAATCAAAAGGCAATTTATGCACAACCAATCCCAGATGCTTCACACAATCATATGTGATAAAAGAGTGGCTTGCACCTGAGTCAAACAATGCTTGTAACATACATCCATTGAGAAGAATTGTACCTTGTATCAGCTCTAGGGATTTACAGGCTTCCTCTTGAGTCATAGCAAAGACTCGGCCCTGAGCCCTCGATCTCTACTCCTATCATGGTTGTCCATACTCAATGGATGTTTGCCTCACTTGCTTGCAATTGAAACAGATCACCCGACCATCGCAAGTCTTGCTATGATGTGGCTTGTTACAACGAGGACATGTACATACCGTAGGAGCTTTCTCCTAATCACAACTCATGACCTAGTAGGGCTTCTTACCATTGCCCCTATATAATGATGATCCCAAGCCTTTCCGCTTCTGAGAGGCACTACCCCTACTGGGCTTACTATGACCACCAGCAGCCTTAGTCGGATCTAGCTCTCTTAGATTGCTCTCTGTGATCCAATATTCCTCAACCGCCTTGTTAAACTCGATAAACTAATGGGTGGCTAACCCCTTCCTCATGTCACGCCTCAAACCCCGTACTAGCATATCTGAGCTCAAATCCTCATCATCCATCTTCCATAGATAAGAAGAATATCTAGACAGACGGATGAAATGGGACAAATACTCATCAAAAAACTCCGTGTCCCCTTGCTTGATGTTCAAGAACTCAGTCTCCTTCTCAAGCCTCACTAACTTAGGAAAATATTTTTCATTAAAGTATTGATGGAACACCTCCCAGGTCCATGGTATGTTTTTGCTCCGTAATGACAAAGCAATATTTCACCACCAGCGATCTGCATCCCCCTCAAGCTTATACACCGCTAGTAGAGCTTTTACTTCTAAGTGACACACAAGAACCTCAAAAATCTTCTCAAGACGGTTTAGCCAATCTTCAGCCGCCTGAGGATCAAATCTTCCTTTAAATACTGGAGGAAGGTGTTTACAGAATTTGGAGACCCAAAATTAAAGATCTCTCTCCTCTCTAGCTAGGACTCCATATGATTCAAGGTTTGGTCTAGCACGAAGAGGTGATTCAAGTGGTCACGGTAACCCTTCAGCAGTTTCTTCTCTATGGGTCCTCTCTTGAGTCTTCTCTTAAGTAGACTGACCTTGACCCTCATTGATCTTAGCTCTCTCAACTCTGAGCTCTTCTCGTAGCTCAGCTATCATATCCCGGTGATCCTGAATCAACCCCATCATTTCTTGCAACGGGTCCAGTAGATTATCATTAACCATCTCCACCTCGGGATCTACTTGTTGTACTATGGGGTGACCTTTTGTTGCTTTTTTCATTCTACAAATAATTCACCCCATTAATCCAACAATCAAGGTATACACATAATTCCACAAATCATACAGATGTCTAGATAATCAAAACACATGTGTATACAAAATCATTCATAAATGATCTCCTATCACTAAGGCCAACTATGGGAGCTATCCTAGTAACTTTACCCTTGCCAGGAACAATAGATCTCATACAAAAAATGTAACCCCCTCACCGTAATTATATCCAAATTATGAAATTTAAGTGAAATAGAGACCAATAAGACAAAAACAACCTTTATAATCCCTTATCTTCAAGATGGGGTATACCGAAAAATAGTTCAAAACATAGTTCATGCGGTCTTACATTCACTTTTGAATACAATTACCTATGCAGTTAAATCACATTCATAAATATCAGAGTGTGAAACTAAAATCCCGGCAACCCCGGGTTACTTGTATATATATAATGGGTTTAAAGTTTCCCAAAATGGGGATTATATATCCAAAAATATTATTTACATCACATATACATAGTAATCCCAAACCAAAAATAGATAACCAACCCCCCAACAAAATGTCTCTAAGAGGTCCTAACCACTCTTGGTTGTCCGCTTCCCTTTTGAGCCACTTGCCCTATTTGAAATGTTAGTCATTAGAAATAATGAGATTTTAAGGAATCCAAGTAGTAACAAATCACTCATACAATATATAAACACAAAGCATGTAAGTTCATCATGTTCAACAGCAATACTATGAGTCATGGCTCACGCCACAATCGACAACACTCACGGCTGTATCACAATGCTCTATGCCCGCTTTTGCGATAAACACTATACCAGCTTTTGCTGTAATCATTATGCTCGCTTCCGCGGTAAACACTATGCAGCAGTATTACAAAGCACAAAGCTCCATAAAGTGTCTCAATGTATCACAAAAAAGTAGCAGCAACATAATGCATGATAGGCATACATACAATACATTTACACAAAGTATAAGAGAGGAGTCACTACCTAAATATTTCCTTACGTTCTTCGGCATAGTGGGCTCACGAGTCTGACAAATGTCAAATCCTATAACCAAATTAGGGACAACCGATCAATCTCTTTCCCAAATACTTATTCCATAATACTCTAAGTTGGTTACCATTTAAACTCTTTAGGATGTCCATTAGAGGCTAAACACATGCTAAAAGGGTTGGAAGACACTACCCTAAAGATCACTTTTTTGGAAGCACAACATTGATTTTTGGCTGACTCACTCTAGTGAAGATGACCTCACTCGAGTGATGAGAGACTTGCACTCGAGTGAGAACGGCTCTTACTCGTGAGTGTTTGACAGTGAGCAACTACCTCATCCAGAAAGTGCTCACAATACTCAAGCATAAGGCTTTACACTCGAGTAATAACTCCAAATCCACTCAAGTCTGCGAAAGTGCATGGTAGAAAGTGATAATCGAGAGCACATGCAACATCAGGGGGGAAAGCTTACTTGAGCACCACCCTTGGCAATCAGCTGAGGAGCCCATACTTGTGAGTGTCAGAACACACTCTTGAACATTGACCAGTGAGTGATAACCCAAGAGCAACCCTAACTATGAACTCACACCATTGCTCAAGTGATCCCATGCTCACTCGAGTGATCACCAACTTCACTTGCGGTTTAAGAAGTGCACTCGAGCATCCTTTACAAAAACCCAGGCAAAACACAAAGGAGAAAGGGAAATACATGACAGCACTCGAGTGAGATCCTCCCTCACTCTAGTGATGCTATCAGATTGCCCAGATCACAGCAACTGACAGAAATTCCCAGATTGGTTAAAATTGCTCCTAATGGTTCCCAAACTCCACACAAAGCTCATACCCACATAACATTGCTTAAGGAACACAATAGTAACCTCCAAAACACCCAAAAACCATTTTAACCATAATCTAACTCGTGGGCCTCTAATTCACACATAATACCCAATTCCAATCAATATACTTCCAAAATTCAAAACTATATCTAATAGTCAAATAGCTTCACAATGCACCAATTCTAACAAAATCCACTATGAAATTCATACATTCAAAATTTACACAAAATCCAGGGCAAAATTCCAGATTTTATCAAACTTATCCAAAAATAACAATATATATACCAAAAAGCACCAAATGCTCATCCTTTCACTTTGCCAAAGTCAAATGCTTGATTCTCAAACTTCCAAATTTACTCCAACACCCAAATCACCACTTTTCAGAATTCTGAAACCACTAAGATAGAGCTTTTAATGAGGTGCATAATATTAAAAAATAGGTTTAATGTATTAGAGATCAATAAGGCATCAAAATCTCACCTTTCTTCTTCATTTTCTTCTTTAGTGTGTGCATATCTTTTCCCTTCCTAAGATCAAAACCGAATAGGAGAGAAAAGAGAGAGAGAGAGAAAATAATTGTTTGTTATGGCCTATGTAATGCCACTTGGCCACATCTTGTTCACTTCCTCCATGAGCTCACATAAGCCTAAAGCACAGGATTCTGACCCATAGCCAATAGATCTCAACCCTTGATCTCTAATCACCAATAAGTTTCTTCTTTGGTAATTGATTAATTGGTAGGAAAATTTCCAATTTTACCATTTTGCCCCTAGTTTCACTATGATTAATAAATCATCACTATGAACATTTATATCAATTTCATATCATATTTCACCAAAAGTGTTTAATTACACTAATTACAATCAATCTCGAAGCCATTAGCCCTTAATCTCAAATTAGGTCATTACACCATATGGATGTACTTGGCTTAAAGGTGGAAAACAGGATTAGCTACAAGATAAGTAGCACCAAGATTTTCACAGTAAAGAAATGGAGCCTCAGGTAAAGTAATGCAGAGCTCATGGGGAAGACTTTGAAGCCAAATGAGTTCACTAGTAGTGGTAGTAATGGCTTTATATTCAGCTTCTGTGCTTTATTTTGCCACAGTAGGTTGTTTTTTAGAACTCCAAACTATCAAATTTGGGCCAAAATAGATGGCAAAAGCACCTATTTAGAGTGAGCATCATTAAGATTGCCTCACCAATCAGCATCATAAAAGGTAGAGAGCATGAGAGAAGAGGAAGGGTGAATGTAAAGTGAGTAATGAGAGGTGCCTAGAAGATATCATAAAATACATTTGACAATAGTTCAATAAGACTCTTTAGGATGGTGCATGAATTGGCAGACTCGATTAACAACAGAGGTAATGTCAGGTCTAGTGAAACTCAAGTATTAAAGGCTCCCAACAACACTTTGATAGAGTTGAGGGTCAGGAAAATAGTTCCTTAGATAGCAGATAAATGAGACCCAGAAGCCATAGATACATATACAAGGCGAGCTTTAGACATGTGTGATTTTTGAAGCAAATATAGGATGGATTTGGTCTAAGAAAGAACCAGACCAGTGGAAGAAGGTAAAACTTTTACACTAAAGAAGTAGTATAGGGAGCCAAGGTCCTTAATTGGAAAGGAGTGTCTAAAGGTAGTAATAAGATCTTGAATGGAAGATTCAGAAGAACCAGTGATATAATAGCATTAACATAAATTAGAATATATAGTGTGATTCTGGAATTGTAACAAATAAAAAGAAAAGAATCTGACTTTGAAGCATTAAAGTCAAGTTGTAGCAACCTCGAAGTAAGATGTGCAAACCAGGCACGAGGAGCTTATTTGAGCCCATAGATAGCTTTATGAAGTTTGCAAACATGCTGTGGGTAATATGGATTAACAAACCTAGGGGGTTGTTGCATAAAAATAGCTTCTCAAAGGAAATTGTGAAGAAATGTATTTTGGACATCGATTTGTTTCATAGCCCAACCACGAGGGACAACAATAGAAAGAATAAGTCGAACAGTAGTAGGATTCACCATAGGGGAAAATGTATCAGCAAAATCAATCCTAAGTTGTTGATGAAAGCCTTTAGCTACTAAACGTGCTTTAAGTTTGTTCGGTTTCCCATCAATATGAAATTTTTGGCAAAAAAACCCATTTACATCCAACAACATTCATTAAAGGTGAATAGGGAACAAGGTCCCATGTTTTAGTGGATGTAAGTGTGAGAAATTCATCATACATTGCTTGACGCCAATCAAGATGTAATACCCCAAAATATGCAATGAATGTGGATGAACTCTTTCAGGGAATAAAGTGTGAATTATGACCTAAATTAGCAACAGAAAGTACCCAAACCCTATATTTAAGCTTAATTGTGGTGACAAAGCCTAAATTGACCTAAAATAGAAGGGGAATGGAATATGGAAGGAGAAAATGGAAATAAATAATGTGTCAAGTGGCAATCTAGCTAAGATTGCCATAGTCAGTGGCAAAATGGGAAGAAAGACATTTATTGGCCAATTAGTCAGTAACCGAAGAGGAAATTGACTAATAGCTAAAAGAACAAGAGATGTAACTAAATGGCTAATGGAATTAGTTAGAGTAACCATATGGTTACATGCTTTTTGGGAGAAGTCACAAGATGGTGACACATGGCAATACATGAACTAGTCAAGAGATGTTTCTCAAGTTAAACAATTAATTCCTAAATCCTCTCTCTCTTCTCTAAGTTAGTTAAGGCATAGGAAGGCAAAAAAAATCTAATCATTCACTATATTTCTCTCTCTCTAGCTCAAAGTTGTCCAAGCAAGAAGGAAGAAAGAGAAAGGAGTTGAACCAAAGGTGAGGTGTTTCTCTTCAGTTTTGACCTTTGTTGCCAAAAACCTCTTCTCTAATCTTGTTCCTCTTGATGAAAGCTTCATTTGTATGGTTTTAGATTTTCAGGAGAAGGTGTTTTGTGTACTCAAGGAAAACTAGTGGCTGGAGAATCAAAGAACAAGCTAAAGATAGTGATAAAGGTGAGTAAGAGCAACTCTTTGATATATATATATATATATATATTTTTTGCCATTGGTTGAGAGCTTTGGCTTGTGAAATTTTGCCCTAATTTTCTTGCATATTAGGGTTTTGGGAGTTCTGATGTGTTAATGGTAGTATTGGTGTCTTGTGGTGTCCATTAGGTTTATGGAATTGGTTTGAGACTTGAATGTGTAGTTTGGAAATTTTTGGATTTTATGTTGAACTGTTGCCAAAATAAAGAATGTGAAAGGAATTTAAATTTGGTTGTTTTGATATTTCCATTGGATTCTACTTGAAAAACTGTAGAGGAGTAGTCTTGGTTGTGAACTTTGGACCATTGGAAACATCGATTGAAAATTGAAGTTTTGTTATTGAAAAATTCTATGTAGGGGAGCTAGTTTGCTTGGTGTTTTTAAATGGAAAATGAAGTCTAAAAGTTATGAACTTTGGTAGTTAAGAATAATCATTGAAAGCTTTAAATGATGTAAAGAGGGTGTAATGAGAGTTATGGTCATTAAAAATCAGCCAAAAAACCGGCAAGTTCTTGGCTACAGCCAAGCATTTTGGCCGCAACCAAAAAGTGACTGACCAGTTCTTGGCTGCGCCCAAGACCAAATCCTTTTGACTTGTTCTTGGCCATGGCCAAAGGATTCTTTATCGCGGCCCAAATGTTTCTAGCCATCTCTTGGCTGCTACCAACCCCCAAAATCCTACACTTTGAACTTCTGAGAGATGGTTTCTGGTCTAGTGTCCCTAACCCTTGAGGCTTTTATTTGAGCTTCTAATAGCTACCTAAAGGTCTTAAATGATGACTAACCCTATGTTTTTTAGAGTTATTGAAACATTGAAATGGGGAATAACTCGTCATCCTTAATTCTGATTATAGGATTTGACATCTGCCTTAAGCGTAAGAAACCTATGCCCGATCATGAACAGAAAGAATAAGGTAGTGACTCTTTCTCTTATATCATGTATAATTCTTGTATGTAAGTGCTTATCATTGAATTGTGAAGAATGTGAATGTTGCTATGAATGCTATTGTGTGATGAATGTCACAAATGTGTATACAGCTGTGAAAGTTGTCATATATAGTTGTGAAAGATGTCGTGAATGTCATGAAAGTTGTGTATGCTGCTGTGAATGTTGCTTTATGATAATTTCTTTCATGCTTTGCTATATTATATATCATATGAGTGAAATGTTACTACTCAGATTCCTATGAATCTCACTCTTTCCAATAACTAATCTACAGCCAAGGCAAGCGGATCAAAGGAGAAGCAGGTAAATACGGGCGGATAGGCTCATAGTTAGGAGATTAGAGTTTTGTGTTAGTTATCAACTTTTGGCTGAATGTATTAGTTGTATACGATATAAATGTAAGATCAATGTAGTAAAGGTAGGCGTATCTACCATGGACTTATGTATTGGTTTGTAATCCCTGATATAGGAACTCAAATAGGCGATTATGCCCTGTAGACCTTACTAGTTATGAATATAACCTAAAAATCCATCAGGAAATTTTTTTGAAGACTCTGATATTTATGAATGAAACAGAACTGAACAAGCCAAATAGATTTAAAAAGTGGAAATAAGACCGTATTAAACAGGTTTTGAAAAGTTTTTGAAAACACACTTTATCACAGGACCGAATTCTGTCTTAAAGTCAGGACCTTTAATAAGTTTTAAATTATCCTTTGGTCTCTCATTTATTTTATGAAACATTTTAAAACCATATTAAGGGCTTTCAAGGTAGGGGTTACATAGGAAATTTTAGAGCTTGAGCAACAGAGGTAGGAAGAAGGTATATGGGGCCGGAGATATAGTAAGATTGGGGTGGTGGTTGAGAGATAAAGTCAGATGAGAGAGTTTTTGGTTTGAATATATTGGCTTTAGATTAGGTAATTATGGAATGAGAAGGTCGAGAAGGTTGTGGGGACAGGTAAGGTGAGGAAGAGGACGAAGTGTGTGTCAGTGAGAGAGAAGGTGAGGAGGTAGATGGTGATGAGTTGGTTGAGTAGGTAGGGTTAGGTAGAAGTGGATTGGTGTTAGTGGTTTAGTTTGGAATAGGTAGGCTTGTGTGATGTAAAGGCTTAAAGGGTAAATAAGGTAAGAAGGTGAGTGAGGAAGGATTGGGCATAGAGTTAGGTGGTAGGTTAAAAAGTGAAATAGGTGCTTGTCAAAAATCACATCTCTATTGGTATAGATTCTCCAGTTGGCAAATGAAGACATAAATATCCAAGATGATTAGAGGCATGTCCAATAAAAACATATAGCTGAGATCTAGGTGAAAGTTTATGAGGAGCATAGGACTGTACGTTGGGCCAACATCCTAATCTAAAAACCTTCAAGAATTTATAATTAGGCCTTTTAGCAAAGAAGAGTTCATAGGGACATTTCCCTTACAAATTTGGACTGGGCACATGGTTTAATAAGTAAGAGGCAGTAGCAAATGCAAAGGTCCAATAGTTTTGAGGGACTAAAGCATGATGCATAAGGGCAAGCCCTATTCAACTATAGTCTTATGGCATCTTTCAATTGTGCCATTTTTTGTGTGTATGTGAGGGCATGTTATTCGATGTTGAATGCCAAGAGATATTAAATCTTTGTTTATAGATCAAAATTCTCCACCCTAGTTGGATTGAAAGGATCGTATGCGAGAGTTAAAGAAGGTTTCAACAAGAGACAAAAATTGATGAAAAACTGAACGCACTTCATTTTTTGTGTGAATGGGATAAAACCATATATAGCGAGAGTAATAGTCTACAAAACAAACATAATATTTAAAACCAGTTATAGAGACACAAGGAGAAGGCCCCCATACATCACAAAAGACTAATTTAAAAGGTGAATTGGAAAGATGATGTGACATGGTAAATGGTAATCTATGACTTTTGGAATCGGCATGTTGCACATTGATGCTGGACTTATTTATTAGTATCTAAAAGAGAGTTTGATTGGAGAACTTGCTGAACAGTACGAAAGGATGGATGCCCCAGATAATGATGCCACTGGACAAAAGAAGTGTGAGCACCAAAGAAGGCTTATGGAGCAGTGGAAGAGGCAAAAGGATATAGATGATTACAACTAGGACCGTGGAGTAGAACTTTCTATGTTTGTTTGTCCTTCACAAAAAAAATGGAATGAAATTCAAAACAAGCAACATTGTCAACACAAACTTGATGAACAAACATTAAATTTTTTGAGATATTGGGGCATGTAAAAGATGAGGATAAGATAATTGCCAAAATTTGATGTGAGAGTCCTTGAGCTCAGATGTTGAATGGCCATTAGTGTGCCATCACTGATGTGGATTAAGTCTGCACCATGGTACAATGCTGAGTAGAGGTTGAGTCTTGACGGATTAGTGGTCATATGGTGTGTTACACTAGTAACCGGGTACCACAAAGAATCATTAACAGTAGAGTATTCAAAGTAGTGCATAGCAAGTTGTAACCCACTGCCTTTAAACACGTAATTATAATTCAATAACACATATTTAAATTGGATTAGAGACCATTGGATGTCTTAAACTCATTTTAAACTCCCTGTCTCACAGTAGGATTTTCACAAAATCTTTCAAAATCGTTTCCCATCCTGGTCTCAATTCCAATGTTCGAATATAATTACCTATGCAGTTAATATACAATCATTCATATCAGAGTGTATAACCAAATCCCCGGCAACTCCCGGGTTCTATATATGTATAACCTAAGGGTTTATAAGTATCCACTAAGGGATTACACAACCAAAATCGAATATAAAATTCATATTTCAAAATATACAGTAATCCCGAGTTCAAAATAGATAACCAACATCTCCAAAATCAATTGTATCCCTAAAGGTCCTAATTGCTCCGGGTTGGCCTCTTCTCTTTTAAGCCACACGCCCTGTCTGAAATGTTAGTCATAGGAAAGAATGAGATTCAAAAGAATCCCAGTAGTAACAAACCACTCACACAATGCATAAACACAAAGCATGTTCATAAATCACAAACAGCAACAGCAGCAGCAACTCAAAGATATGTGGTTTTCACCACAACGACAGCACTCACAGCTGTATACACAATACGACAGCTCTCGCTGTAATCATAATCAGGACAGCTTACGCTGTATTCACCATCACGACAGCTTGTGCTGTAAACGACAACTATCACCAGCTGTAACCACAACAGAATCAGACACCACTACAAAACAGTGATACAACACACATACAGTACATTACACAACGTTTAAGAGAGAGAGTCACTACCTGATCCTTTCCCGACGTTTCTTGGCACTGCGGGCTCACGAGGACGGCAAATATCAAATCCTATAAACCAAGTGGGGGATAACCCGTCAATCTCTTTCCCAAGTTCTCATTTCTATAATACTTTAAGTTGGTTATCATTTGAACTCTTTAAGTATCTATTTTAGGTCTAAACATATGCCTAAAGGGTTAGGAGAAACTACCCCGAAGACCCTCCTTCTTGGAAGAATTTCTTAATTTTGGACTGGCTCACTCGAGTGAAAGGAGCCTCACTCGAGTGACACCTCTATCAGCACTCGAGAACCAGTGAGTGAACCTCAGAAAGTGTTTCCTGAGAGCAAACCCTGTTATATCATACACTCTCACTCGAGCACAAGAGGCTGTACTCGAGCAATGACCTCAAGTGCACTCGAGCACCAGGAAGTGAGACCCAACAAGTGACTACCCGAGAGCAACCCAACTCTCCAGCAACAAGTGCACTCGAGCACCAGCCCTAGTGCTCGGGTGACCTCCCAATGCTCGCGAGTTCCCACGCGCACTCTTGACAATCCACCCACGAGTGATAACCTGAGACGCTCACCCATAGTACTAAATACACCCACACTCGAGCATGCCCATGCTCACTCGAGCAGGATCATATCTCACTCGCAAGTCAGAAAGTATGCTCACGGTTTCTGCCTGAAGACCTTCCCAAACTACCCAGAATTTCATATCGTGCTCGAGTGAGTTCGTCCCTCACTCGAGTGATGTCTATTAGATGCCAAATCTCAGCAACTGATATGGTTTTCCAGAATTGACCAATTAGCTCTAAGGGTTCCCAAACTTATACCAATACTCATTTTCATCCAAAACTTCACAATAAACCTAATGGTAACCCAAAACAACCAAACTTCCACTCAAACAACACAATCTCAACTCTAACTCACAAAACCACTCAAAACCACAAATTGCCAAACTTCTTCTTTTCAAATGCACACCACAACCATTGACTCCCAAACACTATTTAGCATCTATTTCACTACATTATATCACTTAATTCACATCTTCTAAAATCACCAGAAATCAAGGCAAAAATCCAGAATTTTTTAAACTAAACCAATAGTCATAACATTTACATCAAACTTCATCAAAAACTTACCTCTTAAGCTTGCTGGAATCAAAACTTTGATTCCTCAACTTTCAAATTCCCTCAAGTTGCCACACACTACCAATCAAAAGTCTGGAAGCATGGAAATAAAGCTCTTGACCATTTGAACAATATCAATGAAGGGTGGTTAGGCATATGAAGTCATTTACTTACCAAAACTTAAGCTTTTCACTTCTTCTTTCTTGGTTGTCTTCAACGAAAATGGAGGTGAGAAGAGAGATGAAGGAGTGAGTGGATGATGATAATATTTTTCCCTCGCACATACACACATAACCGACTAGGAGGAGAGGGGGAAGAGAAAATGGTTTGAAAGTTTGACTTTAATCCAAGGGTCCTTGTTTTGCCACTTGACACCATCTCATTCTTCCTATCATGATTTCATGAGCATGCATGTATAGGATTCCACCTCTTGTTCTTTCAATCCTAGCATTAATCTTGATTACTAAGGAGTTTTCTCTTCGGTAACTGACCAAACGGTCGGTAAATTTAACGTTTTGCCCCTGATTGCTCCAATACTCATTAAACCATCACTAAGCATCTTTATATCATATTGCACACATATACTTCAAAATGCTTGATTAATATTAATTACATCACTTTGAAGTTATTAATCCTTGATTACAATCCAGGATATTTCACAAGTGATGGTGGAAGATGGGCTTGGACAGTGTGATTAGTACGACACTGTGGGTGAGGGTTGTATTGCCAAATTGCCTATAGAGCTGACATGGACCACTATCTATATCACTCTGAAAAGGAGAATAGCTGGAATATAATCCTCCACCATAGTAATTCCGGCCACGATTATTGCATCCTCCTCTGCCTCCATAATAACAACTATGGTTGTTATGACTGGCTCTGTTTGTTCTAGAATAGAATCCTTGACCATTGGAGAATTAATTACCTCTGCCACCATCAATTGAAAAATTTTCTAATGAAAAACATTGAACAACGTTGGCTTAAACTTTTATGGGAAGAGAAATAGAATCCTGATGCGACATTCTTTCTTTAAAGGTCAATAAGTGGCTCAAAACTACTTCAAAGGACAGGAATGCTCTCTGAGTTGAATTGACAGTGACTATGGTGTCATACTGTGGGCCCAAACCAACTAAGAGATAAGTAGTGAAATCATCATTTGCAAAAAGCTTGCCGGCAGTAGCAAGTGAATCAGCAATAGCTATAGCTCATTTATGGTAATCAGCTATGGATTCTCACCCTTTTTAAGAGAAGTAATTTGTTGATGAAGATGAACCAAACGAGCTTAAGTTTGTTGGGAGAATGAGGTTTCAAGAGCATTCCACATGTCCCTTAAATTACGATGGAAAATAAATTGAGAAAAAAGATTCTCTGAGATGGAAGCCACAAGAATGAATAACACAAAATGGTCTTCTTGAAACCAGGCATTGAAGGATGGGTTAGGAAGACTTGAAGGTAGATCTTGAGGAGGTGAGGGCTCAGACCCATCAACATACTCAAAAAGATCCTGACCATACAAAAAAGGTAGTATTTGTGCTCTCCAGATTAGATAGTTTTCTTAGGTAAATTTTATGGTAACATAGTGAGAAACATTATTAGAAGGTAATGGTAGTATTGATGAAGAATAAGGGTGAGGTATATGAGTCCAAGTTGTTTCGGAACTATCCAGTGATGATTGGTGATCCATTTATGGTGGCTAGGGTGATCTATAGCTCTAATACCATAATGAGCAAACCAAGAATAAGGATAGAGAATAAAAAGAAAAAGGAAAGAATGCTCAATGGATAATATTATTTCTCAATGTGTTTTGTATACAATAAGGCCCTATCTGTAATGAAAGGGCTCAAATGAGTGAGTGACACATGTATTGTGATACAAACAATAGAAAAGAGTCTAGAGTAAAAGCATATGCTGGTCAAATGATGCCTTGAGATACATTCATGGTTTCAACATATACTCATCCAAACTTGGATTACAAGAAGCGTTCAGGTGCCATCCCTAGATGCCATAATAGCAAGGAATACTTGCGAGCTCTTGACAAGCAATTTAAGCTACACCACAAATGGTTGGTTTGGACTATCATGTTCGAATTATGTAGTATGAGACTTGTAGGCCTCAATGAAACAAGGCAACATAAAATAAGGCAAAAGAAAATGGAACACATTAAGCAATTCTTAGTGCAGCTCATTTCAAAAGGTTTCAATTGTGAGGAAAGGTTTCTCATCTTCATTATATGTTGCCATATTCGACTAACACTTACAAGTCACATACTACATAATTGAAACATAATATCCTACCCAACTATTTGTTAGATGTCTTGTATTGCTTGTCAAGAATGTGCAAGTATTCCTTGATAGTATGACATTTAGGGATTGCACCCTGAATGCTCCTTGTAATGAGTTTAAATGAACATAAGAGATAGGTAGTTAGAATGCTAACATCATCATAATATTTCCATACATTTGTATCATTAATTGATCTAAGGGGTTCGTGAACCCTCAATGTAAAATTCATATCCATACAAAAAAGTTACAACATAATATCATCTTTCTAGTCGAGATGGTCAATACCATCCAAACTTGTTATGTCATTAACTTCAGCAACAATTATAGGAGTAGCTATAAGAATTGCAAGATTACATTATCACAATTATCGTGTCATGCATGCATGATCAATGTCATAAAGAATATAAGAGGAATAGACAGTGTGAATGCCCCAAATTTTGATTAAGGGCTAATGATGATTATTGAGAATAATTTGCGAATTAAATCTGAGTTATTATGTGTTATGTGGAAATTTTAATTAATATGTCATAATCAGTGAGAAATTGGAAGTATGGTAGTTAGTCAGTGATTAATGTAGAAATTAATTGCTAACTAAGGAGAAATGAGATGTGTAACTAAATAGCTAATGGAGGGGTTAGAGTAACTAATTAGTTACTTACTTTATGAGAACCAATGAGGGTTGGACATGTGTCAAGATGAGATGATGGGAGAGTGGTTGGAAAAGTCAAATGGTAATTAAAAATCATTTCTCTCTCTCCCTCTTCCCCTGAATTCGGCTGAAATGGTATGGGGGCAAGAGAAATCATCATTCCACCATCTTCAACCTCTCATCTCTCTCATTCTCTCTCTCTCTCTATTTCGTTCAGCCATTACAGCCCAAGAAAGAAGAAGAACTCTTGATTTAGGTAAGCCATTTAACCCTCTTAATGACCTCTAATGCCAAAACTCTCTTCTACAATATTGTTCCTTGTGTTGAGAGCTTTGATTTCATGGTTTTAGATTTCCCATTTGGTGGTGTTTGAGCTCTCAAGGAATTTTGGAGTTTGGAGAACCAAGGAACTCCTTTGGAAAAGTTGTAGAGGTGAGTAAGACAAAACTTTCTATATAGGTTTTGTAGCCATAAATTGAGTTTGGAATTTCTGGAATTTTTAGGTTGATTTTCAAAAATGAGGGTCATGGTGTATATGGCATGTTGTTGTCATGGATATAGTGTCTTGAGTATGTGTTTTGGATAGATAGAATTTGCTTGAAGCTTAAATGTCAAGTTTGGCAATTTTGGGATTTTTTTTATATATGCCAAAAATAGAGCATGATAATGGAATGGGGATTTGGTCATTTTGATGTTTCTATTGAATTCCTTATGGAAAATTGTCTGGGAGTAGTGTTGGATATGAATTTTGAACCATTAGGAACTTTGTTTTAAAAGTTGCAAGTTTTGGTTAGTGAAAAACTTTGTGCTGGCAGTTGTTTTACATGGACGTTTTGAATGGACAAATGGTGATGAAAAATTATGAAACTTTCTAGTCTTAAATTTCATATGCCAAGCTTCAAAATAGACATATAATTCATGTCATTTCATTTTTGTGAGCTAGGAGTTATGATTTCCCAAAGTTTGGGGTTGAAACTAGATTTAATTCTAGAACAGTATGAACATTTATGGAATTCTAGATTTTTTGTGGTTATAGACAGCCTTGATCCATATTTTTCAAGTAAAGAGGACATAAATACCTTTCATTAGGCTTTGAGATCATCTCATTTCAATTTTTCTAGAATTAGTTATGATTTTTGGAAATTCAGCCTAGAAACTGAAATTTCCTTGGCCGCAGCCCAAAAGTTTCTAACCTGCTTTTGGCCACAGCCAAAAGTACTTGGCTGCAGTTAAAAAAATTTTGACCTATTTTATGCCACAGCCAAAGATCCTTGGTTGCGGCCAATATCCAAAAATCAGAATTTTTCACTGTTGTAAGGTGGTCTTTGAGATAGGATTTCCTAACCCTTTAGGGCTTTTGTTTGAGACAATTCTAGCCACTTAAAGGACATTAATGATAACCAAATCTAAGTGCTTTGAAGTCAATTAAGTATTGGAATAAGTGATAACCTATCATCCTTACTTATGACTATAGGATTTGATATTTGCCCAGATCGTAGAAGGCCTGTGCCTAATCAAGAACGGAAAGACCAAGGTAGTGACACTTTATCATATATTATGTTTAATGCATTGCTTTTGTGTATTTATCATTGAATCTTGTGAGCTGTGACCTGTAGCCACATAGGAGGATCAACCCATAGTAAAGGATTGTGCCTGCGGGCCGGTGGGAATACAGGGCATACCAATGAAGAGTTGTGACCTGTGGCCACATGGGGGGATCAACCCATGGTGGAGGACTATGCCTGTGGGCTGGTAGGATTATAGGGCATGACAAGAAACATTGAATATTGTGTTGTTGATTTGTGATATATGCTTACTTGCTATGTTTCATTATACATCATATACATAAACTGTTACTACTAAGATTCTTTTGAATCTTACTCTCTCTAATTAACAATTTTTAGCCAAGGCAAGTAGGTCAAGGGACTAGTAGATGAACAAGGACGACTAGGATTGCCGGTGGTAGTCTTAGTTTCTTTTTGGTTTGGTTATCATTTGGACAATTGTGTGTATATATACATATTGTGGACCATAGAATAGTATAGTTGTGTAATCCCTGGTATGGGAAACTAAGATAGGCAATGATGCCCTGTAAAATTCTTGGATTAATGATATTATCTCAGGTGAATGTCGGGAATTATGTCAATACTATAATATTGTATATGTGATGAACCGAGCAAGCTAATTGCTTTTACTTTAAAATGAATGGAGATCATATTGTACAAGTTTTTTGTAAAAAGTTTTAATTACTATTGATCTCTTATTCAATTATAAAATGAGTTTAAACACTAGTCACGGCTTTGATAAAGCCGGGGGTTACACAGTGGATGAACTATATGCAATGTATGTTTAAGAGAAAGCAAGCCTATTAATGAATTGAAAGCTGCACCCAAGAGGCTCATTTAGTTGTGTTCCCATAAAAGTTGCTGGTAAAAAGGAGAAGAAAGATAAGGAAACAAGGAATAAAATTGCTCCCATTTCAGCTACAAACAAAGAGGCTGAGTATTTCTTCTATAAGAATGGGCACATGAAGAATGAGAGTCCCAAAGTGGAAGCTTTGCTTGAAAGAAAAGGTATGAGTATTTCTTATGTTACTTTTGAATCTCACTTAACTAATATATATTAACAAGGACACTTAATAGATTAATACTAGTTCTATGGTACACATTTCAAATACCATATAGGGTTTTTTAACTAGCAAGTGTCTACATCCTAGTGGGGAAAAAGTCTCTTTATGCAAAGGGATTTGGGAACTCATGGAAGCAACTGGGACTTTTTTTACCAACATATGAGTATTTCTTATGTTACTTTTGAATCTCACTTAACTAATATTAACAAGGCCACTTGATGGATTAATACTAGTTCTATGATACACATTTCAAATACCATATAGGGCTTTGTAACTAGCAAGCGTCCACATCCTAGTGGGGAAAAAGTCTATTCATGCAAAGGGATTTGGGACCTCATGGAAGCAACTAGGACTTTTTTATCAAACTAGTACAGGCTTTGTGTGATGCACGGGGTAGCGCTTATATTATTGTAGTAAATAGTACATTTGTCGTTAATATTTGCAAATGTCATCTATATAATATAGAAACAATTTTGGACAACTTTTTAATGGTTAATAGAAATTATACAATCAGTAACATGTGACATTAGGTGGTTAAATTATATTTTAATTGTATTTAATTAGATAGTTAATATACTATATGTCCCCAAAATTTTGCCCTAAGATAGTTTTTTGTATCTACACTTTGCAAGCAAAGGTTTTGTTGCCTCTAATTTCATTATATTTAAAACACTGGTCCCTGTAGCTGATGAAGAAGCAGGACTATCTAAACCCTAAAGGGTTCAAAACCCCATGTTTAAAAGTTGAGGCTCCAAAAGCAAAATGATGAGTAAACTCAAAGTACAACCAAAATATTGCATCAAACAGTCAATAAAAATCTATTTGTGACAATAAATTAAGACTAAAGCATACAATTATGATGTGTGTTGTTACAAGTGTAAATGATCCATTAAATAGTGTAAGTGCACACTGTTGTAATCAAGTAATACAAAAGTGAGTAGAATATCGTTCCTATGAGGATTGATCACTAAGTACTAAAATGAGTAATTTTAATTCTATTTAGTCGATCAATTAGTTAGTGATTGAGAGTATGAAATAAAAGATAATTAAATATGATGCAAATGATATGAAACAACTATGAGAAAAAGCCCTATGGGTCATATTTCACTTAACAAATTCCAGATTGAATCACTTATATATTCTAGCTCAATGTATTCCACATGATTGACAGTCAAGTTTCCCTAATTTAATTACTAGCCTCTTCCAATGTCAAGCAATTCTATAATTAATTGCTAATCCAATATATTCCTATATGAATTTAAGCAATTAATTATGCATTAAGATTTATGGAACTCAGTAAGACTACACAACTCATGAATATATTCCTATTTCATATGCAAGTCATGGTTTTAATTATAGGATCTATACACATGTATCTCCTTCCGGTCTCAACATGCATATTGAAATCATTCGAAAGATGGCCAGTCAATCAAAAGCGTTAATAATAATAATAATTAAAACTCGACTATGAAGGAGAAATTCAAACTAGATTTAATAAGTTAAGATTCAATCCGTCATTAGTAAGCTACATCATCACCCTAGGAAAATAGAAATTTAACACATGATGAAATTAAAAACAAAACCAAAATAAATTAACATTGCATAAAACTTAATAGAGTACGGTAGATGAAGTGGTAGATGAAAAGGAAGATGAAGTGGTAGATAGAATGTGGTAGATGAAGAAGTAGATGATAAGGAAGATGAAGTGGTAGATGACAAGGAAGATGAAGTGGTAGATTGAATGGTTAGTAGAATGGCAGATGATTCACACTCTCAACGTCCAAGAAAAATTCAAAACCCTTGGAGATAGAACTGGGTTTTGATCTCAACATAAAAGTTGTAGAGCTCTTTCTTTGCTTTTTATCCAATATAGAACATCCCAATCCGAAATCTAGAGCTCCAGATATTGCCTGAAAACTGAAAGAGGGTCTAATTTAGTATTTTTCAAGAAATTCTATTTCATGCCAAAATCATTATTTATTTATTAATTACACCCAAATTCATTAAATTGAGCTCAAATATCATCCACAAATCATCATATAAGGGAAAATAAATATACAAATATTTTACTTATCACGTGTCTCGCAACATACATCTCAATTATGATGACTGATATACCTAATTTACAACATTGAAATCACTTTGTTGTAAACAACATTAGCTGCCCTGTTTGTTACTTTGTCATCACTGTCCAAAAGTAACATCTTGAGGCCATCTTTATGTCTAACTCTTGAAACAACAACATACAATTGGCCATGTGTAAAAACAGGTCTTAGAAGGTATAACCCAACTAACTTCAAACTTTGCCTTAAGCTTTTGCTTATTGTCATTGCAAAGGATGGCATAATGGGGAATTGGCGACGACACAATGTTAGTGGCAATGATGTGTCAGATGGTGATAAAGTTATTCTAAGAATTAAGACTCTAAGTCCAACATTGTCACCTGTTATGATCTTTGCTTGAATGACATGCCTCTTAAGGCGAGTTAGAATCAATCTTATACCATTGTATGGTCTGATTGAATTATCAAAATTACGCATTAGCATAATGGGACAACCAACCTTAAGTCTCAACTAATGATTAAGAACCCCAGACATGGAGATCATATTTAAAAATTCCACAAAATGCATACAGCAATGGAATCTTGTAACACATCCTGCCTAAACACACTGTTGGCACTTAAATATATCCTTTCATCGCCGAATAGCCTATCAATCATATAATTGTTAACATCTTCAACCACCGTCAAACTCAAGTCTAAAATTGCATGATCCTTGAAATAATCACCATCGCCCAGATGATTCAATAGGTTAGGATAATTATAATGTACAATACATCCTAATAGAGATGAATAATGGTGAGTAAAAATTCATCCGATATGGTAACAAAATCTATAATACCATCAATTATTGGAAATGTTCCATGACTTATTGCAACAATCTAGTATGTAAACTCCTTTATATCCATATTCTTTTCTACTATATCTGAAAGCATTAACCTCATGTTCTTTATCAGTTTAAAAACTTCACAATACTGTATCCATATTCTTTATCAGTATTGCATTTGAAGTGTATAAAACAAAATGCTTTGCATGGATCTGGTGGTAGAGTACTCTATTAACATGAGCATATAACAACAAAATCAGCATCAATTTATAGCTTCTTCCTTCTTCCCTGACAAGTACCTAAATAGAGCAACATATTCTAGATGCAAATTTAGAAATGGAAGTACTACAAAAACAAAACAGTATTAGTAAGTAGCCTTTGATGACTAAAACTATCTTATGTTAAAATCAAATAAGATACATCAGAACTTTTTTTTTCTTCCACTTAAAATGACTAAAGAACATATTATTAGCCAAGACTAACATAACACTAAAGTGCAATCAGACCAAAACATCCAAGTTCATCTGTTCAAATTGAAGAACCCACAATATCTCACAAACTCTATGGCCTATATTAATAGATTTAATCATTTCCTTCTTTTATCAAATACCATCTTATAAGGCATGTACTTGCTTCATAAATCAAAATTATTACTGACAGAATGTCTATCTAAACAATATATAATTTCAAATATAATTAATGTAAACATTTAACAGTATTATAGGTGAGTGACATAACCACAATATTTACTATAACATTATTTAGCCAAGCACAACATCATTCTTGCAAATCAAGAAAATATGGCCAAATTATGTAATTCATCAAGAATTAAACAGTGTAAATTTTCTTTGCTTCCTACATAGTGATAAGTTAGAATCCTGAACCAAAGACTAACCCTCCTGATCAAACCTTATAATGCCACTACTTTAATAAAAGAAAGCATAAATTTAATGAAAATTCTGATAGTTAAAACAATGAAAATGAAAACATTGCCTATTATAATCTTATTAAGTTTAAGATGCACAGAGATTGTCATAAACTGTTACAACTGAAAAACGGGCCTAATAGTTCCACAATCTTGTGGAAATGGAAAAACTGAGCTCCCATTTGTCTCTCACAAATCTATAACCTAATTTCCCACATAACACGATTATTCAATGTCTAGAGCAAATAAACTAAAATCAACAATGCACTGTTGGCTTCATACCATCTTGAGATGCCAACAGATCTCACATGTTAACTCATATGGATGAAGATACAATAGTAATGACAAGGTAATGCTTGAATCCAAAAAATAACATAGATGAAGAAATAAGGGTTACTTGAATGTGAGATGCTACTAAGCAAATTTCTTATATCTGCAATAGGAAAATGAAGTCAAACGCACATAAAAGCATGCACATATAATTCCCATTTCTACAGTTATCTCCTACTCTTAGCTATCAATCATTTGGAAACAGAACAATTTAAGCATCGCCTATATGCTACCCACAAAAATTCAAAACTAGATTCATGTATACTCAATTCTAAGCAGGTAAATAGTTTTTGCTCTTTTCTTAGTTTAAAATCCTAATGGTGCCAAATATGTTTCCCAAATGCAAACCCAAATGGGATGCCTGGTGATTGCTTACCAAAAAGTAGAAACTAAAACAAAACAGACAATGTATTGAAGCATAAACTAAAACTTGTTCTATGTGGGAAATTCAAAATCTTATAGAGTTATCCTAATTTACACTGATGTGAATCAAATATTACACGCAATCGAAAACAAAGGATATAAATAATGGTAGCAAAAGGTAATATAACTCAGCTATCTATAATAAAAATTATAGCATCTTGATCATATATTTATAAAGTTACATATGGAGATAGATTGTATGATTTTGAGTTTGAAGCTTTAAAATGGATTTTGAACATTTTAACGTCATTGTTTAAGATAGTATCCATCAGATGGAACTAAAGATTTTTATATCCTTACCATTTCACCACATAGGATCAAAGATAATTTAAGGCATTCCTTTTTTTTCCTGAAAAAACATAATAACAGACAAAAGACTCAAGTTAGAAGGTAAAAGAATGGAGATAAGTTGATACAGTAAGAACCTTGAAAATTACTTTGTCAAATGAAGAAGTTGGCAAAAGGCAAATATAATAGTGAAAATCTTCAATTTAAGGCAATAAATTACCAGTTCCTATATATTAAGAGTTAATATTAAATGGGAGCCAAAATATAGCAACGGGTTTTGGTCCAATATGAAATGATATAGAAGATCTAACAGTAAGTTTGCATTCCCATCAAACACCAACCCAATCCATAGTAATCCAAAGAAACTAAATGACATTAATAATTGGCCCACATTCGCAACTCATTATATGCAACCTATTGAAAAAATTCACATCTTAGTGAATAATATTATTACAAAAATAAAGGATCACTACTCCATTTATAGGTCTAGTGCCAAGAAAATAATAACCATTCCAATTTACACTTTAGGAATAAACCCAAAGAGGAAAAATGAGAGATATACTTGAAAACACTATTATGAGGGGTAAATCGGCAAGCTCATTGAAACTAATGTTTGTTGGGTGTAATTATTGATAGCTATTGATGAAAGAACTACCAGCATTATTTTAAAGCAACATAACCTATGTAATTGACCAAGAGACTATATTTTATTGCACACTCAATAATCATAAAAAGTACATATAAAGGGCAAGAAACAAACTCATCAAATCATTCATTCATATTTCTTTGTACATGCTAATAAAATGGTCATTTTCCTTCTCAAAAATAAGCAGTGGTACAATTCCATACTCAGTAATACGTAGAATCCCATATAGCTAATCTATCACAAACATAAGCCTTATGGACTAGATCCTGCATCTAAAATAGTGACAAAACTGATGAGCAAGAAATTTGTATGGCCAAAAATTCAACAATATGTACCCTAAAGCAGTAGTTTCAATCTTCATTGTTGTTTGATGAAAGAGCAAGATTTTCAAGAACCATACAAATGAAGTGCGTGCTTTTCTGCATAAAACATGAATTAGTTGATTCAACATATAAAATTATAATAAAAGAACTTTAATTTATGTAATCAACTATATAAAATGGTGAATACAAGTTGATCATAATAAGACTCGTGGAACAAACATCACCTCTGGTCCAGCATTCTCCAATTGTTCGTATCCCCCTTCTACTATTGTCCTAACAAATAGAATCAAGGGAATTATCCAAAAGTGAAATATCTCTCAAATAAGCTTGATGCTTATGTAGTAGTAGATGAAGTTCTTGATGAGCTTCTAGTAAACCGTATTGCTAAAGCATGGGAAAAGCATTATGACATAAGTAAGGACATACATGTAAATAAAAATGGCTATTGACAGTATTTTAGATGCACAAACCTTAAGAAGCAGTTATATATCATTAACACAATTGATGTAGATTTTTTGATCTTTTAGGCTGCCATCAATAAATGACATGCTGGATTAGTTTAATTTACTTCATTTTTTTAAAAGGACGATGGCAATAACTAAGCTTGAAAAATCCAACCATCCTTATTTTCTTCAAATCATCCAATCCAACATTTCACTAATATGAATCATCATCTGCAAAAAACCAATCGTTCTACGTAAAGACCACTGAAATACCTTGTGTGCAAGCCTGTTCAACCCACACCCAAGACTTGATTTAGCATTCTGGTTACTTTACGGTTAATTTTATTAATTAAAATAGAACAAAGAAAATGTGAGTTATATTCCAGCAACAAACTTAACTAAGGCTTTCTTTTAAACACAATAAAGAGCATGGAGCACAGACATGCCTTCAAAGAATTCCTTCCACACATTATCATCACCCATTTGGTCAAGGACAATCATTAGATATAGTTCTCATAATAGTAGTATAGAATTAGAAAGAAGTAATAAGATGGAATAAAATAGCATGTCCTAAAAATTTTCAATTCAAAACAACACAGCTAACCATATAAACCAACCCATTATAAATTGTAATTACAATAATATATATATATATATGGGAAGAGATAATTACCCGACAAGTAAGATGAGAGAAGAGAAAGTGGCTCAGTCATAGCAAGGATGTAACTCCAAGTCTCTCCATTCCTTCTATTACAACACCAGGAGAAAGCAGTTCATGTTTAGCTGGACAGGAGGAAAAATTAAAAATCAATATTTACTTAGTAAAGGAAAACAAAAACACAACCAAGCACAAAACATTGACGTCTATGCGTGGCAAAATAAGGAAATACCTAGCCAGCCTGTGAAAACATACCCATTACATTTCTTATGGCAAGAAAAAGGAATTGCTTATATCCATTACATTTGTCTCAAATAAGTAAATTGAGAGAAAATTACAATTTAAATATCTTATCAATTATAAAATATAAAAAGAAATCTCAACAACATTTTACTTGTAGTGCAAGCTCCCTAGTAGGGCATATGAAAACAACACCAATTGTCCAGTTCAATTTCACGGAACGAATTGAGCATAGTACAAAAGCTCCATGGCTAGTAAAAGCAAGAATTTTCTTAGAAAACGTCCTCACAGCCAAGAACATATTTCCCAATCAAGATCAGGGGGATTGCTCTACCTTGAATCTTTATAGCCATGTAAGATCAATATGAATGCCTGCAAAATACTCTCGCCACACAGTTTGTAAATGCTTTCACAAGATCCTTTCATTAATTAACATAACTTGTGAAGATGAAAAATTTGATTCTCTCTTCGTATAGAAAAGAAAATGTTTTCTCTGTCTTTTGCTAAGCCCCAATAAATAATTATAATTCAGAATTTCATTTTAACGCAGGAAGATTGAATCGAGAGTTTCAATCTGAGGTCTTTATGAAATGTATTTTAATGAAGACACTGGGTAAGGGAAAGAGAATGAAGAAGATGAAGAAGGAGAATGAGTACCAAAGGTAGCGACACTGATGAAGAAGAGGAATCAAAGGAGAGACGCCCTGAGATGACGGGTTGGTCCTACCGGAGAGACTTGCTTTGTGTGACTCTGTGAGAACAAAGTAAAGCGAGCAGAAAATGAAAATAATCAAAAAATGCAAAGCCCCATATATATTGAAAAACAAAAAATGCAACCAATCAGTCCACGTAAGAGTAATTTGTGGAATAGCACTAACCCAGACATGGTGGAAACAATCACGGTGGAGGTAAAAAATCATGATATGTGGATACGTATTACAGGAGTCTGGTTTAAACCTCCATAAAAAATCAAAAGGAAGCTGAACTTTTGATAGGTATCTCCAATCACGAAACACATGAATAGAACGTGGCTGTAGACAACGAACGGGGATTCTTCTTAACCACCTCTAAGAGCAGCAATAAAATAACCGACTGCAAGAGAGTAACATTGAAGGAGTAGAGAGAGCAGGATTTGTTGACGTGGACGCATTAGCGGCTTTAGAGCTTCAGGATAAAACTATGGACCCTAAACCAAAAATATAACTGCCTCAAGGCTTTAGCGGCAAACTCTCCTTTTGGAAGACTATTGCACTACTTGTTGAGTTCTTCCTCAATGGCTTTTACATCAACATCTCCAGCAATGACAAGAACAACCTGACTATCAGGACCATACTCAGCCTATAAAATTATAAGCTGGTTGATGTCAGAAAACCAAATCAGGAAAAATATTCATCGTATTATTCACTTGAATAGATTTGGAAAAAAAAGGAACGATTTTAAAATTTTGAGTTGTCAGTATGTAACAGAAATGCCGGAAAGTAAAGTGACTCTACATTCCCATATGTATTACAATGAAAATGAAGTGAAACAAACTCTAGATTGAATTTGTCAAAAACACAACCTAAATAGAAGTGAGACATACATTAAACATGTCATATATTTTGTATCACGTATTTCTAGCTATTATAAACCATTCTTATAGGGAAATAATATTAGAAGAAGAGAAAGATACAAGGAAAAGATAAAAGAAAACAGAGATGCAAAAATAAAAAAATACAGAAGACTTATTGAATTTCTCTACAAACCTAGGAAAGCAAATCAGCTGCAACATGATGAGGCACCTCATGCTTGTCTGGAATGACCAAAACCTCAGATAGAACGGCTAGCATGTCAATCAAAACCATAGCTTCACTATTCTGTAGGTTTTAAAGATTAAGGGGCAAAAGCTCTAAGAGTTTAAGTACATGAAACCATAATGCAAACAAAACCAGAGTTAACTGTAAATGGGTGTACTTGCAGTATCATTTTTGCAGCTGTGACATATTGATTTCCAGGGCCAAGAATCTTCTCAACCTATGCCAGTGACACCACACATCCACAATTGAAAAGAATGACGCAAACTAATAAAAACTGAAAAATTTACAAAAATTTATTTCCAGATACTTTTTAGTCATATGATTATTTAATATAGTAATATCTTCTTTAAAACATCCAAGGGAGTAAATTTTGATGTTTTATCTTATATGTAATCATATAAAGGAAAAAGTAGTTGAGAAGTATGTTGCAATTAACCACGAATTTTAAACACATTAAACTCTTCAAATTAATAATGACAGTGGCAAGTGAGATTTCAAGAGCTATAAAAATATTACGAGATAACTTTAAACAAATCGAGACATTTGATTATGATGAAAAATTGATTTTAGTATGAGATATGGAAAAATAAATAATAAAATAATTAAAATACATATCAGACAACGTGTTTAATTTTAAGAGGGGGATAAAGTTCAATCTAATGAATACTAATAGCACAACAATAATTTCAATTTAGAACATGACAGGAGGGAAGAGTTATTAGTGAGAACCTTCGGACAAGATTATATACCCTAAGCCATTGCTGATATAGCCTGCAACAAAGAAGAATGTAATGTAAATTATAATTTTATGTTTAAGATAATACAAATTCATAAAATACAACTAAATGTAAGGGTGTAGTCTCAAATTACAAAGCCAGAAAATGGGTTATGTAATCATGCTTTAAAACTTAAGCTCCTCCTGCTTTAAGAATGTGAGTAACCCCAGCCTTCTTTGCACAATACAGAACCTCCTACAGGAAATCATTTGATATGTAACTGTAATAATAATTCATAAGTTGGTTATGAGGTTAGTCAGGATATAGCCGTTAGTGTGTTAGTGAGTTAGGCTCTTACATGATTAGGTCAAATAAGCCCCGCCTTATAAATAGGCATACCCCTTATTGTAACTCTTAGATTTATGATGATGGAATAATAAGGTTTCTCTCAATTCTTTTCCTCTCTATCTCTCAGTTCTCCTCTCTTATTCCCTCTCTTCTTCTTCTTCAGTCCTCTAAATCCTCTTCTCTTTTACCCTAATTCCTAATTCTACAACATTCATATTACATCTCCTTATCAGTGGTATCAGAGCTTTTCAATTCTTGGCCTTAGTTATTGGCTCACTGTGTTGAATGGTGGAAACAAGATTCCAAGAAAACTCAAGAATTATGGATGGAAGAATACAAACTATGGCACAGAAATTAGGAACGTTTGAAGACTCTAATGAAAACAAGATGTGATTATGGCAAGAAGGAAGCATGAAGGAATTTGATGCCTTCTTTTATGAGGCAATGAGCAACGTATAGCTGTCAGAATGATATCTCATCATAACATATGTGGTGAGGCTGAAAAGCGAGATAGCAAAGTTTGCCCGATTATTTAGACCAAGAACTATGCGTGAAGCCCGATCATTGGCAAGAACTCAAGAGATATCCTTGTAATGGTGAGCTAAGAAAGTAGCGCAAGAAAGAAAAATCTTGGCTAGGTAAGAAGAAGGGCTGGTCATTCCTGAAGGATCTGACGAAGTTTGAGAAGAAGATCAAATTCTTGAACCTATTCCTACACAAGATACCAGGGACGATGAAGAAAAAAATGTGCAACTGAGACAGACAATGTCAACTTTGACAGAAAGAACTAGAGAAATGAAGACAAGCTCAAAGTTCAAGAAGAAGGTTTTAAATCCTCTGTTCTAGAGAAAGAAACAGAGAGCGATGATGCTACTCGAATAATGTAACATGCGATCAGGAAGAATGAAGACATTAGGGAAGTGACGGGAAACATGTCGGGCGTTGATAGGTATTTGAGTTTCAACACTCTTAGAAGTTTTCAAACCTCATGCTCGGCGCCGTCACTCTCTACTCTTCCTCCTTCAGCATCAATGGCTTCTTCTTTCATACGGCTGACGATTACTATTCTCTTGTTGTATCAGAGTTCAACTTCTTTAACGCCATCTCTGTTTCATTTAATCGTTGGTCTTTGCAAAGCAACAAAAATCCCTATGAGCATGTTTCAAGAAGCATGGACCCAGGTCTGTGGGATGTTCAGACGTGGACGTGGCATGCTAAAATTCAATTTGGATTGTCAAATTCTCTTCTGTTCGTTATGGACTCTTCAGCTCATGAATTCTCACAAGTTGAAAGAGGTGTCTCAAAAAAGAAGAATGAAGATACGTGTGGAGTTCAGCTGCATCCAGGACTTGAAATTCTTGATTTGGGTTTCATGTGGCTAAATAAAGTTGAGTAAGAAGAGTCAAATGTATAGCTAGATACCCCTCTTTTTATTCTATATAAGTATCTTGGTGGGTCACAGCTGGATAACGTTCTCTTCCCCTGTCAGAAATATTTTACAGATTCCCTGGGTTTTTAATTGCATATGAGCATTTGGGCTTTGAAGGTGACAGTAAGTACATGAGCCCACTAACTTTACATTTGGGTTTTAAAGGGTCTGAGTATTTCAGTGATAGGCTATTACAAAAATGGCTCATTTCTTCAACGTTCTCCTACACAAGGTCAGCTGCAAACTGGTTTAGGGGGAGCTGATTAGAATGCTATTTAGGTCTGGATTGGATTTCTTACTTCTATCGTTTACAATATCTGGATTGGATTTCTTACTATTGCACTTTTCTATACCAGTACCATTAAACTTGCATCTTTTTCATTGTATGATGAACATGAATATGTATAACAGCTCACACTCATGACTTTTATCCAAACACATATGAAGTTTGAGTCTTTAGCATACTTTAATGTTCTCTACACTTTTATCAGCTGACTTATGAGCATCATGAAATGCATATATATTGTTGTAGGCAATGTCAAAGGCATCCTTAACTAGTTCATCAAGCTACAGAAAGGCACCAAATCAGCAAGAATTCAAAAATAAAGGAATAGTATCAACCAAATGCAAACAAATATTTTCAAATAATTTATGCATGTTCAAATAATTATTCCATTTGATCAGGAATCTCTGAGACATTTTCAACTATATATCTTATCTAGTTCGACTTTATCAAATTTTGATGTATACCTATGAAACAAGAGTAGGTACAATGTTTAGAGTATAGCTAAAGAAAGAAGCTATGAAAAGATACAGGAGGTAACTAAATAGGATTAGTCACTAATTTGAAAGTAACTAACAAATTTAAACAAACTTCACTGGGAATGAGTTATTATGAAGCACTAACTCTTTAACTACTGCATCACCTCGTTTATGAACATCATCAACAATAGGGTTTACTTGTAATACATGGCTTCTATATTAATCAAGTAAAGTTCTATGAAAGTGATCTATAGCAAAACATTATTAACATATAGTAGATAAGTTTATCGTAAATTGAAAACAATAACTAATACTGAAAGATATTGAATAATTCTTTCATGTGTGTTTGAAATCAGAGAAGTATTACAATATATAGAAGGAGTAGGGAATATTTCTAATTATTATGGCCTTGATTATTATCTAATTATATCCCCTAAAATCCTCCTAAAATCTCAGAATAATAATAATAATTGATATGGTTAGATTTTATCTCAATCTGACCGTTACATGATCTTCTTAGGAAATTAGGTTAAATCTATTGATATTGGGCTTGTTGCTAGGCCCATATCCTCACACTCCCCTCAAGCTGGTGAATAGATATTGATCATTCTCAGCTTGCTTCTGAAGCCTTCAAATTTTTCTTGAGTGGGGGACTTGGTCATAATATCTGTAATTTGATCTCTTGATGGAATATAAGCAAGATCAATTTCATTGTTATCCATTTTCTCTTTGATGAAATGCCAGTCTATCTCTACGTGTTTTGTGTGGTCATGATGTACTAGATTAGTTGCCATTTTTAAAGCAAAGATATTGTCACATACCTTTATTGGAGCATCCTTATCTATTTGTAATTCCTTTAAAAGTTTAACCAGCCATATCCCTTCACAGATGCCTAGTTCCAAGGCCCTGAGTTCTTATTCAACTAAACTTCTAGAGACTACAAGTTGCTTCTTGCTCCTCTATGTAACTAGGTTTCCCCGCACCTAAGAGCAATAACCGGTTGTAGAACATCTATCTCTCTTTAATCCTACCCAATCAACATCAATAAATAGTTCAACTCCCCTTGATTCACCCTTTGCAAAGAACAATCCTTGTCCTAGAGTTCTCTTTAAGTATCTTAGGATTCTGTAGACTGCTATCATCTGTTTTGTTTGTGGATTGCTGGAGAATTGACTCACTGCACCAACAGAATAACATATGTCAGGCCTAGTGTGTGATAAATAAATGAGTTTTCCTACTAACCTTTGGTATCTTTCTTAATTTACTTCCTTGCCATCGGGTCTGATAGTCAATTTTTGATTTAGCTCCATTAGTGTCTTAGCAAGACGAGCCCCTAACATACCTGTTTCTTTTAGCATATCTACTGTATATTTGTGTTGAGACAAACTTATCCTTGTGTGACTTCTTGCTACTTCCATACCTAGGAAGTACCTTAATGGGCCAAGATCTTTGATTTCAAACTTTGTTGCCAATTCTTTCTTTAGCCTTATGATTTCTTCTTCGTCGTTACCTATCAACACTATATCATCAACATATAATATAAGCATGGTTATTTTTTCTCCATTTCGTCTGATGAATAGGGTGTCATCAGCTTGGCATTATTTATAATCTAGCCCTTTGATAGCTAGAGAGAACTTCTCAAACCATGCTTTGGGAGATTATTTCAGGCCATATAAGGATTTGTGTAACCTGCAAACTTTTCCCATATTTTCAAATGTTCTCATTCCTAATGGAATTTCCATATAAACCTCTTCCTCTAAATCCCCATGTAGAAAAGCATTTTTACATCAAGTTGGTAAAGAGGCTTGTCAAGATTTGCAGCAAGGGATAAGAGAACATTTATAGTGTTTAATTTAGCTACAAGAGTAAAAGTTTCTTGATAATCTATCCCATATGTTTATGTGTAACCTCTAGCAACCAAACGTGCCTTGTATTTATTTATACTTCCATTAGAATTATATTTTACTGTAAATACCTATTTGCTACTCACCACCGATTTACCTTTAGGGAGATTGGTTATTCTCTATGTTTCATTCTTGAGAAGGGCTCTTAGTTCTTCTTCTACTGCCTCTTTCCAATGTGGATCCATCATTGCCTCATTGTATTTCTTGGGTATTTTCATACTGTTTATGTTTGCTATAAAACCTTTAAGGTTAGAAGAAATCTTATTGTAAGAGACATACTTACTAATTGGGTACTGAGTACAACTCCTCTTGCCCTTTCTTAGTGCTATAGGCCAGTAAAGCTCTTCAAGACTGGGATCTAGTGTAGAATCATGGTGTTGTACAGTGGTGGAACTAGTGTTGCCACTATCATGTTGCTGTTCTGATATAGTTTCAGTTGTAGAATTATCAGGAAGATCAAAACAGATTGTTTCTCTAAAACATATATCTGTTTGGAGTGCTCTCAGTGTGATTAGGCACTTGGTGGGGTCTGTTTTGGTCATTTTGAGGATATAGGTTGAAGTTGTAGGCTTGTTTGTAGATTCTGTACAGGTGGGAGAGTTAAGGGACATGTCCAGTAATAAAGGTGAATCATTATTTTGATTTCTTTATTGCTGGTCTGTTTGAGGATCCTTACTATCCCAAATTATTCATTCACACTCTTCATTCTCCCCCTGAATGGGTGATTTTGGATAGTAGGGTTGTTTCTCAACAAACTTAACATTCATAGTAATATAAATCTTGTTAGTGAGTGGAGAAAAAAATTTATATCCTTTTTTGATTTGAAGAGAGGCCAAGATAAATACATTTTATCGCTCTAAGATCTAATTTCCTACCATGTTCATTATAAACAAAAAAAATACATCCAAAAATCTTTGGAGGAAGGGAAGTTACCAAGGAGGAATTTGGAAAAACATCAATAAGCTTTTGAAGAGGTGTTTGAAAGTTTAGTATTTTTTAAGGCATTCTGTTTATTAAATGGGTGGCTGTAAGGACAGTATCACCCCAGAATTTATTGGGGACATTTGTCTCAATCATCAGAGCTCTAGCAACCTCTAAAAGGTGTCTATTTTTCCTTTCAGAAACTCCATTTTGCTGTGGAGAGTAAACACAAGAATTCTGATGCATAATACCGTCTGTGATCAAGAAATTTGTGAAAGAAGAATTTAAATATTCCTTTCCATTATCAGTTCGCAGTATTTTTATGGAAGTCTAAAACTAATTTTTGATAAAAATATAGAAATTTTGAAAAACAAAAAAACCTTAGTTTTGTCTTTTAATAGAAAAACCCAAGTCAATCTTGTGTGGTCATCGATGAATGTGACAAACCAACGTGCTTTAGAGTTTGTTTCAAATTTAAAGGGCCCCCAACATCACTGTGACTAAGATGAAAGGGATGAGAACGTGAATATGGTTTGGGGGGATAGGAATTATGAACTTGTTTTGCAAAATAGCATGTATCACAATGAAAATTTGTAATGGCATGTTTATTTATATTGGGAAATAAAATTCTCATATAAATGAGATTAGGGTGGCCTAACCTAGAGTGCCACAACATTATTTCATCGGCCGTCATAGTTGTTAAAGTAGAATAGGACACGGGAATTTTTGGAGAGGAACTCTGGATATAATAAAGGCCATTCAACACCTTAGCAGCACCAATCATCTTCCCCAATCTCGAGTCCTGAAAAATACAGCCAAGATTATTAAAAGTGACAAGACATTGTAATTTGTTAGCAACCTTTTTAACTGATAATAAACTACACCAATGTCAGGAACATAGAGAACATGTTTTAAAACTATGTCTTCAGATATAATAACAGTGCTTGATCCTAACACTTTTGCATATTGACCGTTTGCCACTTCTACATGCTCATGTTCAGAATAATTACTAAATTCAGAATATAACTCCTTAAAACTAGTAATATGATCAGTTACACCAGAGTCTATTACCCATAGGTTTTTAGATGTTGTTTTACTACTAAAGAAACATGTAAGAGTAGTACCTGCACGAGCCATAATAACAGAAGGAGTAGAAGGTGCAGAATTCTCACTTGATGTAGGAGTGTGTTTATCTAATATTTTCCTTAGTATAGTCAATTCTTTATGGCTCAACATGCTTTCCTTAGAAGAACTACTTACCATATGCCTTTTGCTGCCATTCTCAAATTTCCCTTTTAGTTTTAGTGTCGGAGGCCTGCCATGGAGCTTCCAACACTCATTTCTGGTCTAACCATTCTTGTTGTAGGGCAGAAGCATTATTAGTAGGGACAGAAAGAGTAGGGATATTAGTAGTAAGTAACTTCCTACTTTCTTCAAATTTGATAAGGTTAAAAGCCTCTATCAAAATTGGAATTAGCTTGATACTCATGATTTGACCCTGAACATCCTTAAAAGAGTCTTGGAGCCCAAGAAGAAATTTGTAGCAACGATCTTGGTCCACCACTTTCTTTTAGTACATTGCTATATTGGGGCTTAGCCACTTATGAACTTCATATTGATCAAGCTGCTGCCAAAGTTTATTTATAGCATTATAATACAGTGTTTCAGATTTTTCACCTTACATCAGCCCATGAAGTTGACGTTTGACTTGAAACAGGGTAGCTGTATTGTCTATGTCAGAGTATGCATTTTGAGCTGATGTCCAGATTTCTTTAGTAGTAGTAGCAAGCAGATAGTTTTCCTTAACCTCTGCTATAGTTGATGAGCCAAGCCATCACCATGTTGTTTTCAGCCCACCATGTGTTATAGGAAGCATTGGTTAATAGTGGTGGATCATCAAAGATAAATTTCTCCTTGTTGTGGCCTTGAATAAACATCAAGGCATGGCAAGACCACTGAAGATAAGTGTTATCATTTAGGCGGTGAGTGGTAGGAAACTATGAGAACCCATCTGTTACTGAGGAGGGAAATCCCACCAGTGATGGATTTCCCGTCGTTCCACTAGGTGTACCAGTGTTTTGCACCATCAGATTAGGCTTGCTGCTATCGGTACTCAAGATGCGACTTTGAAGGGCATCTTTGAAAGGCATATTGCCTATTTATGGCCTTGATTATTATCTAATTATATCCCCTAAAATCCTCCTAGAATCTCAAAATAATAATAATAATGTGTTAAAGGCCACTTTTGCCCCGGAAGTATTCACTTGGGGTTAATTTTGGCCTGGAAGTTTTTCAAGGGCCAATTTTTCCCCTGAAAGTTTCAAATTTGGAACAATTTTGCCCTTACGTTAGTTGACAGTTAGTTGACTGTCAGTTGAAAGTTAACCGGGGCAAATTTGCTCCAAATTTGAAACTTCTGGGGTAAAATTGCACTTTAACTTAATAACCGTTAGTCAGGCGCATCAAATACCACATGACGTACTGTGCTCTTCCAGACACTAGACCCTACCTCCAACTAAGCCAGGGTATATAGGCTATTAAACAGAAAAGAGAATTCTTCCTGAGGCTCCTTCCAACATCTCCGGACTCACTAACATTACTATTAGCTGCCACGTCTCGGTTTAGGAATTTTGACCCGATTCCTTTCGAAGTACGCGTGATGCACGCTATCCGATGAGCTTCCCCGTCTCTTATGATCGACTAACTCATGTCCAAGTACTATTCACATGAAATATTTCTCCTCTTCAGCCTTCAAAGTTCTCACTTGAATATGTGCTACTACCACCAAGATCTACATTGACGACCACTCTGCCCGAGCGCTAAAGTGTGCTACCTATACTCGATCGTCGGGGTTAGTGCAAGGCCCTGATGAGTAGGAAGGCACGGCTGTCGTTGCAAAACCTAGGGCACAAGCCCGGGTGGAGCAGCTGTCAATGCCAATCTTGGTGGTAGTAGCAAATATTCAAGTGAGAATTTTGAAGGCTGAAGAAGGGAAATGTTCCATGTGAATAGTACTTGCACATGAGTTAGTCTATCTTAAGAGATAGCAGAAGCCTGTATGATAGCGTGCAGCACATGTACTTTAAAAGGGAATAGGGTCAAAATTCCTGAACCGAGACTTGGCAGCTGACAGTAACATTAGTGAGTCCAGGGACGTTGGCAGGGGCTTCGAGAAGAGTTCTCTTTTCTGTTTAATAACCTGCACACCCTAGCTCAACCAGAGGTATGGTCCAACAGCAGGAAGAGCACAGCACGTCGCGTGGTATTCTATGCACTCGACTAACGGTCATTAGGTTAAGGTGCAATTTTACCTCAGAAGTTTCAAATTTGGAGCAAATTTGCCCTGGCTAACGGTCAACTAACGCAAGGGTAAAATTGTTCCAAATCTGAAACTTCCAGGGCAAAATTGGCCCTCAAAAAACTTCCAGACCAAAATTGGCCCTAAGCGAATACTTCCAGGGCAAAAGTGACCTTTAACCCAATAATGATTGATATGGTAAGATTTTATCTCAATCTGACCATTACATGACCTTCTTAGGAAATTAGGTTAAATCTATTGATATTGGGCTTGTTGCTAGGCCCATATTCTCACAAATACTTACAACACTGAAAATGGAAGAGAAATCTATGCGAGGGCCTTAAGGCTCTCAATCTCAACCTGAGTAAGTTCGAACAATTTATATGACTTCATTGAGTACTTTATCTGATTACAGGAAAACACTGTATCAAGAAATCTAATGTTATGGCATGAAGAACAAAACTTCAGGATATGGCACATTTCACCTGATAAGGTGGTTTAACACATAAATTTCCAACAATAAAACCACAGGCAGTATAATTAGTGTAAAGATTATAGGTTAGGTATGGTACGGACCTTTCTTTCTATACATGTGTATAGTCTTTATGCCATAAGTATTGTGCTAATTAGGAATTAGGATACTGAGAAAAAATGCTAAACTGAAAGTTTAATTTTGTGATTAGAATTGAACAACCCCACTCCCAGAGACAGAACATTCATAGACCCATATCCTTATAGTTCCACAGAGTAAAAAAAAACTTTCAATTGAAGTTTCTGTAGGAATGGTAAATCAATGTCTTCCAGACCTTCTGGTAATGCCAGTAATTTGACAAGCGCAATTTGGAAGGCTTGATCAAGTGATTTCTCTAGTTAAAACATAAAAGCTGACTGTCCATCATCATCTTCAAACAAACCAATAAAAAATACTCACTATGGAATAAAATTAAAAAAACAAATCAAAGAAAGAAGAACAATGGAGCTTAAGGAAGAAAATAGTGCAACTGGACCATATGTTACAAAAACAACAATATATACAATCAGGTAGAGCATGGTACAAAAGCTCCGTAGCTAGTATTAGAAAAGCAAGAATTTTCTTAGAAAACGTCCTCACATCACCAAGAACATATATCCCAATCATGATCAGCGGGATTGCTCTTCCTTAAATCTTCATAGCCATGTAGGATCAATATAAATGCCTACAAAATACTCTTGCCACACAGTTTGTAAATGCTTTCACAAGATCCTTTCATTAATTAACATAACTTGTGAAGATGAAAAATTTGATTCTCTCTTCATATAGAAAAGAAAATGTTTTCTCTGTCCTTTGCTAGGCCCCAATAAATAATTATAATTCAGAATTTCATTTAAATGCAGGAAGATTGAGGCGAGAGTTTCAATCTGAGATCTTATAAAATGTATTTTAATGAAGAACCTAGGTAAGGGAAAGAGAATGAAGAAGATGAAGAAGGAGAATGAGTACCAGAGGTAGCGACACTGATGAAGATGAAGAATTAGAGGAGTGACGCCCAGAGATGACAGGTTGGTCCTGCCTAAGAGACTTGCTTTGTGTGAGTCTACAAGAACGAAGTGAAGCGAGCAAAAAATGCAACTGCTCAGAAAATGCAAAGCCCCATATATATAGAGAAACAGAAAAAGCAACCAATCAACCCACATAAGCATAATTTGTGAAATGGCGATAAACCCAAGCACAATGGAAACAATCATGGTGGAGGTGAAAGATCGTGATATGTGGACATGCATTGCATTACATGAGTCTGGTTTAAACCTCCCAAAAAATCAAAAGGAAGCTGGACTCGAGATAGGTACCTCTAATCACGGAACACACAAACAGAACGTGGCTATAGACAACGAACAGGGCTTCTTCTTAACCGCCTCTAAGAGCAACAGCAGAATAACCGACTGCGAGAGAGTAACATTGAAGGAGGAGAGAGAGCAGGATTTGCTGACGTGGACACATAGGAGACACGCTTTAAACCTTACTATTATATATATATATAGATAATTTTGTTTTAGATCTTTATGAAACTTTCTTTGTTCCTGCATCCAAGAGAAAATTGATTTCCATATTCAAATTAATTCCTTATGGCTATGTTTTGAGCCTTGCAAAGGATTTTATGAGCTTCAATAAAGATTCTGTTCCAATTGTAGACATTGTTTTGATTGATGGTTTATTTAAAATTCTTTATAATTCACCTCAATCTTGTGTTGTCATGCGTGGCATTAACCGAAGCTGTCATTGAAGAGAATTCAATAACCTTGTGGCATAGGAGATTGGAATCGAGAGGTTAACTAAAGATGGAATTCTTCCATTCTAGACCATTCGGAACTGGGTTTTTATGTGAACTGCATTAAGGGAATGCAGACCAACAAGCCACAAAGGAAATTCATCTAGATAAAAGAAAGAAAAAAGGAAAAAGGAAAAAGGGAAAAAAGATTCCTCATCTAGTATGCAAAATACTAAAACAGCAGGTAGCCGGTGATTATCACAGGGAACAAAAGTATCCAAGTTGTTGAAGATGTATTAATCACGGGCTGGTTAAGCACCCACAATGGACAGAGGGCTCCTCAATTAGTATCTAAGAAATTACATTCGGTTGTTTAAGATTCTCAAGCCATGCATCTCTAAAAATGTTGCAAATCACTGATCTAGCTACCGCTCCAAATCTCCAATGTAAAAGTCTTCAATCATATCAAAGACTCGAGTTGCATGTTGTGGCCTGCCATGTGGAAGTAAAGAATCATACAAGAGGGAGAATAGAGGACATTAAAATACGAATAATCAATTTTAAAGATAAGAAAATGGAACAGAAATACATTAACAATCAAGCAGTGGATCAAGTTTATTACGAAATTGGCATGTTCTCAATGGGTCGTACTGGCAGTGCAGCAGTATTAATAGACAAAGTTCTAATTTGAACTAAATGGCATTCTTGAAGGTCTCAGAATGTGTTGGGAAGAGGGATTTTGACGCGTGGTGGTCACAAGTGATTCTAGAGAAACAATCAACAAAATTAGAAGAAACAACGCCTCTCACCACACAGGGAACAGCCTTACTAACAAAATCAGGATCTCACTAGGGAATGTGACCTTGTTTTTTATTATATTTATAGGAAAGCCAATAATTGCTGAATTGGCTTCCTAAAGTCTCCATTGATCTCCATGTTTATTTCACTAGGGAATGTGACATTGTTTCTTTTGTATGGCTCTTCCTTAGCCTTTTTGCTTTTTTTAAAGGGTTCTATTGAACCACACACCATCTTTTATTGACATCTTAGTTCATCCCTAGATTCCATGGTCGACACACACTTACAATGAAATAACAAAAGCCTATATGTGAGCTTGGATGGAAGAGCATGTGAATGAGATGAAGGGGATGAGATTACAGGGTGGACACTATAAGGAATTATTCTGGCATGCAAAAGGATTTTTACCACAGAATTGTAGTCAGATATTACACATTCCTTTTTCTTATCTTTTGCTAAATGACAAAGAAAAACTTTGAACCCAAGACCTCCTGCTAATCACCTACATGGCTACATCTTCCATTAATAGCACAACTAGTAGCAAGTAAATCTGAATATTTGTGGAAATGTTTCTACGGCCTCAGTTGAAGGCAACATGAGGAGCTATGGTGGAAAATATACAAACACAACAATACAAGTTATGGTCAAACCCTAGTTGGCTAACCTATACAACAGCATGCTTCAGTTTATTTGTTATTTTCAGTTATATACCAGAGAGGAACCAAATATAGTATATGTGAAGAAAATATTTAAAATATTCACTTAAGGAATATGGATAGAGGGGGGAATGAGAAAGGTATAATGGTTACTTTCCAACCAAGAGGTAAAGAGGAATATCTCAAAGCAAAAATATGCATACCCATAAAACCCTTCAGTTGAATCATCCCCTGCATGTGTTAGAATGGCATCGCCACCTGGATGTTCCTCTACATAAGAGGTCACATCATAAACCTGCAGAAGATAAGGCACAAATAAATGTAAATTATACATAAGTTAAGGAGGAGGAAATGCAAAATTATTCTCCCACTTATAGGGGAGCATCCATACCACTAGGCTATAAGCCTTTGGTAAATGCAAAATTATTCTAAAAGCAAAGAATGTAGTCTAAGGATGACTGGTAAATTGAAGAAGTAATTTAGAGATGTCTTTTGGCTTTGACCAATAAACTTTATGTATGTGCCACAAGCTTTTGGGATTAGAGCTGCTTGTTGTTTCAAGTTTGTAAAGGCGCCTAAAGCTGCAATATAAGGCCATACCCTGTTCTTGATTATTATCCAGCAGTCTGTTCTCTTGTTATGCAACGAGACTTCTGCTTTGCTGTAGGTTTTTGATGCCTGAGTACAAGTGAGCATGCAGGACACCAAAAAAAAATTAATCTAATGTCTATTTAGCATCTTTAAACAACATTCAAACTTCAATTGAATCCATATAGAATTCATTTTGTGACTTGCAGTGCTCAAATTACTTCACTGGCCATACCCATAGTCTACAAACCCTATCTACACATATTTGAAAAGTATATGATTTGCATATTTCCATCTTACCAAACTAGCTCCAGACTCTCAAAATAAAAAAATAAAAATAAAAATAAAAGAATGAATGATACGCCCTCGTCCAAAACAAAGCAAATTCTATCTTTCCATTCAAGTAAATTTCAAGGTTCAAAACAGATGGATGGACTAAACGAAAAAAGCATTTCCAACAAACCACAGAAGCATTCAAAACGTTATGATCCAACTGATTGACTTCCATTAATTTTCATCCTGAAGTACTAAATTGTCAAGTTCTTGAGTTTTCTCATAAAGCAAGAAAAGCTGAATCAAAGAATTTAAAGCTGCATTACTTTCATAACCTGTCATTTAGCCATCCATTCAAAACACAAACATCAACTGGCAATCACTGGGAAGCCAAAGACGCTAGTCCAACTATGCCCCCAATTCAACTAAATTAGAAGCCTCACCTAAGTTTCAAGCCATATCATTTATATTCTTTTCTTTTCATGTATGGACTAAACATACATTGACAAGAATCCAAAACAAATGGTTACAAAATAGTGACAAGACAGTAAACTATTGACTAATCAAATGGTTTTCACCTGGATCCGAATCAGGCTAAACGCTTACACTCTTGCTCAATTACTATCTTTGCTCAAATAACTAGTGGTAAACAGAAACCAAAACGAATGAACCTAAGAGTTCAAATTCAACAATGTAGATTTTGCTCACAAAGAAACGAAAGAAAAAGCGCTAAACTAATAATATCGTACAACCTTGTTATCGTTTAAGTTGGACTCGCCTTTTCCCGTATGCTCTGAGGAGGGAAAAATAATTCAGAAAGTGATTTAGATACACTTCATAAATCAACATAAGTACGCACAGAAATTATCGAAAATTACGAAGAAGTAAAGATACGAACTAGATTTGCGGTCTCGCGATGTAAAAACAAAGAAACTCAGCAAAAAACCGAGAACCAACCAAAAGGCAGCTATGATCACCATACTTTTGAGAATTCGGCGTCTGCAATGAATGAAATCTGAATCAAGAAAAAAAAGTAAAGGATTAAAGTAAAGTCGGGAATGAGACTTGAAATGTCGTGGAAAGGTAAGAATGAATCTATGCTAGAATCTACAGGAAATGTACGTGAGCTTACAGTATTTGAGCAGCGAAAGCTGTGGGATAGGGACGCTCAAGGATTCCGAAGATAGCAATTGGCTATGGCATGTGATTTTTTTCCATTTTTCAGTGTGGATTCGAGGTCCGCTGCCGCTGCGGACGGGCCACTCTTGAGGGAGGGAGGAGAAAATAACAAATAAAAACAATATTTAATAATACTTTTAGAAAAAAATTACTCATCACAAAATGTATTGTCTAAAGTTAGCCTAAATAAGTTAAAGGACTCAAGTGTAACTTATCTTCAGTTGGTACAATTCTCCTTTAACTTTATGCAACTGTAATTTATCTTCAATTTTATGTAAAATGAAAAATATTTGTATACAGTCAAAGATATATTGCATACACCTAAAAAGAGTTACACTTACTGGAGAAATGTTGTGATTTTCAACAATTTTCCCATATTTCAAGCCTTGCTCTAAAGCTAATAATATATTGTTAAAAAAAAAAAAAAGGAGCTAGTAATATGGGTTCTTATTGGAGGCAATCATGTTCGAGGAGCTATCAGATATTAAATATGGACACATCTTCTAATAGGAATTCAAATTTTAATTCGCCACATTATAAGGAACAAGACATTTCCATTAGACCCAACCCTCATTAATAAAATGTGTAGGGTTAAATTGGTAAAAATGAGTTTAAATGAGTCTATTGAGTCCAAGCTCATTTTATTTAAGCCCATGTCAGATTTTCCCGCCAAGCCCCCACTTTCTTTTCCTCTTCAATATATATTTGCCTATTTTTTATATTTTTTCTTTGTATATTATATAATTTGAAGAATTTGAATATTTGACGTTTGTAATGATAAAAAATTCATTTCAATAATTTTTGCTTGTGAAGAAAAGAATTGCATTATATTTGTATGCATATTATACAAGAGGGAATATAATAAAAAAACGGTAAATACAAAATTATAAAAAACTAACCCACAAAGGGAGGCTTGGCCAACCCATCGGGGGCGGCCCTTTTCAACCCGCTCCTAGCCAGCATTCTCAACTCTACCTTTCTGCTTGTCATCATCAGCAACAAGGTTAATCAAAACCCATAACAGCATTTTCATGTATGTCTTTAATGAAGTGGTGATTTTTAATTAACTTAGTGATGTACATCGGACTAACATGTGACGGCTTGGTGAACACTAAACTCGATATATATCCACATTGATAGAGCAATTCTCCGCACAAGTTTTGTACTGCTAAATCCTTGTCTCCTTTGTTTTTGTATTTCAGGGTGTCTCATCATGATCACTTGATTATTAACAATTTATAGTAAAAAACTGGGGTAAATGTGCAAATTTACCTATAAATATTTATATGCTGCAATAATATGTTTAAAATCGTAACAAAATTGATACATTTGTTAAAATATGATGTAGTGGGGCCATGGCATTTTTCTAAAAGTATTATTAAAATACCTTCAACTCAAAAATGATAAAGGTGTAAAAATATCCATAAACTTTTATATAATATGTCAAATACTATATGCTTTTTGGATGTATATAAATACTCATGAATATTTAAAATGTATATGGAAGTACTAAAATACCCCTAGTAAAAAAAACATTACACACACACATGGTAAATACTCCCTCTAGTATTTAATGTAAGACATATTTACTTAATTTGATTATATTAAGAAAGTTAGCAAAGTTAGTTAATATGACATGTATTTTATAAAACGCCCTAATCATCTTCCTTAATTCCCCCATTCCCTCTCCTCCTTAATTATTATTGAGAAAGCATCAATAAGAGTAACCTAGGAAAAGATTGATAAATATAAAAAAAGAATGCCTTATATTTATTGTAACACCCTCATTTTATTTTTATCTATTTTAGAGTATTTGCGGAAACGATACACAGTTCAATTGGCAACACAGGAATAACATAGATATACTGATATTACGTGTACGATTACGGAAATTCCCCACAGGGGTTTATACTTGATAATTACAATTAACGTAGCCTCACAGCTACGTGGGTGTCTAAATCCATCCCAATGAAAACGGAGACATCTTCTCGTCTTCGCCCCACCACCGCAATCCCCTTCGTACGGTTCTCTTCTTTGTTTTTAGTATACGTTCTGTCTTTTCCTGTCTAAATTGTTGGTAGGGGAGGTGAGATTCTCGGGAATCTTAGTAGGAAAGTAATACCAATATGCATGCAAGATAAGTGCTTAATGCATGACATGCTTGCATTATATAACTCATGCTCACACAATGACATATCTGCATGCTCAATATTTCAATCAACATACGTATGGCCATAGCATAAATAGAAACAGAGCTTCAATTATTCATATATGTTTTACATCATCAGGCAAAGCAATAACATGCATCAATACACCATCACAAATATCAAATACATGCAAGAGAGGTAAGTACCCTTACATGATCTTCGAAAAACATGCCTCAATTTGCGAGCCAATCCCTTGGGCTCTCTACTTGGTCCTAAAATGTCAAACGTACCGTTTAGACACTTCCATAGTGTTTCTGGTGATTATATTAGTCTAAGGTGAAATTTTACCAAAATGCCCCGGGTCCCCGGTCCAGACCCGCCGTACCCGCCCGATGGCACGTTTTCACAAAATTTTTACTAGAGCTATTTTGATGTATTTTCACCCAAGAAATCCATTTTCGGGCTCGAAATCACTAAATTCACTGTCAAATTACGAAAATACCCTTGATAGCCCCGATTTGGGATTTTAGGGGTGTTTTCGTAATTATGCTTTTTTAGCCTTTTCAAAAAAAGTGACCAACTGTAACTCCACCTATTTTCCCCCACTGGATCCAATGGAACCATTTATTTCATGAAAATCCAACTCCAATTACATATTTACCACTGACAGCCCCTATGTGAGGGTTTTAAGGTTATTTTTGTCATTTCACTTTCTAGGGCTTTTCTCACTTCGCACCCAACATGAACCCTACACAATTTTCCATTTCAAACACAATGGAATCATCAAAAACACCAAAATTCAGTCCCAACACCGTCCAACACATATCTGGACGAAATTCTTTAATAATTGAAGAAAATGGAGTTTTATGATTTCAATTCATAAAACACTTTCTTATAACCTTTAATCACTTGATTAACCACTTAATCACATTCTAAACATGATTAGACTAAATTTGGACAGCACCTCCCCTTAGGGTTAGGACTTTCCAAATTTACAAACTTGACAAAAATCACCAAAACCAAACACAAACCTTAACAACAATACCATACTAGTTTAGATCTAAGGTTTGTGAAGTTACCTCTTGAGATCTTGAATCTTCTCTCTCTAGACATCTCCTCTCTCTCTTCTTGAGCTAAGAATGGTGTCTTCAAGATCATGGATGCATGAAGAAAAGGAGTTTAGAGAAGGATCTTTCATGCATACTCACAAGAAAAGGCTTAAGAGACAACTCTTGCCTTGATCTTCTTCCTCCTCCTTCTTTCTAGCTCTCAAGAGTTCTCCAAGCTCTCTCTCTCTCTCTCTTCTTTCCTTTAGTGTGATCAAAATGTATGAAGGGAAGGGAAGAGAAATGCTTCATAAACTTCTTCCCTTAATTCTATTCCATTGATTTAATCAAGGGACCATAATGTGACACTTGTCACAATCCTCCTTTCTTCAAGTTTATGTCATACTTACTCCCTTTGGTTTCCTATTAGCATTGAACTAGCTTTTTCCCTTGGTTAGCCTTCAAAAAAACGTGCTCCCCCCTTGCTCCAACCAAACCAATTGCTTCTTCCATTTACTCGAGTCAATTGGTACAAGAGTTGGCTACCTAACCTTATGACATAAGTAAAGACTTATGACACAACAATTATCTCCATCATCTTTCATGTGGTGTTGACACTTGGTCTCATTGGATTTTGACACTTGTCTTCTCCTCCTTCATCCCTTAATTTCTAAAACAATTAAAAGAAAAAGGAAGATTGCTTTATTTCTTAAATTTTCAGAATAATGCCAATTCTGGCAGATTTTCTTCCTTAACTTTGAAAAATTATAACTACTTTTGTAGACATCATTTTGGAGTGATTCCAAAGGTTATGGAACCCTTATTAAGTCTAGTTTCAAGGAAAAATATGGAAGTTTACTATCTGGGATCATATCATTCCCATATTTTCAATCTTTGACCACTGCTCCATAAACTTTCTAGATTTTCTGGACTAACTTCAAAAATTCATATCTTTTTGTACATAACTTTAATTGTTTCGTATGACCTATCAAATTAAAGCTTAGGATGTCTACTTCTATTATGTAAAATTTCATAATTTTTGATCATCATTTGGTCTTCCAAAACCACATGAAAAACTCACTACCTTACAGGCAATTTCACTTAAAACACTATTCAACTTTCAATTTTCAATATTTAATTCCTTTGGCCTTAAATATTCACCATTTCATTGAATTTCTCAATTAATTACATTATATTTTAGGTGAATATAAAATTTGGGATGTTACATTTATGACTAAGACTAACCCTCCAAATGTGTCTTATATTAAGGACCGGAGGGAGTATATTTTATGAAAATTATTTTCATGTGTTTGGCAGGTACTTTAGTTAAGTTTGGAGTTTGCATCTCATTTTTTGTTTTTCTTTTATTTGGTCAAAGGATTTTGAATCTGGCATAGTTTAATGATTTGATTCATTTTAAAATTAAGTCAATTTTGTATCTCCTACATTTGCACAGTGACCCATAAAAAAGGGATAATTTCAGTTAAGCTCATTGTTGATGCCGCTTTGTTTTAATTAAAGATTGAAAGATTATGAAACTACACTGTAATGCCAAAGAACCTAAATGAAATTAGGTTTTGATGGTAAATGACTAAAATGTCATTCATTCATTTTCCCTAAACCACATATATATGAAATGTAACAATGCAACTAACAATAGAAATATTTGCGAGTGTATATATGGAGATTTACGACAACTGATACAAAAAGTTATAAATGCTTATAAGTGTAAATAAGTATTTTAACAGTTATCAATAAGAAAACAACAAGTTTCTATATGAAAAAAGGGTATTTTGGTTATTATCAAAACATAGTTTCACTCATGCAATTTGGTACAACCGTGTAATTTCAAAATGTTTTGTCCTTATTTAAAATAAAAGACATGTTCAACTTAAATTTTCACAACCAAAAAAAAAAAATAGAAAACAATGTCATTCTTCGTCCCTGGATATTTATGAATATGCTAGAACTTTCTATTTCACATCAGCTACCATGACAACTTTTTTAGCCAAAAGTTCCCTCTAGTGACCGGTGTAAGTAGGGTTAATAGAAATGTCGTTTTTTATCAGCTTTTAAAAGTTCCCGGATCCTTTTGATTAGAAAAAAGTTTGTAGTGTCTGGCGTACATTTGACGTACATTTGGCAAAAGTTTATGAGTAGGTTTAAACATGTACACTTAGTTTAGATATAAATTTAAAGTTAGTTAAATTAGCTTAGAAAAAATAATAAATATATAAGATAAACTAGATTGAGATATTATATTTTAGATTAAATCCAAACCCTCAACTAGGCCTTTTATTAGGGATCAATATCAGAGAAGGTATTTGTTTTGGGAGCATTTTAGAAAGAAAAATTACATTCAGATTCCAATGAAAACAAATTAATGCTATAAGGTCCCCTGAAATCACAAAGTTTCTAATAGGTTCCAGGGGACTTGAGGGTAATATAACGCAATTATGAAATTATCTCATTGCCCTTAATAATAGACAATGAAGAACATAGACAAGTAGCGGTGTCTAGATTGATGAATTAATGTGCCTTGAACAACAAGTGTCGCGACACTTATTAACAACTAATGTCAACATATATAACACATTTGTTATTGATAATTGAAGTAACTATATTAGCAACTGTTGTAGCATGCGTTAACAACTAATTAGTGAGGGTTGCTTGGTAATTTCACAACTGCATTATATTACCCTTAGGTCCCTTGGGACCTGTTGTAATTTTGAGATTTTAAGGAACCTTGCAGTGTTAATTTGTCTTCCTTGATATCTGAGTATAATTTTCCCTTCTGGAAACCCTCCCTAAAGATTAAAGTAAGCCCTCCCATATACTACTTCTCATCCTTAATATAAAAGCTAGTTAGAGTTAGATTTTGTTCGAAATATAATATCGTAATTCAATTTGCCTCCAAAATTTATATTTCTTTCTTCAAACTATCGTTATTTATTACATTTACACATATCAAAGGGGCTTTCCATCAATAATAGCCATGATTAAAAAAAGGTGTTTTAGGAAAATCCACTCATATTTGTTACAATTTACTAATTTTTTTTAAATATGTCCAAATTAGTTATATAACTCTTATATCAAATATTCGATGTAGTAGCTTTTTTATTGGGTTTCAAGGATTTGGTGAGCTCATTAAGGAAGATCAATTTTCAAATTCTAACACCATTTTAATAATTCCTTTGTCTCTTAATATAAATTATAATTTTAAAAAATATAGAAATCACCAAGGAAATAATAAAATCTATGTAATGTGCATTTTTAAAAGTGAAATATGTAATTTAAATTTTTTATAAGGATTATTTTTTAAAATGTTAAGGAAAAATTAAGGAAAAGTTCTTGATTGAAAAATTAAGTAGGGATTGATACTTGAAATCATGTTATGAACTATAGTCCTTTAATGAGAAATATATGTGCATATGAAATGACAACATTACCCTTTATGTGCAAATTGCCTTCTCTTGTGCGCAAATTGTAACACCATCTATAATTAACCCTAAGCTTAACATGATTTTCAAAAAACTTTTTTAAGGATGACCTCGAAATGAGTTCCTCAAATCAACAATCCAAATTAAACAAATAAACATCCTAGGTCCTCAGTCATCTATCAAAAGAGTGCAATTATATATTCTAACTAAATTCACATACAACATAATATAATAGGCAAAATTCTCTAAATGTGGCAATAAAAATGAAATAAGTAGTAACCGCTAACTACTCCTTGGGATGAGACCACTATCTCAGTAACGCAATCACTACCCACGTTACCTACCAGCACCACCCATGGGGGGCCAGGTGGGATCAACATACAAACATGTCAAGCAGACATATTAGGCAGAAAGGCATGCATATATAATAAGAGGCAACAGATATACTAATCAAGAGCATGATTATATCTATTCATATTCTCAAAGAACATTTACTCACAATATATTCTTTCACAAAATGTCATTATACATGACTACTCTTTATCTTTCATTACCCCTAACCATTTTTATATTTTCCTTATTTCCTTTAACTGAACCCATGGGCTAAGTACTTTCCATGTTACTAGGTTACTCTCACAAGCTATCCGCAAGTGTGATATAGACCGGCCAAAGTACTGCAGAGCACACAAGGGACCATGGTTCCTCCAATAGGGTTACTCCCCTCTGAAATACTGCCCAAAAGCTTGGTGTAATATCCCAAAAAGTGATTAAGGGCTAATGACTTTAAAAGTGGATATAATTATTGTTGAATAAACACTTTTGGAGAATGTGTGATGGGAATTTGGATATTTTAATGATTCCAATGGCTTCCTTGTGAAAATTTATGTGGGAATGATGTTTGGTATGAAAATGGAACCATTGGAAGTTGAGATGCAAAATCTGAAATTCTGTCCAGTGAAACTCTATTCTGGGCAGTCTTCTCGTGTGGATGTTTTGACTAGGCAAATGAAGTCAGAAAATTATGAAACTTTCCAGTCTTAAATTTCACATCCCAAGCTTCAAAATGGACATATAATTTGTGCCATTTCGTTTTGGGAAATGGGAGATATGACTGTCCAAAGTTTGAGGTCGAAAATGGACTCTGTTTTGGGGCAATGATGAAATTTGTGTAATTCTGGATTTTGTGGTGATTTCTGGTAAGGGCTCATATTTTTCCTATAAAGAGGACTTAAATACCTTTCATTTGGCTTTGGGATTACCTCATTTCGATTTTTCTAGAATTAGTTATGATTTTTCAAAGTTTGGGCAGAAAATCTGCCAGAAAATCCGAAAATGGGAATTATGACATCATCTCACTAAAAGATGACATCAGCATGGAATTAGATATATTCTCATCTTCTTCAGCTCATTTCTGTCGTGATGAACCAGCTGCACTAGTAAGAGAAAGTTGAGAGCTCTTAGAGAGAGAAAGAGGAGAAATCTCGCAAGGTAAGCCGATTTCTCCGACGATTTAGCTCCTAACGCGTATAACTCCGATTCTAAACTACTCCTCTTTGTTCTTTAAGGTTTGGAAAGCTCAAATTGGGTGTTTTAAAAGTTAGGGTTTGCTGCCATTTTTGGTAAAAGCTTGTTGGAGCTTGAGGTAACTTCCAAACCTTCGTATATTAACTATTCTGGCTGTTGTGGGCAATTTAATCGGTGAAATTTCGCCGGATTGCCATTGGTTTTAAATTTTGGAAAAGTGTATATCTAAGGGTTATGCTGCCCAATTTTAGTTCAAATGGTTGTTATAACTCAATTAGATTGTTAATAAAGTGGTTAGGAGTAGAAAGGAACGTGTTTACGGAGCCGAAATCGTAAAACCCCGATTTTTCCTGGAAAACACAATTATTTCGGCCAGGGATGTTTGAGGGCCTTAGAGTTGGATTTTCAATGATTTGATGATTCCATTGGATTCAGTGGGCAAAAATAGGTGGGGTTACAGTTGGACACTTTTTCAGAAAAGGCTGAGAAAGCATAATTACGGAAACGCCCCTAAAACCCTAAAAGTAGGGCTGCCAAGGGTAATTTCGTAATTTGACATTGAATTTGATAATTCCGAGTCCGGAAATGGATTCCTTGGGCGGAAATATGTTAGGATAGCCCAGATTAGAATTTCGGGAAAAGTGCAACCGGACCGGGTACGGCGGGCCCGGGCCGGGTCCCCGGGGGTAGTTTTGTAAATTTTCATTATAGACTCATATAACCCCAAGTAACACTATGGAAGTGTCTAAATGGTGCATTTGGAATTGTAGGATTCGATATTTGCCGCCCTCGGGAGCCCGCAGTGCCAAGAAACGTCGGGAAAGGATCAGGTAGTGACTCTCTCTCTTATACTATGTATAATGCTCTGTATGTGTGTGTTATCATTGTTATGTGATGATTCTTTGATGCTACTGCGATTACAGCTGGTGATAGCTGTCGTTTACAGCGCAAGCTGTCGTTTACAGCGCAAGCTGTCGTTTACAGCGTAAGCTGTCGTTATTGTGATTACAGCGTAAGCTGTCGTGATTATTATTACAGCGAGAGCTGTCGTATTATGCATACAGCCGTGAGTGCTGTCGTTTGTGGTGAAAACCATGTATCTTTGAGATTGCTGCTGCTGTTGCTGGTTGTGATTTATATACATGCTTTGTGTTATGCATTGTGTGAGTGGTTTGTTACTACTGGGATTCGCTCGAATCTCATTCTTTCCTATGACTAACATTTCAGACAGGGCATGTGGCTCAAAGGAGAAGCGGCCAACCCAAAGCACTTAGGATCTTTAGTGATACTAAGGATTTTTGAGATGTTGGTTATCTACTTTAAACTCGGGATTACTGTATATCCTGAATCAGGAACACTACATTCGATTTTGGTTGTGTAATCCCCTAGTAGATACTTGTAACCTCTAGATTATATAAGTATAGGACCCGGGAGTTGCCGGGGATTTGGTTATACACTCTGTTATACATGAATGTAGATAAACTGCACAGGTAATTATATTCGAATTTTGAAATGGAGACCAGGAACAGGAAGAGATTTTGAATGTTTTGTGAAAACCCTACTACAAAGTAGGAGATTAAAATGAGTTTAAGTTATCCGATGGTCTCTAATCCGAATTAAATGTGCATTATCGAATTATAATTACGTGATTAAAGGCAGGGTGTTACATTTTGGTATCAGAGCTGTAGTTCCTGGCAAGGGTAGAGGTTGCTAGGATAGATCCCTTAGATAGTAGTAGGGATAGAAGATTATCTGTGAATGATTGTTGTGTATGCACATGTATGTTTAATTGACATGGATATATATATGAGTTTTGTGACTATATGTGCATACTATCTCTGCTAAATTAATGGGGCAAGTTGTTTGTAGAATGAAGAAAACTAGAGGACGCCCCAATATTCCGCGTGTAGACCCAGAGGTGGAGGTCGTCAATGATAATCCACCAGATCCTATGCAAGAGCTTATGGGTCTAATCCGGGATCAAAGAGATATGATAACTGAGTTGAGAGAAGAGCTCAGAGCAGAGAAGGCGAAGAACAAGGAAGGTCCAGTTCAGTCCACTTCGGAGGAAACTCAAGGAGAAACCCGTCATGAGGACACTGCTGAAGGGTCAGCACGACCCCTGGAGTCCCCACCTCACATTGTCCCAAATCAAGAATCACATGGGATGCCGCTTAGAGAGGAAAGAGACCTTCAGTTTTGGGTCACCAGGTTCTGCAAGCATCTGCCTCCTGCGTTCAGAGGGAGATTTGACCCTCAAGCAGCCGAAGATTGGATGAACAGACTGGAGAAAATATTTGAGGTGCTTAATTGTCCGGATGAGGTGAAGCCACGACTAGCCGTTTACAAACTCGAAGGGGATGCAGACCGTTGGTGGCGGAATATCGCCCTAACCTTGAAGAGCAACAAGATGCCATTGACTTGGGAATTGTTTCAACAAGAATTCAACGAGAAGTATTTTCCCAAATCAGTGAGGCTCGAGAAGGAGACAGAATTCCTGAATATCAGGCAAGGGGACGTAGAAAGCTTCGATGATTACTTGTCCCGTTTTGTCCGATTGGCTCGGTACTCCTCTTACCTCCGGTTTAAAGATGATGAAGAATGGAGTTCTGATATGCTCATCCGTGGTCTGAGGCGAGAGTTGAGGAAGCGCTTAGCTACTCATCAATTTACCAAGTTTAACAAGGCGGTTGAACAGTGCAGGATTACAGAGAACAACTTGAGAGATTTGTATCCTGCCAGAGCTACTACCCACCGCAATGAACCTAATAAGGGTGCTACCTCACAAAAGCGAAAGGGGCAAGGATCTTCGTCTGGAAGTGGTAAGAAGCCCTACCAGTCTGGGAGCCGTGACCAGCAAAGAACATATTCTGGACCATGGATTTGTCGTCGGTGTAACCAACCACATCAAGGCAAAACTTGTGATGGCAAAATAATATGCTTCAATTGTAAGCGTGTGGGGCATACTTCTGCTGAATGCAAAGAGCCACGACCAGACCAGAGACCGAGGACACAGGGCCGAGTATTCACTATGACCCATGAGGAGGCCCGCAAATCTCCTGAGCTAATACAAGGTAAACTTCTACTTAATGGCCATCTGTTGCAAGTTTTATTTGACTCGGGTGCAAGTCACTCCTTCATTGCCTATGATTGCGTGAAGCGCCTGGGATTGCATGTGCACAAACTGCCATTTGAATTAGTAGTGTCAACTCCAATGGGTATTAAGGCCTTGACCACAGAAGCTTGTTTGAGTTGTGTCATAACTGTGGAAAGGCATCAATCTATTGTAGATTTGATATGTTTGCCTCTTAGTCAATTAGAAGTCATTTTGGGTTTTGATTGGTTAATGGCAAATAATATATTGCTTGATTGTGGAAACAAGAGGATAGTATATCCTGTATCTCAGAGGGTTGAAGATGTGGATGCTAGTATGAATTTTCTTTCGGCAGCCAAAGCTGAAAAGTATCTTGAAAAGGGTTGCCAGGGGTATGTAGTGTTTTTCTTTGTGCAAGGGGAAAATGGCGAAACCTTGAATAATATACCCGTGGTAAATGAATTCCCTGAGGTGTTTCCGGACGATCTGAGCGGACTACCTCCAGAAAGGGAAGTTCAGTTCCCAATTGACATTGTACCTGGAGCTGGTTCTATATCCAAGGCCCCATACCGCATGGCCCCAAACGAAATGGCGGAGTTAAAGAAACAAATAGAAGATTTGCTTGAGAAAGGGTTTATTAGACCCAGTGTGTCGCCTTGGGGAGCTCCAGTGTTGTTTGTAAAGAAGAAAGATGGGAGTTTTCGCTTGTGTATCGACTACAGAGAGCTGAATAAAGTTACTATAAAAAACAAGTACCCTCTTCCCCGAATTGATGACCTATTAGATCAACTCTCTGGTTCGTGTGTGTTTTCAAAGATTGATCTAAGGTCAGGGTATCATCAGCTGCGAGTGAAAGCAGAAGATATTCCAAAGACTGCTTTCAGGACTCGATATGGTCATTATGAGTTCTTGGTGATGCCATTTGGGCTAACCAATGCGCCTGCGGTTTTCATGGATTACATGAACCGTATCTTTCGGCAATATCTGGATCAGTTTGTTGTTGTGTTTATTGATGACATTTTGATATATTCCAAGAATAAGGATGAGCATGAGCATCATTTAAGAATCGTATTGAATATCTTGTGCGAGAAGCAATTATATGCTAAATTGAGCAAGTGCGAGTTTTGGCTATTAGAAGTGAAATTCTTAGGCCATGTTATCTCGCAAGAAGGGGTCTCTGTGGATCCCAGCAAAGTGGAAGCAGTACTGAACTGGAAGAGGCCAGAATCTGTGGCGGAAATACGCAGTTTTCTGGGTCTTGCTGGTTATTATCGGAGATTTATCCAAAATTTCTCCCGTATTGCGTTGCCGATGACCAAGCTCACGAGAAAAGATCAGCCGTTTGTGTGGGACGATAAATGTGAAAACTGTTTTGTGGAGCTGAAGGAGAGGTTGACGTCGGCACCTGTGTTGATTTTACCCGATCCCAGTTTGACATATGTTGTGTATTCTGATGCCAGTGGGCAGGGATTAGGGTGTGTCCTTATGCAGCAGGGACGTGTGGTGGCCTACGCCTCTCGACAGCTCAGACCTCATGAATTGAACTATCCCACTCATGATCTGGAGCTTGCGGCCATTGTATTTGCTTTAAAGATTTGGCGTCATTACCTGTATGGTGTGACTGTGGAACTGTACTGCGACCATAAGAGTCTCAAATATCTGTATGATCAAAAAGAACTGAATATGAGACAGCGCCGCTGGATGGAATTGCTTAAGGACTACGACCTGGAAATAAAATATCATCCGGGTAAGGCAAATGTAGTCGCTGATGCTCTTAGCCGAAAGACTGTGCACGTTGCAGCTATGATGATACAAGAAAGGAAATTGATTGAAGATTTCCGTGATTTAAATTTGACAAACCAGATCATCTGTGCCAATTACACTGTTTCTCAAGAGGAGAGTGATCTAAGGGCGGAAATTGAAGAAGCTCAGAGTCAAGATGACTGGATACAGCGCAATCTGACTCGAATCGAACAGGGAGAAGTTTCAGGCTATGACATATCGCCTCGTGGATTGGTTCGTTACCAGAAAAGAGTTTTCATTCCACTTAAGGCAGAGTTGAGGCAGAAGATTCTGGATGAGGCACACAAGAGCCGATATACTCTTCATCCTGGTATGACCAAGATGTATCAGAATCTGAAATCGGTGTATTGGTGGCCGGGTTTGAAGAGTGACGTGACCAAATATGTTGCAAGGTGTCTCACTTGTCAGAAAGTGAAGATCGAGCACCAGAGACCGCCTGGTTTACTTCAGAGTCCTGAGATTCCAGAATGGAAGTGGGAAAGCGTGACCATGGATTTGGTTGTGGGATTACCTAGGATCAGAAACTATGATGCGATCTGGGTAATTGTGGATCGGTTAACGAAGTCAGCCCACTTCATACCAATCAATGCTGGTTATTCTCCTGATAAACTAGCGGAGATTTATATCCGAGAGATTGTCAAACTTCATGGTGTTCCGAAAAACATCATTTCCGATCGAGACCCACGATTTACTTCAAAGTTTTGGAAAGCATTGCATGAAGCCTTAGGTACTCAACTGAGATTCAGTACAGCTTATCATCCTCAAACGGATGGACAATCTGAGAGAACAATTCAGACGCTGGAAGATATGTTGCGAGCTTGTGTTCTCGACTTTAAAGGAAGTTGGGATCGTTTCCTTCCACTGGCTGAGTTCGCTTACAACAATAGCTATCATGCGAGCATCCAAATGGCTCCGTATGAAGCGTTGTATGGAAGACGGTGTCAATCACCTTTATGCTGGAATGAATTATCCGAAAGGAAGCTTTATGGGCCAGATTTGGTTGATCAAACCTCAGCACAGATTCAGATTATTCGCAAGAGGTTGCTTACAGCGCAGAGTCGCCAGAAAAGCTACGCTGACAAGAGAAGACGGCCTCTAGAGTTTGAGGTTGGAGATCATATTTTCTTAAGAGTATCTCCTATCACCGGTGTTGGGCGAGCGATTAAGAGGAAGAAGCTAAGCCCTAGATACATAGGTCCTTTTGAAATCCTTGAGAGGATTGGGCCTGTAGCTTACCGAGTAGCTCTACCTCCGAGCTTGAGTAGACTCCATGACGTATTCCACGTTTCTCAATTGAAGAAGTACCAACCGGATCCGTCTCACATCATTGAGTATGAGGATGTTGAGCTTCAAGACAATTTCACATATGCAGTGGAGCCAGAGCAAGTCATTGACCGAGAAGAGCGACGGCTCAGACACAGGAGCATTCCATATGTGAAGGTGATCTGGAAGGGAATGACGCAAAGAGAGGCAACTTGGGAAGCGGAGGGAGATATGCGAAGACGATATCCGGAGTTTATGGCTCAAGTTGTGTAGCAATTTCGAGGACGAAATTTAATTTTCGAGGGGAGAAATGTAATATCCCAAAAAGTGATTAAGGGCTAATGACTTTAAAAGTGGATATAATTATTGTTGAATAAACACTTTTGGAGAATGTGTGATGGGAATTTGGATATTTTAATGATTCCAATGGCTTCCTTGTGAAAATTTATGTGGGAATGATGTTTGGTATGAAAATGGAACCATTGGAAGTTGAGATGCAAAATCTGAAATTCTGTCCAGTGAAACTCTATTCTGGGCAGTCTTCTCGTGTGGATGTTTTGACTAGGCAAATGAAGTCAGAAAATTATGAAACTTTCCAGTCTTAAATTTCACATCCCAAGCTTCAAAATGGACATATAATTTGTGCCATTTCGTTTTGGGAAATGGGAGATATGACTGTCCAAAGTTTGAGGTCGAAAATGGACTCTGTTTTGGGGCAATGATGAAATTTGTGTAATTCTGGATTTTGTGGTGATTTCTGGTAAGGGCTCATATTTTTCCTATAAAGAGGACTTAAATACCTTTCATTTGGCTTTGGGATTACCTCATTTCGATTTTTCTAGAATTAGTTATGATTTTTCAAAGTTTGGGCAGAAAATCTGCCAGAAAATCCGAAAATGGGAATTATGACATCATCTCACTAAAAGATGACATCAGCATGGAATTAGATATATTCTCATCTTCTTCAGCTCATTTCTGTCGTGATGAACCAGCTGCACTAGTAAGAGAAAGTTGAGAGCTCTTAGAGAGAGAAAGAGGAGAAATCTCGCAAGGTAAGCCGATTTCTCCGACGATTTAGCTCCTAACGCGTATAACTCCGATTCTAAACTACTCCTCTTTGTTCTTTAAGGTTTGGAAAGCTCAAATTGGGTGTTTTAAAAGTTAGGGTTTGCTGCCATTTTTGGTAAAAGCTTGTTGGAGCTTGAGGTAACTTCCAAACCTTCGTATATTAACTATTCTGGCTGTTGTGGGCAATTTAATCGGTGAAATTTCGCCGGATTGCCATTGGTTTTAAATTTTGGAAAAGTGTATATCTAAGGGTTATGCTGCCCAATTTTAGTTCAAATGGTTGTTATAACTCAATTAGATTGTTAATAAAGTGGTTAGGAGTAGAAAGGAACGTGTTTACGGAGCCGAAATCGTAAAACCCCGATTTTTCCTGGAAAACACAATTATTTCGGCCAGGGATGTTTGAGGGCCTTAGAGTTGGATTTTCAATGATTTGATGATTCCATTGGATTCAGTGGGCAAAAATAGGTGGGGTTACAGTTGGACACTTTTTCAGAAAAGGCTGAGAAAGCATAATTACGGAAACGCCCCTAAAACCCTAAAAGTAGGGCTGCCAAGGGTAATTTCGTAATTTGACATTGAATTTGATAATTCCGAGTCCGGAAATGGATTCCTTGGGCGGAAATATGTTAGGATAGCCCAGATTAGAATTTCGGGAAAAGTGCAACCGGACCGGGTACGGCGGGCCCGGGCCGGGTCCCCGGGGGTAGTTTTGTAAATTTTCATTATAGACTCATATAACCCCAAGTAACACTATGGAAGTGTCTAAATGGTGCATTTGGAATTGTAGGATTCGATATTTGCCGCCCTCGGGAGCCCGCAGTGCCAAGAAACGTCGGGAAAGGATCAGGTAGTGACTCTCTCTCTTATACTATGTATAATGCTCTGTATGTGTGTGTTATCATTGTTATGTGATGATTCTTTGATGCTACTGCGATTACAGCTGGTGATAGCTGTCGTTTACAGCGCAAGCTGTCGTTTACAGCGCAAGCTGTCGTTTACAGCGTAAGCTGTCGTTATTGTGATTACAGCGTAAGCTGTCGTGATTATTATTACAGCGAGAGCTGTCGTATTATGCATACAGCCGTGAGTGCTGTCGTTTGTGGTGAAAACCATGTATCTTTGAGATTGCTGCTGCTGTTGCTGGTTGTGATTTATATACATGCTTTGTGTTATGCATTGTGTGAGTGGTTTGTTACTACTGGGATTCGCTCGAATCTCATTCTTTCCTATGACTAACATTTCAGACAGGGCATGTGGCTCAAAGGAGAAGCGGCCAACCCAAAGCACTTAGGATCTTTAGTGATACTAAGGATTTTTGAGATGTTGGTTATCTACTTTAAACTCGGGATTACTGTATATCCTGAATCAGGAACACTACATTCGATTTTGGTTGTGTAATCCCCTAGTAGATACTTGTAACCTCTAGATTATATAAGTATAGGACCCGGGAGTTGCCGGGGATTTGGTTATACACTCTGTTATACATGAATGTAGATAAACTGCACAGGTAATTATATTCGAATTTTGAAATGGAGACCAGGAACAGGAAGAGATTTTGAATGTTTTGTGAAAACCCTACTACAAAGTAGGAGATTAAAATGAGTTTAAGTTATCCGATGGTCTCTATCCGAATTAAATGTGCATTATCGAATTATAATTACGTGATTAAAGGCAGGGTGTTACACTTGGAGTGTCGTATCAGGAAATATTGTCTTGTAAAATAAATGCCAGCTAGTAGTGCACAATATTCAACTAGCGACTTGCCATGTGGTATTCATTTTTTATCAATCACAACCCATTCACTAAATCTGCCATATATATCACATTATTCTCAAGGGGTCTTCATATTTTCATGCTCATGCATTCAAGTTCATAACATAGAATCACCATGTTCCTTTTAGATCCTATGTTTTAATGATAACAAAAGATGTCACAAAAGATTTGATTAAGAACAAAAGGTTTTTAAAACAACTAAGCTAAAGTTTTATGAAGCATATTGTGCCATCACTCGAGTGATGAAGTAAGAAAAGCTACTATATTTTAGTGATGCTCTCTGTCAAGTTTTGGAAGGGATCAATCAAGTGATGGCCCTGGATCACTCGAGTAATGAGATAAAAGGCATAACTAGCACAATACTTGAGTGATTCTGAAAGTAATCTATTGTTGAAAATTTTCTAAAGTCAGATTACTCGAGTGATCCCATTTCTGAGATCACTAGCAGAGCACTCAAGTGATCCATTGTAGATCACTTGAGTGATCACTCATGTGATGCAATTTGTGGATCACTAGCACAACACTAGAGTGATCCATCTAATGATCTGTTATATTTTAAAGTTGCTAAGTCAAAATCACTAAAGTGATCACTTGAGTGATAGTTTCCAGAAAAATAGAGCACTTTCTATTAATTTTCAAAAATCACTGAATGATGATATAATTGATTATATTTGATTCTCTTTCAGTCTAACATCTTATTTCTTTAGTGTATAAAGCTTTCTCAAGTAAAAGATGAAGAGATCAAATAAAGATATGAAAAAAGTGATTGTGTGTCAGAAGCACTTAATGCGAGCGGTATTTTAATGAAGACATTTTCTCTGTTGCAACGGCTACTTTACCATACACGAAGAATATTCAGAGGAAGCAACGATACTCTAACGAACAAACGAAATACTTACAATGGTAATTTATTTCATTCTAACTATAAATACAAAGCATTCAGAGTGGATCAACTACCAAACTACAAAATCATTTAAGTCTGCTTTAAATGCTCTATTTTACACTCATTATTCTTCTTATACTCTGTATGTCAGTGATTATACATTTACTCTGTGAGAGAGATTTCATCAAAAACTCAATACACTTTATTGAGATTACTTAAGGTAGTGGGACCTTAAGTAAGGTATTGGTTTATATCGTGTAAGGGGGAGCGAGTGTCCAGAAAAAGAACCTGTTGTGTACTGAGATGCCAAGAACCCACTAAATCTTGAAAGCTATAATGAAAATCTTAGAGGTAATCTGAGGATTGAATGTAGGTCAAAGATATTGAAAAGAACCAATATAAATCTTTGGTGTACACTTCGATGAAATTCTTCTCACTCTTAATTATGTTTTAATTTCTGTTAATTATCGTCATTAGATTTGAATTTTTTTAATCACCTAATTCCTCTTGGGTAAAAGGCTTGTACTAACAGTTCCAACACAGGCATATATTATTTATCAGTTAATCAACAATATATGAGCAATACAGAATCTCATTGCATCACATACATAAACATATATTTGTCAAGCCCATACTTAGAAACACATCACACCAGTAATTCAATTGCCCATATAGGGCTACTCACGAGGCATGAATCATAAAGATACCAAAAATAGTTTAGTTTACGCATGCAAACCTATAGTTGTTTCTAATGATTCAACAAATCAATCTATCCAGTCTTATGATTCACACAAAGGTGCCACAAGGCATTATTGGTCATAAAATAGTAAGGTTCATACCAATTCTTAATTTTTCTAGGCTTGTGGAGTTTTTCAAAAAACCCACAAGCAACACCAATAAATAAGATAGATATAATCATGTTACTTGGTATTCTTTAAGTTCCAACCAAGAAAAATCCTTATGTCGAAGCTCAGAGTAACAAGAAACTTAATTAATGCAAAGTTTTTTAGCAACACTAAATGTTTATAATTTCTCCTCTATTAAGTTGCTCAGAATTTCCTACAAGTAAGAAATGTTATATTAGAACTATATTATATTTGAGAACTGGGACTATCGAAGCATTAGACTAGCCTTGTCTAACATTTCTATGATCTCAATTTGGATTTTAACCTTTAGAACTTCTAGAAAACTTCTAAATCTATGACATAATTCCTATTTTTCAAATAATAAATTCAATACATGATACATTACTCTTACCCAAGGCATCAAATCAAAGATCCCACTGTTGCTTTTTCTGAACAGGGTGTCTTGAACAAGTTCACAAACTTTCGTGATGATCCAATGGTGAAATTACATGAAAACGTTTATTCTTTCCTCTATGGTTTGTTCTCCACATTCTGAAAATTCATTTGTCTTCCGAGCTTTGTAACTTGTAACCCACAACACTATGGTTGGTATGCTGAAATTGATTTTGATAGAAATGGATATGGAGATGGTTATGGAAATGGATATGGATATGAGTTTTAAAAGTATGTTTGGTATATCTTATAAATGAGACCTAATTTTTATATAAAAAGACTAAAATATCCTTCTAATTATAGAATACAAAACTAAACAATTATTTCAATGGGAAAGAACCCATATCTCCGATCGCCACCTTTGATGGTAACCATCACCGAAAATCAACAACTCAACTGTACTTCCAACCACCCATACCTATAACTAGATTTTTTTTTCAGATTTAAAGCTTTCTCTTTCAAGGCAAAATATAGGGAAGAACACGAATTTCAAACTGTCTTCATAGCTCCCTCCATTGATAGTGACGTGGTTCTGCACATTCTTTAGATCTAGAAAAGAAAGCTTCATAGTGTGGAAAATGGAGAAGAGGAGATTAGTACGAAGACAATGGATAAGGTGGAGATGAGTCACCGGCATCGGCGCTCGCACCCTCACCGTCTTCCTTGTGATTTTTAGCAGATTTGATGAACTTGTGATTTTTGAAAATCGAAATGGAGAAGGTGAAATCAAAAACCCATAAGCTTGCAATTTTCTGCAGATCTTTTTAAACTTTCAAAAATCCATAAGGCGAAATCGTCCATGCTATGCCATAATCACCAGTAAGTGAGTGAATGGTAAAGATGGGTGAAGTTAAGAGGTCATCATCATCTCCAGTGAGTAAGAGGAGGTCATTGTCTTTATCAGTGAGGGCGAGAATCTTCATGACGAAGGTCACGGTGAGTGAGGGGCCACTAGCCTGAAACATGAAAAAGAGGGAAGGGGCAAAAGTGAAATCCACCTATATGGAATTGCAAATCTAAGCTTTTTTGGTGGAATTGGCATCAATTGGCTTCCACATGGAAATGGAATTTTTTCAAATTCCATCATGCCAAACATGCTCAAAGCATAGAATTGGCCTCCATTTCCATGGGCTCAATTGCAGTGTACTAAACGGGATTTAATTTCTAATCCAACCGTTGCAATTGACAGATTGGATGTCTTGGATGGGCTGGCCAAATTTCAGCTCGATCTAACAGTTCACAATAATAGAAATGACATTTTACCGAGGCTACCATGGTTGTATGTGAAAATAGGAAAGTTGTACCTTGAGTCCACTTCACTACTCTTATATGTAGGCTCTAAGAGCTCCCGTTTTATTATTTATTTGCTTATACACACATAATTAAAATTAAATACTCATGTAATCTCTACTAACTTTATTATTTTATATTTTCTTAAAAAATTAAATAATAATAATTACTTAATTATATTTTTATTAGAATTCATTTAAATTTAATTTTTAAATTTATTTTAGATTTATCTTCCTCATTTAAACCATTATTCACTAAATTATATTTACTGCTAAATGTTTCCTTCATAAGATTATCTAAGTCTTATGAATAAAAATTTGGGATGTTACATAAATAAGTTCAATGTTGCCCTAAAACACAACAAGTGCAAGCATTCTTCTACTGGTGCATTTTATCTTCCCTTGTATGCAAATGACTTTAATGTTAACCTGAAACACAACAAGTGCAAGGATTCTTCGACGGGTGCAGTCTATCTTCCTTTGCATGCAAATTAACTTCCCTTATATATGTGCAATGTGCAAATTAACTTCACTTATGTGGGAAGCAATTATTAGTCCAAATTATACAAATGGAAAGTAATTTTCATCATGTGCAAGAAATTTCATTGATAATGTAACATCTCAAAACTCATTCACCAAAAATCTCATGTATATTTATTATGATAAATGGAATAAAATGATGAATATTCTCACGCTTGAAATGGCCAAACAGTGCCACACACAACATGATTATATTGAAAACACAAATTGTAAATATTTGAATTTGCTGCTAGTGAGTTTCCCTGTATAGCAGTCGTGTTATGTGACATTTTTAAATAGGCAAATGATGTCCAATGCCTATGAAATTTTTTAGAATAAAAGTAGACATATCAAGCTTTGATTTGATAAGTCATATAGGTCATTTGGACATGTACACTGAGAGTTATGTATTTTGAAGTTAGCCAAGTAAAACTGGCAAGATACTGTGGCAATTTCCAATAAATGATAAATCTTGAATGATGTGCGTCTATTTGGCTAAAGAAAATATTTTTCCTTAAAAATAGGCTTAAAAGGGTCATATAGTCTTTGGAACCATTGTAATTGGATATCTATAGATAAAGATATGAATTTTCAACGTTTGGAGAAAATTCTGATAGATTGAGTACATGTGTGAAATTTCACAAAATGTATGGGCAAAATATTCATTTGGTTAAATTTAATCCAAAGCCCATATTTTTCCCTTTTCCTCATGATGTTGGACCAGTGGATTGAAAGTTATAATTTTTCAAAGTTTAACCCTGAATCTAGAATGAAATATGTAACAGTCTGAGTTTGACGAGTTTTTGGGAACTATGTGGTTATAATTGGGACCTTGTAATTTTTTTCATTGAAAGATAACTTAAATAGATTTTTATATAACCTAGAACCAACCCATTTGGATTTTTAGAGAATTAATTATGAATTTCCAAAGTCTGGTTAATAAAATTGGTAGATTGGGCTAACCTACACATTTATGACAATTGTGTTGAAATGTCATAAGTAGTGGGCCAAATATAAGAGACATGTCCTAAAAGCCCATGTAGCCCTATTGGACATTCAATTTCATGGCTCTAATAATATGGGTATTTATTTTGGGCCATTAGAAGTCAAAAAGAAGCATCTTCAATTGTTGGAAACGAAAAGGTACAAAGAGGGAACTTGAAGACAGAAGGTAGTAAACTTACTTAACTTGCATGTATTTGATATGTTTGCTATGTATTAATTTGCAGTATTGCTTTGCTTGATTATGTGAAGCATGTATGAATTAATGAAGTTCTGTTTCTATTTATATTGTGGCCAAAATATGTTGCATGAAATATTGAGCATGCAGAAATGTCATTATGTGTACATAAGCCTATATAAGGCAAGCATATCATGCACTAGTGTTCATCTTGCATGCATTGTTAGTATTGTTTGCTACTAAGATTCCCCCGAATCTCACCCTCCCCAACCAACCATATCTGTGTTTCATTGTAACAGTTTTATATACCCTAGTATCTTTATGCAACTACATTACTTGTAATTTTATTTACAATCATGTAGGGAATTTTTATAATCGTGCACCTTTTATTAGTATTTTTATGTTATTTCTGTGTGCCCACCGAACTATGCGCAAAGCAATTTGAAAAATGTGGAAATAAGATGAGGGTCTTACATTTTAGTATCAGAGCCTAAATGGTTCTGGTAGAGCAAGTAGTTCTGACAACAGGATAGTATACTGATATGATCTTGATTATATAATGACAGGAAATATACACAGAATGGGGCACTAGAGAAGTGAATTACTCCTCTTCTATGAATTAGCCCCCAAACGATTAGTGAGCACCCAGAGGGTAGTCAATATCATAATACTGGTTTAAGGGCGGTATAAAGATGTCACGGACACTGAAGGAGCAGATTCAAATGACAACTTTATGGACTTCAGGGATCATATCATCTTGTACATGTTCAAGTACATGTATCGGCGCTAATATATTGTCTATACACAGTATTTAGTTGGCCGAAGACAATTGGCATGGCTCTTGAGACAAGGACTGCACGGGGTACCAGTAGTCTGAGCAGTTGAAGCCACTATCTGCGTTTGGACAAGGATACATGAAAGTTAAGCATGCTTAACCCAAGGAAATGTTATGATGGGTGACCCCCTGGGAAGTTACATGAGCATATTGTGTTATGTAACACAAAGGGCAAGCACATTTTGTGCAGTAATTCAGAGGTTGCATGTTGTTGCAGGCTTTCTCTGACAACTATAAACATTTGTGATATGTTATTTCAAGCTATAAAATGCCAAATATGCCCTTGTGATTATGTGACATTTACATCTTCCTTGTTTCCATATAGTGAAACACAAAGATTGTTAGATTAAGAGGTACAAATACTGGGCAGGGTCAAGAAGTTAGACCTAACCCAATGCAGCAAATGATGGGTATGTTAATAAAACATCAAACAATGATCAATGATCAAGGATCATAGTAATGAACTACAAGAAGTGCAACAGAAATAGAACACAGAAAGGGTCTTACAGATAATAAAGAAAATTTGCATATAATGGAAGTTAATTTGCACATAACAAAAGTTAAATTGCACATAAGGGAAGTTAATTTGCACACAAAAGAAGATGGATTGCACCCGTTAAATATACTTTAACTTGTATTTCAAGACAACAATGAAGTCATTTGCACATAACAATAGTTTATTTGCACATAATTTATATGTGAGAGAAGATGGATTGCATCTGTTTAAAAATGATTGCACTTATTATGTTTCATGGCAATGCTGAAGTAATTTGCAAATGAAAAAAATATTTAATTTGCACCTTAAGAAGTTAGATTATATTAAGTGTGTGTTTGGATTAAAAAAAAGGTGCTTCTGGCTCCAAAACTATAGTTTTACAAAAATTTACCTAAACACCTAACAAAAGCTGATAATCACATTTTTTTCCCAATACCATGGTTTTGGGCTCCAAAACCATAGTTTTGTAAAAGCTGAATTTTTCTCCTTTTCACCTCTTTCCTCTCTCTTTTGTCTATCTTTTCCTGTCTCTTGCCTCTTTGTCTTCTCTCGTCTTTTTTCTCCTATCCGAGCTTTGTCCTGTCTCTTTCCTCTGTCTTCTCTTGTCTTTTTTTCTCCTTTTCCCAACTGTGAGCGAAGCTTTGTTGTCCCCAATTTTGCGCTAATCTTCGGCCAATCTGGTGAATGTGGTGGGTGGTGGTGGTTTGTTGGTGATTGAAGAAGGTTGATGGTGCCAGTGGTGTGGGTGAGCCTCTCACCAATCTTCTAAATGCATTCAACAACTAATCTCCACCGTCGAGCTCGACCAAGCTTTGAACCATTAGTGATTAACTTGTTGTAAATATTGCATATGGGTGTGTCAAAGAAAGAGTCTCTCAAATATTGTTGAATTTGTTTAAATAAAGAAGTGTGTTTTAAGAAGTCATGGTCTTATGAATTAAGGGATTTATGTTGGATCATGAATCAATATGGTTCATGAAATTAACAAGTAGTTATGACTTTTTAAGTAAAGAGGTGTAGTCTTCAAGAGGCACCATTTTAAGGTATCGATTCAGTGTCTATAAATACCCCAATTGTGACACCATTTAGAGAAGAGAAATAGAATCATCGGTAACTCTTATTAAGTTATTTTATTTTCTGCTAATTCTGCTGCCCTATATCCTTACAGGAAGGATTCGTTTAATCCTGGGGAGATGCCACTTTCTATTAATTGAGGGGGCTGTGGAATGTCTCTTGAGAGCAGTGTCCTGAAACTCGACCCAAACCACATATTTTCTTGTTTCTTTGCAAATTTTGCTAACAATCTTAGGAGATAGTCCTGCATTGCTTATCTTTGAGAGTGCATCATGATGAGCATTCCACAGTTGGTTTGATTGAATAGAAGGGAAATCAGATAGGTTTTAATTCTAACTTTTGCCTCCTTATATTTGTTTCTTCTCCCGTGAAAACTATTCATGAGTTAAGATCTGAATATTCTGCAATGTGAGATTTTTAAAAGATATTAAAGTTTTATTTCATATCTGTTGGTTCAATTACGCGGATATTTCTCTGACTGAAATTTTTTCTGAAGAGAATGGACGAGACAACTGTTTCAGTTTATGAAGATTGAAGATCGAGATTCTTCGCCTCCATTGATAATTTCTATCTCGTTTTCTATCCGATTATTATATTAAGCAAGAAACTGATTATCTTCTTCAAGTTGATTTTGACTCATTCTTTGTTTTCCCGAACTGTGGAGAACTCACCCCCATTCACAATGCCAACTCTTGAGTAAAAGATGGCGGTTGCATTCATTTGGAGTCTACAAGATCGCTGGCCTTTCTCGTTATTCAAGAAGGATGACCTGAGGGCATCCAATCAATTGGAAGATGAGGGCCTATAATTTCAACAGCAGTTATATATGGCTGGTGATCTCGAATAAACGAATTCTGAGATCTATGAGAAAATCTGGTTGTATATTACCCAACTGTAGGGGTGCTTCATGATAAGCGATGCAAAGATGGCTCTCTCATAAAAGAAAAAAATGTTAGTCCAATGATAATTGAGAATGGAGGGAGTGAGAATTGAGTCTTACTGTATCTGATGATAGCATATTAAAATAAGCCTATGATCAAGGCGGATCATGATCAGTACCGTAATGGACGAATATCTAATTTCCCCTTCAACTGGACTATTTTAATCTCTATGGTAAAGAGATTTTGAGGGCACTGTGGTCCTTACAGACACAAGCAAAAGGCAGAAGAGAAGTCTGCAAGTCTTATCAGAAAAAGAAATTGTTTTTGCAACAGTACGGGAAGACGATGAAGAAGAAGAGACGAGTTACCATAGAAATCTATATGTTATTTAATTATTTATGCTAAATATTGATTACTTGCATGGTGAATTTACTTCAATTGAAAGTTTGATTATCTTTAGTTAATAAATATATTAGTTTGATTAATAGGGAAGTTAATAAGTGCAACACCCCAAATTTTGATTAAGGCCTAATGATAATTATTGAGGATAATTATCGGATTAAAGTGAAATTAATGTATATTTGTGACAATATTATTTAATATGTCATAATTGTTGGAAAATTGAAAGAATGGAATTATTGGCATAAGTTGGTAATTAATGGGGAAATTAATTACTAACTAAGAGAAAAATGAGAAGTGTGATCAAATGGCTAATGGAAGGATTAGAGAGATTAATTGGTGACTAAGTGTGTGAGAGCTAATAGGAAAATGACATGTGGCAAAGTGGGTGTGAGAGGAAGGTAAAGAAAAGTCAAATGAGATAAACAATGCATTTCTCTCTCCTCTCTTCTCTTACTTGGCGCAGAAAAAAAAACTGAAATGGTGGGAGTATAATCATTTGTTCACTTTCTTCACTCCACCTCCATCCTCCATCTCTCTCTCTCGTTCTCTCTCTCGCCATTGTTGCAGAAAAACAAGGGGGGAAAAGCTTGCAAAAAGGTAAGGAAAATGGCTTCTATTGCTCAAACTTCCTTCTTTAATGTTGATCCTTGAATGAAGAGCTTCATTGTGATGGTTGAAATGTGTTCATTGGTGGTAGTTTATGACCTCAAGAGATTGTGAAAGTTGAAGAATCAAGAAATCTCTTTGGCAAAGTGAAAGAGGTGAGTGTTATCTCCCTTTTGATATATATATTGTGGATGTTGGTGAGCATTGATTTTTCTGGGAATTTATGCCCTATTTTCGAAAATTAGGTTCTTAGTGAGTTTGGCATGTTGTGATAATGGAAATGGTATATTGTGATGTCTTTTGGACAAATGGATTGGTTTGAATCATTAAAAGTAAAGTTTGGGAACTTTGTGTTGGTTTTGGTGTGTTGGTCAAAACAGGGCATGTAGTTAGAGTATGAATTTGGTCATTTTGAGGCTACCATTGTGTTCCTTTTGGAAAATTGTATGGGAATAAGCTTGGTTAATGATTTTGGAGTCATTGAACACTTTGGTAGAAAAGTTGGAAAATGCTGTCAATGTGAACTCTGTCTGGACAGTTTATTTGTGTGGACGTTTTGAGTGACCAAATGATTTCAGAAAATTGTGAAACTTTCCATTCTTAAAGTTCACATCCCAAGCTTCAAAATGGACATATATTTTGTGTCATTTCGTTTGGTATTCTGAGAGTTATGCTTTGCCAAAGTTTGGTACAAAAAACAGAACTCTGTTTTGAAGTAATGTTGGGTTTTGGGTGATTCTGTATTTTTGTGATGATTTTAAGTTATAAGCCATATTTTCCCTTGAAAGAGGACTCAAATACCTTTCTTTTGGCTTTGGAATCACTCCGTTTCGAATTTTCTAGAATTAGTTATGGTTTTTCGAAGTTCAGCCCAGAGTCAGGAAATCTCTGAGCCGTGGCCCAAGAGTGGCTGGCCGCGGCCCAAACCTTTCTGACCTGATTCGGGCCGCGGCCCAAGACCTTCTGACCATATTTGGGCCGCAGCCCAACCCTGTGTTCCAGCACTTAGTGTTTTCGAAAAGTGACCTTCAACCTTTTGTTTCCCAACCTTTTAGGGGTTTATTTAGAGGCATTTGTGGCTTTTTAAGGGTCATTATTGATAACCAAATCTAAGAGTTTAAGAGTTAATTGAGTATTGAAATAGAGAATAATGTTTCATCCTTAATTATGACTTTAGGATTTGATATCTGCCCGGAGCATAGAAGGCCTGTGCCTGCTCAAGGAAGGAAAGACAAAGGTAGTAACACTTTATCCTATATCATGTGTATTGCATTGCATGTGTGCATTAGTCATTGAATACAGTGAAAGTGAAGAGGACGTGGCGAAAGCCCGGACTCGATTACAGTGAAAGTGAAGGGGACGTGGCGAAAGCCCTGACTCGAATATTGATAAATTGATGCGGCGTGGCGTAAGCCCGACCTCGTATATAGTGAAGGGAACGTGGCAAAAGCCCGGTCTCGAATATTGATTGCTGCATTGTGATATATGTGACTTGCTTTGTATATATGCATCATATAAATAAACTGTTGCTACTGGGATTCTCTAGAATCTCATTCTTTCCAAATAACATTTTTAGACAGGGCAAGTGGATCGAAAAGCAAGCAAGTGGCAAAGGACGATTAGGACTGCCAGCGGTAGTCTTAGTTAAATATTTTGGTTTTATATCGAATTGGTTATCATTTTGGATCATTGTAAATATATTGTATAGATCATAGTACTATAGTTTTGTGTAATCCCCGGTATGGATACTGAGATGGGCAATGATGCCCTGTATAAACCTTTGGATTAATGTTATTATCCCGGGTGAACGTCGGGAATTGTGCTTACTCTGATATTGTATATGTAACAGACCAAACAGGCCATTTGTTTTAATGAATGAAATGAATGGAGATCCATTTGTACAGGTGTTTTAAAAGTTTTTAATTGTCCCGGATTTCTCATTCGATAATTAAATGTGCTTAAACGGTAATCTCGGCCTGATTATCGAAGGTGGTTACAATAAGTCTATTATTATCTCTCCTTATTATAATAAGGATTTGATGAATATTAAATTAATAAAGTGAAGATAAGATATATCTTATGACTTATGAGGCAAACGTTTTCCTTTCCTCAAGCAATAAGCCCTTGGTTTCATCGGGAGATTTTACTGTTTTTTATTAGTGAATATTTTGAATTAAATTAGTTATCATACAGAGATGAAATCTTGATGATAATAAGATCATTATTGGGTCCATGCTTGTTATTTTATTATTTGGTTTATAGTTGTAGAAATTAAATATATTTAAGAGTTAAATGATAAGCTTTACTATAATAATAATAATAATAATAATAATAATAATAATAATTGTACAAAGTCCTAAATGTTAGGATGTTGATATATTTGAAAATCATGATATTATTTAGTTATTTATGTTAAGAGTTTTGTATTTTACGGTGGTGAATTTATTTAATTAGTTGGAGGCTTTATTTAACTTGATCATATAGATTCCTAATTTTTAGGATGATAACATGTTTGAGAAATTCATATTCGTTTAGTTGAAACCGTCAGTGGACTATTATCTCGTGATTGACTAAATGATTATTTATTATATTTATGTAGAGGGTTTAACGTCAATGAAATATTATTTTGTTTAATATATAGTTGCTAATTCCCTATTATCTATCCTACAATTTTTGTGAATCTCCTATTCTTTTTAAGGATGAATAAATTTTGGGATTTGTTGTGTTTGACGTGATAATAGTTGGAAGTTGAAACAAATGTTTTTAATAAATCTGGTGATATTTGTGAATATCTCAGCCAGTACATAATTTATTAGAACGATTTTTTTACTATAATCAATGAATAGAAATAATTAATTGCACGATGCGTAATTTATTTTAATATACTATATAAGTTAGTTTGAATCTTAAAAATCATAGATTTTAATGCTGCAAATTATGTTTATATTTTGGTGATTTTTATAAAATGATCATTTGAAATACCGTGGCATTGGTTTCACATGTTTAAATATGTGTGAATATTATTAAATATTGGTAAAATAATTAAATATTTAGAAATTTATGTGGAAAATTGTGTGTGTGTGTGTGTGTGTGTTGGATGAAAGAGTGTAATGGGCAATATTAGCCGTTGAGATGAACTTATCTGCAACAATACTATTATTCAAGGTGTAATTGCGGTATTTGAAAAAAAAAATTGTGCGTGATATTATTTAGATAATATATTTGACATATGAGATCATATTTATGTGATTTTCTGGGAAACAAGTTTTGAATTTAAATTCTATTATCCAATGTGAAATTAGAATGAAATATTTGAGAAATTCTAATTTAATTATCATGGAAAGAAATTATATCATGAGATTCTAAAACACTTATAATTAAACTTTAACTGAATATTTGAAAGTGTGGGGGTGCTTAAGATATGAACTATCTTGTGGGGGCACTTTGGAATATATATATTGATATATTGAAAAATTATAAAATTACCATATATGACTGTGTTATGATTAAAATTAATTTAATGAAGGCTTTATTATTTGCTGTGAAGAGCAAATCTTGGTGTGAATTATTTAAATAAGCATTATAGCAATGATATGGAAATTTAATTATTCATCTAGTATTTAGATAAAGGTGTTTTAAATTTTCATGATATGTGGATATATATTTATCTTGGTGTAACCCCCTTCACAATTAAGGCCGAAATTTAGTTCATAAACACGTAATTGATGTAGAATTAGAGACCTTAGATGATTTTGGGACTTAGACAAAATCAAACTTCCCAAAATCATGGCTTACAAAAACTTTTACAAAACTTGTTCATGACGGTCTCATATTCACATTTCAATACTAAATGGCCTATACAGGTTGATTTCATTTACCAATATCAGAGTATAAAGCAAATTCCCGACACACTCGGGTTCCATTCATTAATAAGGGTTTTACAAAGGCAAAAAGCCCATAATTCATTACCCTTAACTTAGGGATTACACAAAACTATACTATTAATCCCATTATATACAATTATTTCCCAAAAACATCCAAAAGATATACATGATAACCAATAACCCAAAATATACTTCTAAATCAGAGCTCTATCCACTCTTTGTTGCCCGCTTTCCCTTTGATCCTTCTGCCCTGTCTAAAACATGGTTTTGGGAGAGTGAGATTCTAAGGAATTCCCGTAGTGTCAAATCAATCATAGTATGTACAACAATAAGACATGAAATCAAATCATTATCCACACAAAGCAACTACAACGGTAGTTACAACGGCAATGGTTAGTATGACACATGTCATCCCTTACGATTGCTCACGCTAAATTGCTCATGCTGCATTGCACAACACAATCCACACAATATATTTCACCACAGCTGGGATTCATATAAAGCATTTCATCACACAAGCCATACAAGCAAGATTCAAAACTCACAGCCCACGGCTGGATTCACAAACACCGCCCCACGGGTCGGATTCATAAAGTTCCATGTCGATTACAACGGCAGTTCAACGACCGACCTAGAGATGACCAGCGTCAATCCCTACACAGCTCACGCTGACCTGCTCGCGCTGTAATGAACCATGGTACATGCATTTCATAGTTCAATGATAAGTTATGCATACCAAAATATCATACACAACATGAGAGAAAAGTCACTATCTTGATCCTTCCGGGCGTACTCTGGCACCGGTCCTGCCTAGGGCAAATGTCGTATCCTAGAATCATGATTAGGGACGAAGAGTTATATTCTATTCCAAGACTTAATTAACTTGAAACACTTAAATTTGGTTATCATAATTGACCCTTAAGAGGCTACAAATGCCTCTAATAAAAGCCCTAAAAGGTTGGGAAACAATAGGTTAGAGATCTCTTTTCGAAAACTCAAAGTGCTAGAATATAGGGGTTGGCCGCGGTCAGCCCTTCCTTGGGCTGCGGCCAAAATATGGTTAGAAGGCCACTGGCCTCGGCCAGCCACTCATGGGCCGCGGCCAGAATCAGGCCAGAAACGTTTGGGCCGCGGCCAAGAAATTCTTTGATTCTTGGTTGAACTTCCAAAATTCATAACTAATCCTAAAAAAATTGAAACGAGGTGATTCTAAATCCAAATGAAAGGTATTTAAGTCCTCTTTATAGAAAAAATATGGTTCATTACTTCAAATCATCACAAAAATACATAATCACCAAAAACTAAACACTACTCCAAAACAGAGTTCTATTTCCATCCCAAACTTTAGACAATCATATCTCCAAGAATACTAAATGAAATGACACAAAATATATATCCATTTTGAAGCTTGGGATGTGAAATTTAAGACTGGAAATTTTCATAAATTTCCAATACCATTTGGTCATTCAAAACGCTCGTTCAAACTGACTGCGCAAAACAGAGCTCAAACATGACAGATTTCCAACTTTTTCCAAGTGATCCAAATGAACCCAAAACCCCAACCAAAGCTATCCCCACACAAAATCACTCAAGGAATCCAATGGAAATGTCAAAATCATCAAAATCCTATTCCATTATCATGCTTTCGTTTTGGGTAACATTAAACACTAAAATCTCAAATTCTCCAAACTTAACAATTTCAAACCCAATCAATTCTATCTATCCAAAATGCATTCCAAACATACCAATTCCATACCAAACACATACCAAACTCCCAATGGCCCTCATTTTCGAAAATGGGCCAAAATTTCCAGAAAATTCAAACTTAACCAATGGCTACAAAACCTATATAGAAAGGTTTGTCTTACTCACCTCTATAACTTTTCCAAAGGAGTTTCTTGATTCACCCAAGTCAAGAATTTCATGAGAGCTCAAACACCATCAAATGGACAAACTATTTTCACAAGCTTCTTCTTCTTCTTCTGCAGAAATGGAGGACGCATGAGAGAGGAAAATGAGAGAGAGAAGGAGGTTGAAGATGAAATGATGATGGCCCACACCCTCCCATACTCTCTTGTCAGCAAAATGGAGGGAAGAAAGAGAGAGAAAAACTGAATTAATAATGTCATATTTGACTTTTCTTACATCCTCTCTCACCCAACTAATTTGCCATGTGTCAGAATTTCATTGGCTCTCATAAGGAAATCAACCAATTAATCACCTTAATCCCTCCATTAGCCATTTTAATTACACATCTCATTATTCTCTCATAGTTAGTAATTAATTTTCCCCTTAATCACCAACTAATTGCCCAATAACTCCATTCTTCCAATTTTTCATTAATTATGACATATTAATTAATATTGCCATAAAACACATAATAATTCAAATTAAATTCATAATTATCCACAATAATCATGATTTGCCCTTAATCAAAAATTGGGATATTACACTTGGTATATGCATGCATGATTATTGTGAACATATATTGAACCTTAATGTGAATGAATGGCATACATGGTCAAAAATATCATGTTATGGTTATGCGCTTGAAAGCATGAGAGAATTAAATGTGATTTTGGGTATTAAAATAATGAGGAATAGTGATAACTGAGAAATGGTTCTAAAGATTGGTTTTGAGAACCATTATGTGAATAGTCCTTATGATACTATTTGATATTACTTTAAAGCTCAAGAAAAATAGCTAAGGGATGTCATAAATGATGGCATCATGTATAGTGGATTCCTGTTGTATTGATATACATGGACGGTAACTAAAATTCAGTTTATATGTGGAAGCATACTGGTTATCATTGACCTTTAGTGGTGACAAAAATAAAATATTATGTGAGTCAGAGTTGATTACTCTGGAAACGGATGGAATGCTAAGAATGTTGAAAATCTCTTAACAAATATTTTGATATGAAATTGACACTAAGTGTCGATGATATGTGCTTGCTAAATATGGCGATAACCATTGTAGAAAGAACAATGATATAAGTGAAAAATCGTTTGAGATATTATATGAATAAGCATGCTTAAAAATTATGATAGAGTTATCTCAATCTATTTGATGAGGTCAATAATAGACCTATCGGATCTGTTAACAAAACCCCTTGGGAGGAAAATGAATATTAAAATGTCAAGAGGAATGGGGCCAAAGTCAACTATTAGTTAACAGTAATGGCAACTCAACCTTTGTGATTGGTGATCCTATGAAGAAGGTTCAATGGGTAAGAACAAGTCATTCGTCATTCTGATTAGCACAAATATATTTTACATTCCTTTCTATGTCACTTTGAATGCATTATTGTAGGTTAAGCAAAGCTCTTAATGATTTCATAGGTCAATGTCAACACCCGTTTCTATTTCGATAATCGAAGAGTAATAAAGACAGAATTCAATGGGCATACAGAAAAGTACAGTTATACTGATAAAAATATTTGTTTACAATCCCACGTCGTTCGTCAACAAAATACAGAAAATACAACGGAAACTTAATATTTACATAATTCTCTAAAATATCTAAACATAAACTAATTATAATCACGATCTTGACCTCGCCTCAAGACACAAGCCAATTACTTCTCGGCGTTCACGCCTTTGCCTTTTTAACCACTGGCACTCGCTGAGATGTTTATTTAAAAATAGGGTGAGATTCTGAAGAATCTCAGTGAAAACATGCTATCGTTCATAGAAAATGTGAAAAAGTAAATATGATATGCGCCATGTATGCACCAATTAATGAACAATACAAACATATCATCTGCATGTATACATGAGTAGGGCTCAGCCTTACTATTCTGCACTGGTTGTGTCTCACCAACTCCAGTGTAAGTGCATCTAGCACTACTGGCCCCTCTCTAGGCTAAACATGTTGATTAATAAAGCACACTTACAACAATGGTAACCGCACAATCATATAACTATGGTATGATGTATGAAGGATAATGTTCCTACCTCAAAGCTTTATAGATTCCTCTTTAGATGTGTCTCATAAAACGTGTCGTTCTGGCTTTCGACTTGGTCCTAAACTATTAAATGTACAAGAAATAGGTCATAACCTATCCAAGTATCATTTTAGACTCTACCATGGTGTTTCTTGTAGTTATATTAGTCAATGGTGGAAATTTACCAAAATGCCCCCCGGATCCCGACCCCGTCGTACCTGGCCTGATGGCACGTTTTCTCAAAATTTTGACTAGGGCTATTCTGACTTATTTTCACTGAAGGAATCCATTTCCAGCTCAAAATTGCCAAATTCACTATCAAATTATGAAAATACCCTTGACAGCCTCATTTAGGGATTTTAGTGGCGTTTTCGTAATTATACTTTTTGGGCATTTTCCGAAAAAGTAACCAAATGTAACCCCACATATTTTTGTCCACTGAATCCAATGGAACCATCTATTTCATGAAAATCCAGCTCCTACCCCTTGAAACAGTGCTGGCCAAAATATTTCAAGAAAAATGGAAAAATGTAGTTTTGTGTTTTAGCTTCCAAAACTTGTACTTTTCCACTTCTAATCCTTTATTAACTCCTTTAAACACTTCTTAATCATGATTCAAAGAAATTTGGGCAGCATATAGGGTTATAGTTTTTCCAAATTTACAAACATAGTTTTAGGATTTGTGAATTACCTCTTGAGTTCCTTTCCTCTTACTCTCTATAAACATCCTCCTCCCTCTCTCCTTGGGCTCAAGATAAGCTTGCTAAACCATGGATTTCATAAAGAAATAGAGATTAGGGAAGAAGCTTTTGCTAGTTTAGAAGGAAATCTTAAGAAATCACAAACCTACCTTGATCTTTCTCTTCCTCCTTCTCTCTATGTCTTCAAAGTTTTCTCAAACTCTCTCTCTCTCTCTCTTGGTTTGGCCGAAATGTTGAATGAAAAGGGAAGACAATGTGTTTTATTAAATTCCTCTTCTTTCCTTCTAGCCATTGATTTTATCAAGGGTTGATATCGTGACACATGTCTTCCACCATACTTCCCTCCATACTTCCACTATACCTTTTCACTTTATGCCATGCTTGCCTCCATGCTTCCACTATACCTCTTCACTTTATGCCATGCTTGCCCCATACTTCCTTCATAATTTGACCTACTTGCTCTATTAGATTTCATTTAGGATTGAACCAAATTCTCCACTTGATTTGGTCCACAAAACCGTCCCCTTCTCCCTTACTCTAACCAACCAATTTTGCTTCCAACTAAGTCCAAATTTGCACTCCTCCATGCACTCAAGTTCTTTCATTCCTTCACTCAAGCTTATCCTCTTATCATGCACTCAACATTTAATCTAATCAATCACTTAACCATTATCATCATTGGCCATAAGTACCATATCCATGTAGCATTGCCATCATGACTTTATTCATGTAGTATTTTGGACATGTGCTCATGAAATTATATTTTTCCCCTTATCTTCATGGGTTGGACGAAATTAGGGAGGAGAAGAAAAGAAAAATATGTTTCTCTAATTCCATAATTCCCTTAATTAATTTATACCCAAGTCCCTCTAATTTTACCATTCTTGATTTATTCCATTAAGAATAATCCACATTACATATTTTCCTTTATTTTCCTTGATTAATTGAAATTAACTCCAATTAATTGGAAAATAATTAATTTTTGGGCTAAGTTGGAAAAATTATGATTTTGCTATCACCTTTGTAATTTAATTCCTTTCTTGAGTTATTTTACTCATTTTCTTATGAATATGAATATTTCAAAATTCATAAGATCTAATTTCATGAATATTCACCTTTTTTTATTAAATTTCTCAATTACAGGTGAATATAAAATTTGGGATATTACAGTCAACGAGATAGTGTGCATTAGTGCAGGTACACTTTAGTGAAATCATCCTCTATGAATGTGGTGTGTGGCCACTTCTATGAGATATTGGCAAAATCTCTAGAGCATTCATTAAGCACCGGTACACGCATGGCCGATACAACGTGCAAAACCGCCATTAACAGTGAAAATGTTATAATATAATTTGACCCTTAATGCCTCTGGTACACCCCCAGATTTGTTTGTTCATAGATGCAGGCTTCACTGACATTTCTGTGTACCAAGTGTTATCGGTCTAGGTTTGGTTTATAGTTCTAAGAACCACTAGATATAATGGTTATATCCATGGGTGTAACTCAGCTAATGGAGTGTTTTCTTTAACACATGTGAAGAATTGTTGTAAATATTGCATATGGCTGTGTCAAAGAAAGAGTCTCTCCAATATTATGGAATATGTTTAAATAAAGAGATGCGTTTTGAGAAATCATGATCTTATGAATTAAGGGATTTGTGTTGGTTCATGAATCAACATGGTTCCACTACTACAGAATTATGATATAACCACCCCAATAGACGTCCCAATTTTAAAATTGGGTGGTTAAAAAGGAAGGCGGTGGCATTTTCGTAATTATGTGTACATAGGAAAACTCTTAGACGTCCCAAATTTGAATTTGGGACGCCTAAAGTTGAGTTTAGACGTCCCAAATTTTATTTGGGACGCCTAAAGATTTCCATTGGCGCCAAAAAAATAAATTAAAAAAATTTAACTTACTTTAGGCGTCCCAAATGGGTTTGGGACGCCTAAAGTATTGACTTTAGGCGTCCCAAATGAGATTTGGGACGCCTAAAGTAGAGACTTTAGGCCTCCCAAATCCCATTTGGGAGGCCTAAAGTAGAGACTTTAGGCCTCCCAAATGGGATTTGGGACGCCTAAAGTCACACTTTAGGCGTCCCAAAAAATTTGGGACGCCTAAAGTGTGACTTTAGGCGTCCCAAATCCCATTTGGGAGGCCTAAAGTGTGACTTTAGGCGTCCCAAATCCCATTTGGGAGGCCTAAAGTGTGACTTTAGGCGTCCCAAATCCCATTTGGGAGGCCTAAAGTCTCTACTTTAGGCCTCCCAAATGGGATTTGGGACTCCTAAAGTCATGTCAGAAATTCTGACATGCGTGAGACTTTTTTTCCCCTTTTCTTCATTCCCATGTCAGAAACCCATACTTCTTTTTCCATCTTTCCCATCCCCATGACTTCTCTTCCCTTTTTTCTGCATTTCCTTTTTTCTTTCCGTGACTTCGTCTTCCTCAATCTTCTTCCCCTCTTTCTTTTCTTCATTCCTTTTTCCTTCACCTCCTTCCATTCTCATAACACCTTCTTTGCTCTTACCCTCCGGCGTACACCTCCTCCACCTTTTTTGCTCGCTCCACCCTCCGGCGTACACCTCCCACTCTCTTTGTTGCTTTCAGCCTCCGGCGTACATCTCCTCTCCACTGTGTATACACAACTCCTCCAACGTCTTCTCTCCACCTTGGAAGCACACAGACATTGTTGGCTGCCCTCTCCCCTGGTTTTATCAGGTTTGTTTTTATTTAAATATAAATTTACATGAAGAATTAAGTTAAACTTGCAATATGAACTTATTATAATGCTTTCAATTTATTTACATGATTCTAGTTATTGGAGTGTTTTTCCCTTGATTGTTTTTTTTTTGCCAGAATCATAAACTAGTTGTTAGTAGTTATGCAATACTAATAATGTTTTTGTTTTATACGTTTGGAGCTTGGAAATCGAGGAAAATACATATGTATATTTATTTTGATGAAATGAACAACAATTAGTTTGTAGTTGTGTGGTGACAAATATTTTGACACTTTCTAATTGTTGTTATACATATATGATATTAGGTTGTATGAGTTGTTGTTATTATACATATATATATATATAATAAAAAGATTGCAGTGCTAGAAATCCTTACCATTTCGTAAGGGACATTTTTTGGTTTATGAATCCATCTTCAATTCTGTTTCTGCAATTTGAATTTGCTGGGTAATGAAGAATATAAATAATTATTTTTAAAAAAATAAAACTTTTTAATGTCCCAAATTAAGAATTTGGGAGGTCTAAAGTCCCCCAGTGGAGGACTTTAGGCGTCCCAAATTGAGATTTGGGACGCCTAAAGTCCTCCACGGGGGGACTTTAGACCTCCCAAATTGAGATTTGGGATGCCTAAAGTCCCCCCGTGGAGGACTTTAGGCGTCCCAAATCTCAATTTGGGACGTCTAAAGTCCTGACTTTAGACATCCCAACTTTTTTGGGACGTCTTTTCTTAAAATATACTACGCCCCCTACATAGACGTCCCTTAGTTTTTGGACGTTAAAAGTGCCAAAATAGGGACGTTAAAACCCCTTTTTGTAGTAGTGTTCATGAAATTAACATATAGTTATGATCTTTTAATTGAAGAAGTGTAGTCTTTAAGAGGCATCATTTCAAGGTATTGATTCAATAGCTATAAATACCTCAATTTTGACACCATTTAAAGAAGAGAAATAGAAGTTTCGGTAATCTTTTATTGAGTTACTTTATCTTTCGCTAGTTTTGCCGCCCTATATCCTTACATGAAGAGTTCGTTTAATCCTAGAGAGATGCAACTTCCTATTAATTGAGGGGGCTATGGAATATCTTTTAAGGATAGTGTCCTCAGATGTGACTCGAACCAAATATTTTTTTGTTTCTTTATGGATTTTGCCAACATTATTTGCTCGGTTGAGTGGTTTTCCCGCTATCATGCTCCGGTGACAGAGGCGATAATTCCTTTCATTTTCGGATGGTTTCACCCATCCAGCAAATAAAGACATGGGTGGAAATTGATCGAGCCTTCTATTAGGGATTCTATGCAGTAGACACCAAAATTGAGGTAGTGCTTTTTCTTTTTTCCTTTTCCAAAATAAAAAAGGATTCTAGCATGCGCAAAATTAGTTGAGTGAAAGAACCTGTAATTTAGAAAGCGATAGAAAGATTTGTTGTCTGAATAAGGGAAACCAACTGCAGCTGGTGATTCCATGTATATCATATGTGCCTCTGCAACGAAGAGAAGATCAATAAGCAATTTGGATCCAAATTAATTACAGTGTATATATTGGTTGCTGGTGTGTTTTCTTGGACTGACCTTTGTTCCAACTGGAATTATTCTTTATTTGTAGTAGATTGTTTCCAATAGGATATAGATACAAATTTGCATTATCACAAAAAACCTATATGGGTTATAAAGACCTTAATTAAATTTTGTCAGTTTTATTACAAAATCATTACTCTTATCTATTTAAGGTTCCATTTTTTAGCCATAAAATATTTAACTATAGAATAAATTATGTGTTTCAATATAAAAGGTATTATTTTAGATACTTACTATTTATAAATGATTTTTTAGTAAAAAAAAAAAAAGTATGTATGACTTTTGATTATACAATTTATTAATGTATGTATGTATGTTTAACTTATTTTTTTATGTTACATAATTGACTGATGTAATAATTTTAATTTTATAGGAAAATTTATGTAATCTTATCTTTTATTTATAATTATCATAAAAATTAATGTCTTTTTTAATAATTTGACCATGAAAGAGTGATTCCAATTCTAATATCTAAACACTATTTTTTCATCAAAATCAACTTTTTTTTTTTAGAATCTATTCTACTCATAATCTATTATCTAAAATCATTTTTATCACTTTTTTTTAAAAATTATTTTTCAAAAACTAATCCAAACACACTCTTATTCAGAAATGGTAGTGTCGTAATTTTATATGTAAATCTATTTCTCCTAAAGACTATAGTCCTTCGTATGATTCCATTTATCATTCCCCCAACTAATTTTTTTTAAGAGGCTTTCGCCAATATTCCCAAACATTTCTTGATTACATGTATAAAATCTTTATTCTATTAAGGCATAGAAAGTAAATTATATGATGCTTAATCCTTCTCCTACACTAGAAGGAACGCATTCTTCAGAAAGAAGACAGTACAAGAGCATCAAACATTTGCAACATATAAGAAACTGTAGAAAGAACGGAAAGAATTAGAACTAGATTCTGCAAAATCTTTAACTCCACACCCCCCATAACGAATGGTATTGGTAATAACATCTATTAGGACCTCGCAAAAGGTATCCCAGGCCTGTATAGTACAGATTCCTTTGTCCCAACAACTTCAAATGTCGCGGGAAAATCTCAAACAAAATCATGGCTGATAAACATCAAAAATCCAAAAAGTCCTACTTTCACACTATAACATGCATTGGCATTCGTGATATGCATAATTACACTTGCGCCCTTTTCAGAAAAAAAAATAAAGGCTTTTGATCTTAGCTTCGATATTCCACATTTCCACCGAAACCGAAAGCCACATCACCTTATATATATAAATGGTTTATGTCAGGAACAGAATAAAGTAAAGTAGACCAACGCCACTAGGCGTTGTGGTCATCGAAATGCCTTCAGGCACTTCTCCCCCCTCCCTCATCCGAATTCGACCCTTGCCGCGGCTGTATCCAGAATGAAGTAAAATAGAAAGGCAACATTTAGAAAAAAAAAAATGTTAAAAAAAATCCCTCGTTAAATATTTATTACCTAAAAGTAGTTAAAATTGGATCGAGAGCCAGGTTCTTTACTGCACAACTTTTTGTTATATGTATTTTTTTTTTTTTTTTGTCGATAAGGATATCATTAATAAATAGGTATCAAGTTTACATATTGACAAGATTAAACAAAATAATTATACATCACAGAACATCAACCTAGACCTTCTCCTATTATATCAAAATGTTCCATATTTCGATGGACGTGTATAAAATGAGAAATATTTGCATATAATCAAAGATAAGTTCATAAGGCTGAAAATAAGTTGCATATAACCTTTTTCAGAGTGAAAACAAACACATTTGTAGCTAAAAATATATTGTGCACAATGTTATTAAACCTGGACCGGCCACTGAATCGGTCAGGGTATTGAGTTAAGGGTTCAAATATCAGATCATAGTTAAAATAAAGCTAACATGAAATCAGACCGATGAGAAAGTAAAGATTTCAGCGTTATTAATATGAGATTATGAAGAAAATTTTATAAAAACATATTTCTTTTTTAAAAAAGGTGAATCTAGTTTATGGCTAGACTAGACTGATTGAGTGGGTAGTTTGCTAGTTCTCGGGGCGAACCAATCTATCTAATCCGGATTTAATAACCCTAGTTGTCAAGTTTATTAAACCTAGACTAGCTAGAGTTAAACCTGAGCTAACTCAGAACCAAACTAGTAATAAAGTGAAGATTTCAAAGTTATTAATATAACATTTTGAAGAAAATTTTAAAAAAATCGATTTTTTTTTTTTTTTTTAAATAGAGGTGGTTAGTTCACTGGTTTTCTGACCGAACCTACCGATTTTATCTAGATTTATTAACCCTAGTTGTGCGTGTTTAAAGATATGTTATAAGTAGCTGAATAAAAATTACATCTGCTTAAATAAATTTTAGGTATCTTGATGTAATAAATATTTTAATGAGAGATTTTTCAATAATTCTCCCTAAAAAACGTATCACCGTGACCTTTTTTTTTCATCTTTTTTTTTTTTGATCGGCATAACCTTTTTCATCTTGCTTTCCTTTTATCTCCATTAATATTCCAAAACTAGCGGTCCCCAACAGAACCAAACACAAACACAGAGAGAGGCATGGGTTGCTGTTTCCGGGGCTCAAGAACTCAGCCTCCCATGGCTCTCTCCTTTGAACAATACTCATCAGGACCACCACCACCGCCGAGAAACCTCCGGCAAGAAGTCCTGTTCCAAATCCCAGGATGCAGAGTTCACCTCATGGACGACGGCGAAGCCGTAGAGCTAGCACAGGGCCACTTCGAGATCGTGAGAATCGTGGACGACAACGAGTTACTAGCCACAATCGTGAGAATCGCCGGCGGCGAGCTTCAATGGCCGTTGACGAAGGACGAGCCGGTGGTGAAGCTGACGGCGGTGAGTTACCTGTTCTCATTGGCGGTAAAAGACGGCGAGCCTCTGAGCTATGGCGTGACGTTCTCGGAACAGAGTATTGGGAGCTTGGGGTTTTTGGATTCGTTCTTGAAGGATCATGCTTGCTTCACAGGTTTGAAATCGAGCAATACTAGGAAGAATGATCTTGATTGGAAGGAGTTCGCTCCCAGGGTTGATGATTATAATCATTTTCTGGCGAAGGCCATCGCCGGCGGTACTGGTCACATTGTTAGAGGTATCTTCACGTGTAGCAATGCCTATACAAACCAGGTTTGCTTCTTTACTTTTTCCATGACCCCTTTTTCAACATTCTTAAAAGAATAAAACCTTCGAATCACTCCGTTAATACTTTGCTCCTAAAGACAAATGTGCATCTCAATTTTTTTTATCTCTCATGTATATTATTTTTTTTAATATGTGCGATAATGTGACTAATATGACTAGTTTCTAATTTAAATAATTAAAATAAGAGATGTTTTAGAGAAATTAATGTGTATCTTTTACAAATATCCAATGTAAGTACCTTCATACATGTGGATCAGTTATCTAACCCCCAACATTTTAGTTAGCACCCGAGAGTATAAAATTTAGTTTATATATATATATATATATATGTTGAAATCTTATTTAGAACCATATCATCACATATAGTATCACATTAGAATTCAAATTAACCCAACTATGTTGGGGGTGTCTACAACTCTACATAGACACACTCCATTTAGTTCTTGTACACTTTCCAGAGGAAATAGATTAGGTATTAATTACTTTTTTTGAAAAAAATTACCTCTATTTAAAATTTCATTAGTTATAATTTTTATGGCTTTATTTTTCGAATGTAATTCATAATATTAAATATGTGTAAGTTGCTGAGAACTTTGTTATATTTGGAGGAAAACATTGTAAAAAAGAAAAACGTTAATTAGCTGTCAATTAGACCATATGCAATAGCAGGGGAAGACATAATAGCTAGAAGTGACAAGTTACTAGTGGCCCTACAAAGACTTTTCCCCCTTAACTACTACTGTAACCTGTCCGTTTGTTTGTTTTTTTAAAAGAAGTGTATTAATGGCACGATATTTGACAATATTACTTTGAGAACCCCATAATATCTGTATATTGTGCCAACAGCATATAAGTTTTTGGCTGCATGTCCGTGTTACACCATAAGTATGCTTGTTAAACTTGTGATCTAAAATTAGTCGGGAAAAAGCAGATCCAGAAAGGAGGAGAAACAATTCTAAAAGGTGGTGCTGAAGACAACAATGGCATCATGCGCAGAGATAGCAGGGGATACAGTAGTTCTGGTTCCACAAACAAGAACCAAATGAACAAGAACCTCAAACGGTACCCAAAACTAGTTCATATAGTTGACACACTGTTATGACTCCCACGTCAGGGAAGTGTGGTTTATTAAGTTCAAGGAGTTGTTCCACCCGATATGTTAGGATTTTGGAACGGGCTATCTCTTTGGACTTATGTTCATAACACACACACACACACACATATGGTGGTCAGAAGGTAATGAAGATGTGAATGAATGTGGTAATGTAGGGCGAGGAATGTGTCGAAGATGACAGACAAGTTAAGCAAGTCAATGCTAAATGGGGTTGGAATAGTGAGTGGATCAGTGATGGGACCAGTTGTGAGATCCAAACCAGGGCAAGCTTTCTTGAGGATGCTTCCTGGCGAAGTGCTCTTGGCTTCTCTTGATGCAGTTAGTAAGTCAATAATCTCAAGTTTTACAAAGATAAAAGTGAAGGGAATACTAGGAATAAAAACTTTCAAAAATGATAAAAAAAATTATTATTTTTGAGAGTTTTTCTTTCTAATATTCCCCCCCTTAATTTTTGCTTCATCCAAACATAGGGTAATTAATTCAAGATCTATTATTAGTGTTTGTTCTTAATATTCTGTCCAATCCTAAATATAACAGTTAGTGAGAATTTTTGTTTAAGTCGTAAATGTAAAACCTTAGTTCATTTTGTCTTCCAAATTCTTTCCCCTTGAACTTTCCCTATTGATTGTGAATACTAAGATGGTCTTTTATTGATGGAGTGGTATGTAACACATTTTCTTGCAAATTACCGACTTAACTAATTTTTCTTTTATCAACAAATTAGTTATGTAGCTCATATATTAAGACAAAGAGAGTATAATTTATGACTTATTCAAGTTTTTTAACGTTCTTAATGTTGTTTTCATGTGACAGACAAGGTTCTTGATGCTGCTGAAGCTGCTGAGAAACAGACATTTACTGCAACATCCCAAGCTGTAACCAGAACCGTCACTAACAGGTACTTAATTACTTAAGGGCTTGTTTGGTACGAGGGGACGAGAGGGGAAGTGGCCGGAGGAAATTTTTTTTTAAGTTGAATTTAAAAAACTTAGAGAAATGAGATTAAAAATTTTTAATTAATTTTTCTTACTTTCTTATCTTATATATTTTATTTATTAAAATCTTATTACCCCATTTCTTCAATCTTTTAAAATCCAACTCATAAAAATCTTCCCGCCCCTCCCTTCCCCTCCAAACCCCGCACACCAAACAGACTCTAAAAGCCACGGAATTGCTTAAAACAATATTATAGAAACCACATATGTAACAAATTTCTTAGGCCCATGAAAGTTAGCTGAGTCATTTCATTTCCCCTTGGTAAAATATGTGAGCAACCTCTCTGGCCTCGTGTCTTTGCTTTTGCTGAGTGTCTCAATTAAAATTCTGACCCGGATGTTACATAAGATACTTATAATTGGACATATATTCAAATCAATCTAGCTAGCGTAGACTGTAGAGTACTAGTAACTTTGGCTTTATTTTTTCCCCATTTTTAATAGTAAAAATGAAGGGAAAATGACATCAAGATTCCAATTAAAGAAAACAATATTAGAAAAGTCACATAACTTATTAATGATAGCTCCTTTACTTATTAATAACTGCTCTTTCACTTGTTATTGATAAGTTATGAGATTTTTATGATATTATTTTCTTTAATTGAAACCTTGACGTCATTTTCCCTAAAAAGAATTAGAAAAATTAAAGCGTGATTAGCATAAACATGCCATTTAATTAATGGAGTCACATGTTAGGCACATAACTTGCTTATTTACTTTTGATGGGTTAAAAATACACCACAATATAATTAAAAATAATCATATTGACATAAAAAATTCAAAAAAACTATTGAACTTCTATGATGATCGATGAGCTTATTACTTGACCCAACATGCCATAAGGGTTTTTTTCCCCCATATTTTAATGGATTTTCATGTTTTGCTCCATGCTCAAACTTCTATGGGTTGTAAAAGCATGTATTTACATGGTTAAATCCTTATTTGTACCCTTAATATTGCTTTAACATTATGGGCCTTCACTGTGGTAAATTAAAGCCCAACTGTTCTATCTAACCTCTTGATTCTTTCACTTTTTAATGGGCTTAAAGTTTTTGGGCCTTCAATGCAATGTAAAAAATCGTGGTATTGATTAGACACTTTGTAGACTACATGGACACGACCTTGATGATGACAATAGATTTCGTGTATGACGTGATTGGCGTCCTCGGTTCGTATCAATACACTCCCCAGTCCCCTTGTTATAAATAATCGGATTACGTAATTTAAGGAAATTATAAAAATTAGTTAAAAATAATAAATATATAAAAATATATATTATTTTAACTATGCCTTTATTTATAAATGGGTAAGTGAGAGAGAGTAATAATAAAAAAAATAATGAAAGATAATGTGTAGGAAAAATTAATTAGGGATAAATTATATTCAATACTCATACAACCCTAAAGTGAATCTTATAAAAAGAAATGGATGAATTAAAAAAATTGGATTTGATAAGAAGGGAAGAAGGGAGAACTTTTTGTTTTTTGTGTTTTTTTGTTTAAGCTTGTGTGATGTATATAACATGATTTAGAATGGTGGATGAACAGGTTTGGAGATGATGCAGGCGAAGCTACAGAGCACGTGCTTGCAACTGCAGGACATGCCGCTAACACTGCATGGAACGTTTTTAAGATACGAAAGGCCATCAATCCAGCTTCTTCAGTCAAAACTGGAGTCCTTAAAACTGCAGCCAAGGCGACAAGCTTCAGATAAATACTCATAAATCCAATTTATTGGTGAATTTATTAGTAAGCACAAAACTGTATTACCCAAAGTAATGGGAAACTGGTTGATGAATATCTTGTTGGTTCTGTTAATGTGATGGTTTGCTTTATATTTTTCACCTCTTTTTATATACCATTTTTTATCTCGTATATTATTTCTCTCCTTTTTATTATTCTAATTTCTTATAATTTATTACATTTCAGTGTAATTATATTGTGATGTGTGTGAATGTGTAGAACAATCATGTATAATATAAATTTATTTAGATATCAGGAATATCTTCTTTGGACCCCATTTACATCTTCAGCAATAATATTTTCTAGATCAATTAATTAACTAATTGATAAGGTAGCAACTAATTCAGACGCCTTGTTTTTTGGTTGCATAATTTTTTGAAAAGATAAATATATAAAAAAATTCTTATCTTAAAAAAGGGCATTTTGGTTAAAATAAAGTTTTAAGAGTCAAACTTAACTAACAACCTATTGGTTCATGTGGATGAAAATAGTATCCCAAATATATAAGTATAGTTTGTGTAACATACATTTTAACTTTAATTTAAGTTTATTTGAGCTTTTTAAATAAATAGGAAATATGTGTAATTAAAATAAAACTACCGAGTGATTCGAGTATTTTACTTTTATAATTATTTACAGAAAAACAAATGAAACACACACGAACATAATGTGGAGCATTGAAAAAGTAGAGGATGGCATTAAATGTGAGTACAATTCTTAATAGAAATTCAAACCTTGATTCAAGTGAGAGACTAATCCTTTCTACGAGACCAATCTCCTGTTAGGTCCACAATTGTCTCTGGATATTGTTTAACCTGCACTAAAGTTTTGGTTGGATTTGTTTTAGGCCCAAGTAGTTCGGGCCCAAACCTGAATGGGCTTCTTGTCGTCAACCTATTGATGACCGAGATGGTTCTGCCTATTCGCTATTGCAAATTTTTTTTAACTGCTAACCTTCTGATAAAGCTCAGTTTTGTATTTGTCTTGTTTCCTTTGCTGTTATGTAACTTGAATAATTTACTTAATACTATTTAGTTCTCGTATATTTAAAAAAAGTGAAGTCTCTCCATTTTGCTGATGAGTTTGATGTATAGAAAGTTTTTTTTTTTTTTGAAAAAAAGGAAAAGACCAGGAAAAGTATATTCTTTTTAACGTGTTTAATAATCTTCCAATATAATTTTAACACACTTTTAATTTTGCACTACTACATATTCACGCATATATAACACTTAAAAAATAATGGTTACAGTAAATAAGCGTCATATATATCAAGACGGAGGTTGCACAAGAATATATAATGTTAAAACTTAACGGTTAATTATACGTATCGTCAATTATTGTGAGGCTAATCACGAAAACATAAATGTAACAATTGTAGTTAATAACCATAATTTATTTAGTGACAACAATGACGATTTTTACGAAATAACCGTCATATAACACTTACAAACGATTCGTCTTCCAACCTCTTACATCAGTAAAGACAAAATATAATGGCCTTCAGAAACAACCGACATATAATATTTTTATAACCCTTCGTAACATTGTCGAACCTTCATAAGTCATAACCTTTCATAACATTCGCTAAATCTCTATTTAAATTCACATATTTCTTGTGATTCTTACTACTTTTCTTTATCGGCCTTCTCCTTCTCTCCATCATGTTAAGATCCCAAGGAGCTCCTCCGCCACCACTATCACGCCCTTATCTTAATTTCACCTTTACTAGAGTATTTGCGGAAAATGATATGCGGTTCAATGGGAAACACAAGAATAACATAAATATACTGATAATATGTGCATGATTACAGAAATTCCCCATAGGGGTTCGTACATAATAATTACCATCAATGTGGCCGTACAAGGCTACCAGGGTGTCTACACCCGTTCGAGTGAAACGGAGACATCTTCCCGTCTTTGTTCCATCACCGCAATCCCCTAGTACGGTTCTTTTCTTTGTTCTCAGCATATCTTCTATCTTCTCCTGTTTGAATTGTTGGTAAGGGAAGGTGAAATTCGAGAGAATCTCAGTAGGAAAATAGTACCAATATGCATGTAAGATAAGTGCTTAATGCATGATATGCTTGCATTAAATAAACTCATGGTAACACAATGACATATCTGCGTGCTCAATGTTTTATGCAATAAAACTATGGCCACAGTATAAACAAAAACAGAGCTTCAACCATTCATATATGTTTCACACAATCAAACAAAGCAATAACATGCACCAATACACCAGCACAAATATCAAATACATGCATGAGAGGTAAGTTCCCTACCTTGTGTCCCTTTTGCTAAACAGAAATAGTTCCTCAATCTATGTGCAAATAGCTCGGGCTTTCAACTTGGTCCTAAAAAGTCAAATGTACTAGTTTTGACACTTTTATAGTGTTTTTGGTGTTTATACGAGTCTATCGTAAAAATTTACCAAAATGCCCCCGGGACCCGGCCTTATCGTACCCGGTTCGATTGTACTTTTCCCGAAATTTCAACATGGGCTATTCATACATTTTTGAACTCAAAATTATCAAATTCACTGTCAAATTACAAAAATACCCTTGACAGCCCTTATTTCAGGGCTTCTTGGGCATTTTCGTAATTATGCTTTTTTGGCCTTTTCTGAAAAAGTAACCAACTGTAACCCCACCTAATTTTTGCTCCTGAATCCAATGGTGTTAGATCTCATGTTTTGATGATAACAAAGAATATTATGAAAAAAATTTGATTAATAAATAAGTTTGAACAAAGTAATAATAGGGAAAAGCATCACTTGAAGTAAGCATTGGAGTAATGAAGAAAGGCTAAGAGAAAAAGCTGAGAAACTTGATCAGAAGCAAGTTTTCTAAGGCATTACTTGAGTAAGTACTCGAGTAATAAGACAGAAACTTGAAGTAACCAGAGGCACCTTCTAGTAACCTGCCAACGTTACTCGAGTAAGTACTCGAGTAATAATGTAAATATTTTCAAGTTGCTCTCGGCCTGCCAATGTTACTCGAGTAACCAGGTAAATAACTTGGAGTTGCTCTCGGCCTGCCAACATTACTCGAGTAGTTACTCGAGTAACCATGTAAAAGTCTTCCAGTTGCTCTCGGTCTGCCAATGATACTCGAGTGTGTACTCGAGTCCCCTGTTTCAAGAAAAGTGTTGCTCTCGGCATTTTCAATCCTGCCAACGTTACTCGAGTAACTCACTGTGGTAAGTAAAACTTGAAGGTAGTAATCGAATAACTTGATCTGGTTTTTTTATCACACTTCACTTGAGGACTACTCAAGTATGCAGGTATTCAATGACTTATTTAAAGTGGATTAATCGAGTAAGTACTCGAGTATGCAGAGTTATTTTAAAGAAAAACCTCAAGTCATTACCCGAGTAAGCAATGCAGAAAAAATGATGTTTACTCGAGTATGTACTCGAGTAACAAGGTAATCAAACTTGATATGCTCTCGGCCTTGAAATCCTGCCAACATTACTGGAGTAAAGCATCGAGTAACCTAAAGTTTATTTAAAGGTTTACTCGAGTTGGTATCTGAGTAACCTATCAAGAAAAGAATGCAATACTCGAGTAGGTACCCGAGTAAACCAGTATTTCCAAAGGTTTGATATTTTGTTTATTCTATGCACTACCCAAGTAATGTTATATTTGTTTGTTGACTTGCAGTTCATCAAAGTTTTCCTGATGATACTCGAGTATGTACTCGAGTAAACTTTAATGAATACTCGAGTAGCTACTCGAGTATGCAAGTCCAGAAATTTAGAAATCATTCCAACATCCATTGATTTGTTTTCTATATGATTAACCTTTCATTGTATTAGTATTCTTAGCATAGTTACAGATAAACAATGAAGAGATCTTAACAAATAAGAAAAGTCAAATGTAACGTTCAAATGCTATCTACCACCAACGGATATTTTCAAAATACTAGAAAAGTCAACAATGGATGTGCACTCTCCAACGGACGAGAAGAAAATGTTCCAATGGTCTTTACCAACACATCTATATATATGGGAACATCCAAACATATAAAGAACAACAAGAACACTTACGAACGTATCATCAAGTTCATTACTTTGTTTTATATTATACTTGTAATTCTATGCTTCAGTGATTCTTATTCACTCTGTGAGAGAGATATTTCATTCAAACTCAATATTTGTTATTGAGATAACTTAAGGTTGTGAAACCTTGAGTTGGGATTGGATTACAACTTATAAGGGGGAGCGAGTGTCTATGCGAAGGAACTTGCTTGTACCGAGGTACCAAGAACCCACTGAATCTTGGAAGTTATAGTGAAACTCTCAGAGAAGCTCTGAGGACTGGACGTAGGTCAAAGTGGTTGTGGCCGAACCAGTATAACTCCCGGTGTACACTTCGGTGATATTTCTCTTTACTCTTTACTGTTTTAATTTCACCGTCAAGTTTTATATTTGCAACAAAATTTTTTAGTATCGCCTAATTCACCCCCTCTTGGGTGAAACGCTTGCTCTAACATTTGGTATCAGAGAGTAGGTCTTCTTGTTAAGGTATAACAACCTAAGAAGGATCCAATGGCACGCATGGGTGAAGGAATTCTTCCCGACGGAGCATCCATCACTAGACCTCCCGGTTTCAGTGGAGAACACTTTTCTTTCTAGAAAGCAAAATTTAGAGTGTTCGTGATGGCTACTGAATATGGGCTATGGGATGTAATTGAGAGTGGAAACTATCAACCTACAAAGATTGTAGATTCTCAGAAAATTCCAAAGACGCCAGCGGAATATGAGGAGAATGACAAGAAACTTATCACTCTTAACAGCAAGGCAATTCTGATGTTACAAAGTGCCTTGAGTCAAAGTGAATACTTCAGAATTTGCACACTTCCAACAGCAAAGGAAATGTGGGAAGCTCTGAAAATAGCTCATGAAGGAACTTCGGGAATAAAGGAGAATCGAATCAACACCTTGGTCACTGAATTCGATCTACTTCGAATGAAATCAGGTGAATCAATATCTGAATTTGAACTTAGATATACTCATCTTGTTAATCAACTTGCAGCACTTGGGAAATCTTATGATCAACATACCCAAGTACGAAAGATTTTGAATATTCTTTCTAAAGAGTGGGAGGCCAAAGTCACTGTGATAGAAGAAGCAAAAGGAGAATCAATGAGATCAGTTGCTTCTCTATTTGGAAGTCTTTCTGAATATGAAAGCAAACTAAAGTTCAAACGGGAACTAGATGATATTGGTGACAAGAAAAAGAAAGGTCTAGCACTAAAAGCAAAAGAAGAGAATCAAGATGAGGATGAGGAGTTTGACGATGACGAAATGGGCCTAATCATAAAATGATTCAGAAAGTTCTACAAGAAAGGTCAAGGATTCAAACACTTTCAGAAAGGAGGAAATAGCAGCAAAGATCATATAATTTGTGAATGTGGAAAACCAGGACATATCAAATCAGAATGTCCAGAACTGAATCAAAAGAGCAAAGAAAAGAGAAAAGACAAATTCTTCAACAAAAATAAGGCCTTCGTATCTGCTATATGGGGTGATAGCTCCTCTGACGAAGAAAGTGATGAGGAAGAAGTAGCCAATATATGTCTTGTAGCTCAAGAAGAAACAGAAGAAGAGATATGTCTCAAAGCATCCAAAAATAGCAAGTGGTACATAGACAGTGGATGCTCTAGACATATGACCAGAGATTTTGAAAGTTTTACCACACTGCAACTTAAGGAAGGTGGAAAGGTAAAATTTGGAGAAAATCAATCCGGAAGGATAGCAGGAATTGGTGAAATAAAAAATGACAAAGGAATACAAGTCAAAGATGTATATTATATTGAAGGCTTGTGTCACAATTTGCTGAGTGTAAGTCAAAGTGCAGATAAAGACAACTGGGTAATATTTGACTCAGAAGAATGCTTAATTATCAACAAGAATGACTTACAACTTGATAAGAAGAATATCAAGGCTAAGCTCAGAGCAAAAAGGGAAGGTAACTGCTATACTCTAGATATCAGTAGAAATGAATTTGAAAATTGTTTTCTAAGTAATGCTGATGAAAGTTGGCTATGGCACAAGAGATTAGCTCATGTCAATATGCATCAATTAGGCAAACTACTCAAAAAGGATTTAGTTCTTGGATTACCCAAAGTAAATTTCAAAAATGACTTGATTTGTGACGCATGTCAAAAGGGTAAACAAACTAAATCATCGTTCAAATTGAAAAATGAGATTTCAACAAATAGACCACTACAATTATTGCACATGGATTTAGTTGGCCCAGCAAGAGTAAAGAGTCTTGGTGGCAACTTATATTCATTGGTCATTGTTGATGATTTCTCCAGATTTACTTGGGTTATTTTTCTATCATCAAAAGATGAAACATTTGAAGAATTTATTATTTTTGCCAAGAAAGTACAAAATGAGAAAGGTATGTCCATTGCAGGAATTAGGACTGATCATGGTGGAGAATTTGAAAATCAAGCCTTTGAAGAATATTGTGATACAAATGGCATTGATCACAATTTCTCTGCTCTAAGGACGCCTCAACAAAATGGAGTCGTGGAACGCAAGAATAGAGTACTCACTGAAATGGCTAGAGAAATGTTGAATGAAAAGAATGTGTCTCAAGTTTTCTGGGCTAATGCTATGAGTACAACATGCTATATTTCAAATAGAGCCTATATCAGAACAAAACTTGGAAAGACACCATACGAGTTGTACAAAGGAAGAAAGCTAAACATTGCTTATTTACACATCTTCGGTTGTAAGTGTTTCATTTATAATAATGGTAAAGATAACTTGGGAAAATTTGATTCTAAAACTGATGAAGGAATTTTCCTAGGATATTCTATCCGAAGTAAAGCATATAGAGTTTTCAATAAAAGAACTTGTGTTGTTGAAGAATCAATTCATATTGTATTTGATGAATTTGAATCCTTTGACAAAACCATTGATGAAGAACAAGAAGTTGTTTTAGATCAAGAAAATGGTCAATCTATTTCTAAGTCTCTTATTCCTGAAGTTGAAGAAACTAAGGAAGAAGAGCAATCACTAGGACAACCTAGAGCCTGGAAATACAATAAAAGTCATCCCTTAGATCAAGTCATAGGAGATGTGAATGAAGGATCAAAACTAGAAATAGAATTTTCAATGAAGTAAGTTTTTCTACATTCATTTCTGAGATTGAACCTTCTAACATTGATGAAGCCCTATCAGACAATGATTGGGTTATAGCAATGCAAGAAGAACTAAATCAATTTGAGAGAAATCAAGTTTGGGATTTGGTACCCCGACCCAAGGATCATCCGATCATTAAAACTAAATGGGTATTCAAGAACAAACTCGATGAATCCACAATTATTGTCAGAAACAAGGCAAGGTTAGTGGCCAAAGGCTATAATCAGGAAGAAGGGATTGATTATGGGGAAACGTATGCTCTAGTGGCTAGATTGGAAGCTATACGCGTACTCTTAGGCTTTGCATGCATCAAAGGATTCAAACTCTATCAAATGGATGTAAAGAATGCATTTCTAAATGGTTACATCATGGAAGAAGTGTATGTAGAACAACCACCAAGCTTTGAAGATATTACCAAACCTGACCATGTTTTCAAACTCAAGAAAGCTTTATATGGCTTAAAACAAGCTCCTAGAGCATGGTATGAAAGGCTCAGTAAATTTCTCATTGATCAAGGTTTTGTATGGGGAAAAGTTGATACAACACTTTTTATAAAATGAAAATGTGATGATATTTTAATTGTTTAAATATATGTTGATGACATTGTCTTCGGTGCTACTAATGAATCTCTATGTAAGGAATTTTTTGAGATAATGCAGGGAGAGTTTGAGATGTCAATGATGGGAGAATTGAATTTCTTTCTTGGTTTGCAAATCAAACAAAGAAAGAATGGAATCTTCATATCTCAAACAAAGTACTTAAAAGAGCTATTAAAGAAGTATGGAATGGATGAAGCAAATGGCACGGACACACCTATGAGCTCAACTACGTTGCTTGATGCTGATGTCAAAGGGAAAGACTATAACATCACAAAATATAGAGGAATGATTGGATCATTACTCTATCTCACGGCAAGCAGACCAGACATTTAATTTAGTGTTGGCATATGTGCAAGATATCAATCAACACCAAAGGAATCACACGCCGAAACTGTCAAACAAATCTTTAGATACCTTGTTGACACACCAGAATTGGGTCTGTGGTATCCCAAAGGAAGAAGTGAATATCTTATCGCATATTCAGATTCAGATCATGGAGGATACAAAACAGACAGAAGGAGTACCAGTGGACAAGGACAATTTCTTGGAGGATTTCTTGTCTTATGGTTCAGCAAGAAACAGAATACAGTGTCTCTTTTATCAACGGAAGCCGAATATGTTGCAGTCTCAAGTTGTTGTGCACAAGTGATATGGTTAAAACAACAACTACAAGATCTTGGTATTTATCTCAAAGAAATTCCAATCTATTGTGACAATACCAGTACGATAAGCTTGGCAAAAAATCCAGTTCAACATTCTATAACCAAGCACATCGATGTCAGACATCACTTCATCAGATATCATGTCCAAAAGAAAGATGTGAAAGTGATATTCATTCCTACTCATCTTCAACTAGCTGATATCTTCACAAAACCCCTTGCAAAAGATCAATTTCTATACATTAGAAGAGAATTGGGAATGGTAAATCCCAATGAGTTGTAAGTTATTTCAGTTTCTCATAATATTAGATGAAGTCATTTAATAATGTTTTGATGATTACTAATTTAAGCATCGGAGTATATAAAAACTTGTTTTGCAGGGAGATTGAAACTCTGTTTTGAGAAACAAAAATAGAGGTTATCAAAGGACACCTTTACTGGAGTACCAACTTGAAGTAATGACTAACAGTGAAACATTACCTGAGGAACAACTTGAAGTGAAGAAGCACTTTACTTGAGTAACTACTCGAGTAATAGTCTTCCAAAACTGGAAGTAACGGATCAAGTTACCTGAAATTTAAATCAAACGGTTCAATTGTTAGGAAATGAACAGTCAGAAGTGAAAAGACAGGTTACCCGAGGAACGCCTCAAGTAAACTTGAAGCTTACTCGAGTAAGGACTCGAGTAACTGCAAGTCCAGATTACCAATTTGATGAGAAACAACTCAAATCTGCTCTAAATTGGCTACAAAATGATCGAGGGAACATTGTTATTCTCTGGAAATTCTTGTATTTCATCACATTTTTCTTATATATTTGTGGTTTTAAACTAAAATTATGCATAAACTTTATACATATGAAGGAAAATGTGATGTGTTGAAAATACTTGAAAAAGTGCAAATTTTGAGCTAGATGTATAGGGTTTTAGGTTGAATAGGAAGAAAATTTGGAAAGCACATAAAATCCTTCTCTTTGTAGGAGGATGATGACAAGAAATGGAAGCTTACATGGATCCTTTGAGGTGGAGAAAAGAAGAACAAAAGCCAAAAAGAAAGATCAAAGTAGCTTGAAGGTGCCCCCAGTTGCTTTTGCTATGCCACAGCAAAGAAAAAGCGAAAACACATAAAAAATAGGCCCTTCTAACCGCGTACGTTGTGGGGACGCTATAGCTAAGCAAAAGCGAAAACACATAAAAAAATAGGCCTTTCTGACCACGTACACTGTGGGTTCGCTATAGCGAAGTGAAAGCAAAGTGGCGAGACTGCAACTGTGCGTTTTGAAAAACTGATGCTTCAGCTGGCTTTTTAACCTAATGGGGGCACCGAAATGAAGGGATTTTGCACAAGGAAGAGCTCAAGAACCACAAGGAGGCTTCTTGGAGAGCTAGAGGAGGATTTTGGGGCTTCTTGGAGGAGATTCTTAGAGAAAATCAAGATTTTCTTCTCTTTTTCTGGTTTTTCCCCTCTTCTCTTCTCATTTGCTGATATAGTCATGAGTTTTATGTTAAGTTGTTGGTTTGTATTGATTATGAGAGGCTAAAACTCTCATTTAGGATTACTTCTACTCATTGTATGGATTAAAACTACTATATTTTCTTGCCTTTGCTAGTTGTTGAGAATATATGCTGATTTTTCTCCATGCTTAATTACTATTTTGTGCTTGATCACCATATGAGTAGTTTGGTTCAATTGAATGATACTTGAGAGAGCTATTTTAGTTGTAGAACTTGAGAAAAATCATGCTAGACTTGAAGTTTAAGGATTAAATGGATGGTTTGTTGTTAGAATAGAGATATATCTAACAACCTAGCATAGTCTAATGAAGAATTGCTTTGGGAAAGATGATTTTCATTAATGATAGACAAGAGATTGAATATTGTTAATGAATATTAAAAATCAATCTTGACTTGAGAGAGCTTGATTGATGATCTTAGAATCTTTGACTAGCATATGGACTCACACAACTAGCATAAGTGAATCAATTGCATAGTTTTATGAAATACAATGAGGAAGAAGTAATCCTAAGCCTTTAAACCTTGAAGTAGAATCAATTTTACAATCACTTTTGTTTTACCTTATTGTTTTTCCCAAATTCTCTTAATTAACATACTTAATTCCAAATGATTTCATTCAACCTAGTTAAGAACATAGTTATAATAGTTAACTCACTTTTGTCATAGTCCTCGTGGGAACAATCTTGACTTATCACTTTATTACTTGCGACCCGTGCGCTTGCGGAAGCTAAACGGCGAACAAGTTTTTGGCGCCGTTGCCGGGGACTATTGACTAAAGTGTTTTGAGTTAATTAGTGTAATTATGTGATTGATTACTCTTGAGTTTTCTTTTCTCTTTTTTGTTTGTTTTGTTTCTAGTCTTAGGTTGTTTAGTTGGTTTTGTTAATTTTGTTGCTTTTTGTGCTTGGTAGTTTTTCTTTTCTTTTTAACTTTGTCTATGAATTATCCTTGGTGTACTGATGGGGCAAGTGGTGGATTTGAGAATGAAAATGATCATCACAACTCTTATTATGACAATTACATTTGTTGTGATTATTGTGGAGATTATCACTCGAGAGAGCAGTGTCCCCACGCCTTAACATTGGAGTATCTAAAGAATGATTTTGCTAGAGCTGAGCTCATTTTGATTTTCATGATAATTCTTGTAGCCTTGGATGGAATCATGAACAACCATTGTCCTGGGATCAAAATTGTTCTTTTCCTTCATATGTGTCACATCCTCATGTATCACATACTTCTCATGTTGATGAAACTACCCCCATTGATGAGGAGCAGCTTACAACAAAGGATTTGCTTCTACGTCTTTTAGATGGTCAAAATAAATTCTTGAGAAATTTTCAAAAAGAGAAAATTAATGATCATGCCCAAAATGAAGAATTTCAAGTGGATGAAATGATTTCTAATCTTGAGCATTTGAAACAAAAAGAAGTTTTCAATGATATATCAAAAGATCATTCTCAAAAAGATGAGGTCTTAAGTGAAACATTAACCATGGGGAATGAGGACGTGATACTAGAAGCTTTTGAATATGATGGGGATGATTGTGAGTTGGAGATCAATGAGGAAGAGAACAATATTGAGTATCCAGTTGAGGTTTCGATTTTGGAACCTAACTTTTGTTGTTTTGAACAAGAGAATAGTGAGGAAATCCCTTCAATTTATGATCTTGATCCTCCTATTGATATTTTGACTCTTACTGATGAGAGTCAAATAGATTTTATTGGTTGTTCAAAGTATTTAAGAGGGATGGATGACGAATGTGAAAAAGTTAAATTGGAGCTTGCTATAAGTTTAGCTAAAACATGCACTCCAAAGTCATTTTTTATTGAAAAATTGCATGTTTCTTATCTCAATAAACTTCCATTGTTGTTAAAATATTTTTGTCACAGGAGGAATGAAGACAAGGTGGTTCTGGTTTTTGATACTTATGATTAGTAATTTTTGTTGAAGAGTCGGGCTAAAGACTATAAACTAAGCGCTTCTTGGGAGGCAACCCAAGTTCTAAACTAAAACTTTTCATTTTAAAGGTTTTTAGTGTGTTTTAGTGGAGTTATGTTTGGTTTTACCTTTGTGTAGGTAAGAAAAGTTTCCCCATGGCTGAACAAATGGAAGTGTATTAGATTGGTGCTACAACAGGCAAGTGATACAAGGAGTTGGAACTACAAAGGAAAGTACACCTCAAATTTTGCATTTGAAACTACTTGCTTGAATATCATTGTTGTTGGTTGAATGTTTGTATAAAAGGTGAATGTGACTTGAGATGGAATTTGTATGTGGTGAATGGAGCTTTAGAATTGACAACTCTGTTTTCACCATGTTTGAGTACATAATGCTGCCCTTATGCCTTTTGATATGGATCAATGGTTTGTGAAGTGAGTTGGGTGCTGTTTGTGGAATTTGGGGTGATTTGGGAATCATTTTATACATTTTTATTGTTGTGTGGTGTTGTCATAATGTTTTGATGTGATTGAATAGTGTGTGATAAGATTAAGATACCATTTGTGGAAATTAGGTGAGCTAGGATGATTTGAGAATCTCATTTTGTTGTCAGAATTTTTGTTTGTTTGCTATCATCCTTTGCTGTGGCGAAGCTGCAGCAAATGTTTGGTTTTTCTGTGATTTGCTGTGTATCTGTGCTTGCTGTTGCTTTGCTATGGCATACTGAAAGCAAAAGCAACCCATTTTTCAATGCTTCTGTGCAGTTTTCCTTGGGTTCGCCCTTGCTTCGCTATAACAAGGCTAGGGCGAACACATGCCATTTTACACCCCTTCTGTGTAGTTTTCCTTGGGTTCGCCCCTGCTTCGCTATAGCAAAGCCAAGGCGAACACATGCCATTTTACACCCCCTCTGTGCATCCCGACAGCCACACCAAAAAAAAAACATAATAATAATAACATAAAAAAAATAAACATAAATATTAATTAAAAATATATATTATTATTATTATTATTAAATAAATTTTACCATTTTACCCTTATTTTTCTTTTCTTTTCCCTCTTTACCCTTATGAACTTACCCTACATATGACCCACATTCATTTCTCAAATTCAAAATCACTTCTTCTTTTGTAAATTCCCTCTCCCTCCTAACCCACACCCTAATTTCATCCCCAGCATTTTCCCTTTCAGCTCCATCGTCCCCTACTCCCATGCCCTAACTCCCTTCCATCTCTCTTACACTCTTACAACCTTTAACTCCACCGATTCCACATTCCTCCTTCACCGTAGCTCACTTCCGATCTTCACACCCTCCTCCATCGTCGACCCATTCTTCTTCCCACACTGTCTCCCTCGTGTCCCACATTCCGTAGGAGGCTTGCAGCACCTTCGTCGGGCTTCATCATCATCACTGAGCTCACTCCGCCATCAATCTCCAACCACCGTGGCTCATCGCCGACAACCCCTTCGACCCCATCTTCACCAAATCACCATCGACCCAGCCTTCCCTATCTTTCTCGTTCATCTTGTCTCTTCAGGTTAGTTCTTTCCCCAGCCCTCTGAAATCACCGAGTCCCCCCTCTATTTTCCAATTCCAGCATTCCCTTACTCGTCGATTTCGATTTTGATTTCAAGCCGGTGTTCTCTATCCCCCTTTCCTGCTAAGGTATTTCAATTTTTCCCTTTCGCTCTTTCTTTTCTGGTTTTGGTTCTATCATAACGACTGTTAGTTAGTATGGTTGGACTGATTCTAAGAAGTGTTAAAACCTAGGTTTGAACAGTTGAGGCAATTGTTTTGCGGTTTTGTGATTTAGAGTTCATTCTGTAACCTGCTAATCAGTGTGGCAGCTTGGGTACCCCTGTTTGATTCAAGACTCTTAACGATGCGAAATGATGCATTTAGGTTTAAATTATGTGATTTAATTTGGTGATTAGTGTACTGGCCATTACTGGTTTGGATAAACTTTGAAAGGTACATTGGATGTCTCTTGTTTCCTTGCACAGAGATGCATGACTGGCTAATTTGAGAACTGCTGCATAAGATTAGGTGCTTGCACCCTTGTTCCTTGTTTATTTGTTCTAGAGGTGCCTTCATTTGGAAATCTAGTTTTGAATTGCTTCCATATTCCAGTTTGTTAACATACATGGATGATTACAATATTATTCATGCCAGGTACGCAATTTAAATGAATTATTTTAGAGATTTTATGTATGATCACTCGAGTAAGCCCTCGAGTAATGTCGGGTTTTAGGTCTTTATCTGTCGCAAACTTGGTCATTTCCATAAAATCTCCTTGAGTAAATCACTCTGCTCTCTTACAAAATTTTTTCACAATCTCTTCCTTACATCATTTCCGTCAAAACCTAACAAATTTCAACCCCAGAAACTTCCTATTCTGCTCAGATTCTCTGTGCCCTATCTCACGACTTCTTCCTCTGTTTTTCTGAGATTTTCATCTTTCACTTATTCAAGATGGTTAGAACCAAAAATCTTACTCCCACAGATTCCTCTGGATCCCCACAACACTCTGACCCTCTTTCTTCTCCTCCCAGAAAGAGAAGAAAACTCACTCCTAAATCTAAAGCCAAAATCCAACCCAAACCTTAACCTCAACCAAAACCGAAAGGGGTTGTTATCAAAGAACCAGTAGTTACAAGGGCTCAATCCAAAAAGAGCACCTCTACTGGGAAAGGCAAAAGTGCCAAATCTCCTTCTCCTCCACCCTCTAATTCCTCAACTCCATCATTCACACCAAAACCTCCTAAAAAGCCCAAATATGAAAAGAATGTGGCTAAGGCAATGGCTAGCATTCTAGATCAAATGGAGAAGGGGCAGTCTTCAAAGAAATCTAAACTACCAGAAGAGGAGATCACCAAACCTCCAAAGGGGTTCAATGTCAACAAACTGGAAGAGTCCCCAACATACCTCACTCAATTCTCTAGGAGGAAAGTATGCAAGACACACTATGTGGATCTCAAGTTACTTCAGGAGGTATTGAAGCATGATCTTAGTTCATTTCTAGAACCTTTTATGCCTTGCTTTCCATTAGACTTCCTTTTTGCACAAAAGTGGTCACACATTTTTATTGCAATCTTGAGATCCTAGATGAACCAAATAGGACCTCAGCTGAGGAAGAGATGACCACCACTGTGAGAGGTTAAAAGATTCTCATCTCACCCTCTAGGATAAACTTGTGGTTAGGAATAGAAAACCCCCCAGATGACATTTACTCCCAACTTGACTCAAACCAAATATTTTCTATCCTTAAACCTGGTGAGCTTGTTGGCCCATTAAATTTCAAACCCAGTGATATGTGTGATCATCACAGGGTTCTATGGTACATCTACTCTAGATCCCTTGTGAACAAGGCCAACAACTATACCCACTTCTCTGATAGGGACTTTAGATGGTTTGCTTCATTACTTTTGAAGGAATAGAAAGATTTGGGGGAGTATATCTTTTCTGAGATGAAAAGATACAGAGTAGATGGTAAAGCTACCACACCGATGCCATATCCTCAGATTGTTTCTCTCATTCTTAAGGAGAATAAGATATGGTATCTGGAGAGCAAAGAACACATTGAGAGGATTACTTTGGTTGGGAGAAATCAAATTGACAAGATCAACATTGACATTCCTCTCAAGGGCCCTCTGGAGTCTGGGTCGAAGAAGAAAAAGAAAACTGAGACTGAGACTAGCAAGATGGATGACACTCAGTCGTCGGCTCCAGCTGCCACTACATCATCACCATCCTTCCTCAATGCCACACTTCAGCATTTCATGGAAAATATGCTCAGAGGATTCCATGCGGATATTGCCAACAAAAATGCTGAACTGATAACCAACATGAATCACAAGATGGCGGAGTTGGTAGAAAAGATGGATAAGAGGCACGAGGAGTTGCTAACTGAGTAACGTGCCCAGGGTGAGACATTGAGATTGATTCTGGCACGACTAGATTCCTTGGGACCCGGACCTTCTGCCAGTCCATCATCTTCTGCACTACCACCACCTCCAGAGAACATTCCTTCTGATATTCCTCACAATGAGGCTGAGCCTTCTATCCCTCCAGTCTCTAGTCCACCTGAGCCACAACCCAAAGATATCCTATACTCAGTAGATAACCCCGACACTAATGAGACCATTCATATCATCATTGATGATTCACCACCCAAACCTCAGCTTGGACCCTCTCCTAAACCTATTCCATCTCCTACCCATACAGAGGAAATCTCTCCCTCCTCATCATCTGATCATTATACTCCTGAGGTTGAGACCACCACAATGGTCGTCTACCAGCCTCCTCCTATTCCTCCCAAAGATGACATCCATATCCCTCCACTTAATCTTCCTAAACCAGTCTCTTCTAGTTCATTTGACTCCTCTGGTTCAGATGGTCCTTTAGTTCTTCCAGTGAAGCCTATCTCCATGGTCAAGCCTTCTAGTCCTCCACTTGATTGATGAAGACAAAAAAGGGGAGAAGAGCTTGAGTGTGATTTTGTGGAAGTCTCTGAGTCTTTTGTCTTTTTGGGTATCTGGGTGTATATGGGATTTAGGGAGCTTTTGAACTTTTCAAATTTTCATCTTGTAATTCCTTAAGTTTAATGCAAGTTTATTTAAGTTATGATTTCATTTCAAGTCCATTTAAGTTTAAATTATGATACATTGTTGGACTAATGAAGTTTATTTTGTATGCAAGGTGAATATGATATAATCTCAATCTTTTTCAAAACATTTTGAATATAAACTTAACAAGGTTTTCAAATTTTATCATTGAATTAAAGAAGTGTTTATTTGAGAACTTAGTTTCAAAATTCTTGTTCAAAATCACCAAGTTTTGTCATCATCAAAAAGGGGGAGAATGTTAGATCTCATGTTTTGATGATAACAAAGAATATTATGAAAAAGATTTGATTAATAAATAAGTTTGAACAAAGTAATAACAGGAAAAAGCATCACTTGAAGTAAGCATTGGAGTAATGAAGAAAGGCCAAGAGAAAAAGCTGAGAAACTTGATCAGAAGCAAGTTTTCTAAGGCATTACTCGAGTAAGTACTCGAGCAATAAGACAAAAACTTGAAGTAACCAGAGGCACCTTCCAGTAACCTGCCAACGTTACTCGAGTAAGTACTTGAGTAATAATGTAAATATTTTCAAGTTGCTCTCGGCCTACCAATGTTACTCGAGTAGCCACTCGAGTAACCAGGTAAATAACTTGGAGTTGCTCTCGGCCTGCCAACGTTACTCGAGTAGTTACTCGAGTAACCTTGTAAAAGTTTTCCAGTTGCTCTCGGCCTGCCAATGATACTCGAGTATGTACTCGAGTCCCCTATTTCAAGAAAAGTGTTGCTCTTGGCATTTTCAATCCTGCCAATGTTACTCGAGTAGCTACTCAAGTAACTCACTGTGGTAAGTAAAACTTGAAGGTAGTACTCGAATAACTTGATCTAGTTTTTTATCACACTTCACTCGAGGCACTACTCAAGTATGCAGGTATTCAATGACTTATTTAAAGTGGATTACTCGAGTAAGTACTCGAGTATGCAGAGTTATTTTAAAGAAAAACCTCAAGTCATTACCCGTGTAAGTAATGCAGAAAAAATGATGTTTACTCGAGTATATACTCGAGTAACAAGGTAATCAAACTTGATATGCTCTCGGCCTTGAAATCCTGCCAACATTACTGGAGTAAAGCATCGAGTAACCTAAAGTTTATTTAAAGGTTTACTCGAGTTGGTATCCGAGTAACCTATCAAGAAAAGAATGCAATACTCGAGTAGGTACCCGAGTAAACCAGTATTTCCAAAGGTTTGATATTTTGTTTATTCTATGCACTACCCGAGTAATGTTATATTTGTTTGTTGACTTGCAGTTCATCAAAGATTTCCCGATGATACTCGAGTATGTACTCGAGTAAACTTTAATGAATACTCGAGTAGCTACTCGAGTATGCAAGTCCAGAAATTTAGAAATCATTCCAACATCCATTGATTTGTTTTCTATATGATTAACCTTTCATTGTATTAGTATTCTTAGCATAGTTACAGATAAACAATGAAGAGATCTTAACAAATAAGAAAAGTCAAATGTAACGTTCAAATGCTATCTACCGCCAATGGATATTTTCAAAATACTGGAAAAGTCAACAATAGATGTGCACTCTCCAACGGACGAGAAGAAAATGTTCCAACAGTCTTGACCAACACATCTATATATATGGGAACATCCAAACATATAAAGAACAACAAGAACACTCACGAACGTATCATCAAATTCATTACTCTGTTTTATATTCTGTGAGAGAGATATTTCATTCAAACTCAATATTTGTTATTGAGATAACTTAAGGTTGTGGAACCTTGAGTTGGGATTGGATTACAACTTGTAAGGGGGAGCGAGTGTCCAGGCAAAGGAACTTGCTTGTATTGAGGTACCAAGAACCCACTGAATCTTGGAAGTTATAGTGAAACTCTTAGAGAAGCTCTGAGAACTGGACGTAGGTCAAAGTGGTTGTGGCTGAACCAGTATAACTCCCGGTATACACTTCGATGATATTTCTCTTTACTCTTTACTGTTTTAATTTCACTGTCAAGTTTTATATTTGCAACGAAATTTTTTAGTATCACCCAATTCACCCCCCTCTTGGATGAAACGCTTGCTCTAACAAATGAAACCATCAAATCATTGGAAATCCAAATCTAACCCCTCCAAACTAGCCTTGGCCAAAATTCTGAATTCTCCGAAAAAAATTGGGGCTTTTCCGATTCTAACTCTATAGACGTATTCCTTTCTACTCCTAATCACTTTTTCAACTATTTAATTATGTTACAACTACCTTTTAGACTAAAATTTGGCAGCATAACCCTTAGGCCATCACATTTCCAAAATTTAAAACCAACGGCAATTTGGCGAAATTTCACTGATTAAATCGCCCACAGTAGCCAGAATACTCAATATACAAGAGTTTGGAAGTTACCTCAACCTCCTTTTGGCATTTCCTCTTATGGCTGAAACCCTAGCTCTCTTGAACACCAAATTTGCTTCTCAAACACCTAAAATAACATAGAAGAGAACTTAGGAGAAGGATTATACACGTTAGGTACGAATTCACCGAAGAAATCGACCTACCTTGTGGATTTTCCTCCTTCTCTCTCTAAAGTTCTCTCAAATCTTTCTCTCTATTTTTCCTCCATGGCTGCACATTTTGTATAGGGAAGAGGATGAGGAAATTGTTTTATAATTGTTTTGCCCTTATCTCCCATTATTTAATTTGTCCAAAATTCTAAAGTTTGACTTTTTGGTTTACATCACTTTTGCACATGTAGTATGTCTTAAGCCCAATAGTATGTACATAATATTTCCCTCCTCTTGGCCCTTGTAAAAACATGTCCTAGGGTCCTTGAGATCAGCCCAATTGAATTTTCCATGTATCTCATAATTTCAAAGTTAGTTTCCTTTATTTTCGGATTTTATGTCAATTCTGGCAGATTTTCTGTCTAAACTTTGAAAAATCATAACTAATTATAGAAAAATTGAAATGAGTTGATCCTAAAGCCTATTGAGAGCTACTTAAACTATATTTATTGGAAAAATATGAATCAAGGCTGTCCATCACCACAAGAATACATATTGCACAAAATCCAACACTGCTCCAAAACATATTCCAATTTTAATCCTAAACTTTGGAAAATCATAACTCCCAGCTCACAAAACGAAATGATATGAATTAATGTCCATTTTCAAGCTTGGAATGTGAACTTTAAGACTGGAAAGTTTCAGAATTTTTAGACACCATTTGCCTATTCAAAGGGTCCATACAATCCGACTGCCCTGTATAGAGTTCACATTGGACAGAATATCAAGTTTCCAACCAATGTGTCCAATGGCTCTAAAATCAACAAATAACCCTATTCCCACACACATTTTCACAAGGAACCCATTGGAATCACTAAAACAACCAAATTCTTATCACATCCACACATATCCAGTTTTGATCCAAAATGCAACACAAACCACCAAATTGTCAAACTTTCCATTTTAAGTTCCAAACCAATTCCAATGTCATAATGACACAATATGACACCATTTTCACCATAATATGCGCCCTCCCTCTATTCCAATTCAATTTAAATGTTAATCCACAAATGAACTTAAATACAGGGTTTAGGCACTACTCATAACACATTCGAATCACAATTCACATTGTATTCTCCAAAAGTGTTTATTTATCAATAAGCACACCCATTTTTGAAGTCATTAACCCTTAATCACTTTTTGGGATATTACAACCACCACCGCCTCCTCCTCCTCCGCCTCCTTTTGAACTGGAGGCTCTAATGTAGATGTCGGCAAAACTTGTGTAACATCCTAAATTTTAACCCCAAGGATTAGTGTTAATTAAGTATTTGTGTGAAATTGATTAATTAGGTGATTAGTTATTGATTAAGTCTTGGAGAGATTAGGAGTGAAGTTTTAGAGTGATATGATTATTCTAATTACTTTATGTTTGGAAGTGACAAATATTGAAATAAGATATGCAAAGTGGGAAAATATGAAAGGGAGTTTTAAGGCCCAGGCGCTTAGATAAGGGCCTAGGCTCTTGGTTAGGCAGAGAGCTCAAGTGCCTAGTGTTAGATCCTATATGTTTTGATGATAACAAAGATTGGATTAATCATACAAAAGGTTTTAGTAATAAACAAAATGAATTGAACAAAGCAACTAAGTTATTGGTGACAGGAAAAGCATTACTCGAATAGCTACTCAAGTAATGAAGAAGAAATGCATGAAATAGTATAGGTGAAAGGAACACTGTGAGAATCTTCGAAGGATTACTTGAGAGATTACTCGAGAAATGTGTGAAAAAATGTTCCTGAAGCTCTCTATCAAAAATTGCATAGGATTACTTGAAGGGTTTACTCAAGTAATCTGCAAAATTATTTGAAAAGCTTACTCAAGGGATTACTCGAGTAACCAAAGCAAAAATCATCCACTAACTCTCGGCCAAGAAATGACATACACTACTGAGTAGTTACTTTAGTAACCACATTTGAAAAAGTAACATTACTCGAGGGATTACTTGAGTAATCAAGTAAGTCTAATAGAATTTGCTCTCGGCCAAGATTTTAATGCAATTACTCGAGAGATCACTTGAGTAATCTCTAAAGTTATTTGAAGCATTAGTCAAGGGACCACTCGAGTAATAAGAAGAAAGGAACATTTACTTAAGGGAGTACTCGAGTAAGCAAGTATGTCAAGTTTTATAAAATGAGTTGCTCAATGGTTTACCTGTAACCCCTTCACGATCAAGGCCGAGATTCAAGTTCATAAAAACGTGATGATGTGGAATTAGAGATCATAATATGATTTGGAACTTAATGAAAGTAAATTTACCAAAAACATGATTTTCAAAAACTTTTCTAAACTTGTTCAATAATGGTCTCATATTCACAATTAACTTGTACAATTCAATTCCATTTATAAATGTCAAAGTATAATATAATTCCCCATCACACTCGGGTTCCATATATCAATTAAGGGTTTTACAAGGCAACAATGCCCATAATTCGTTTCCCTTAACTAGGGGATTACACAAAATTATCCAAAATACATAAAACTATGATAACCAATATCCAAAATAAACTCTTTGCTCGGAGCTCTATCTACTCTTCGTCCCCCGCTTTCCTTTTGATCCTTCGACCCTGTCTAAAAATTGTTTTTGGGAGAATAAGATTCTAAGAAATCCCCGTAGTGTTAAATCACTCATAGTATGCACAACCACAAAGCATGAAAGCAAAACATCACACATAAATAACAACTACAACGTCAATTACAGCGGCAAGGGCATGTATGACTTGTGTCACCATTACGTTTGCTCACGCTGAAGTGCTCACACTGTAATGCACAACCACATGTTCATATCACATATATCACCATAGCTGGGATCCATATAAAATATTTCACATACACACAGGCACACTGGCCAGACACTCAATCAGGAATTAACAATTCCACAACACAACCCTGGTAGATACAATGGCAGGGGTAGATGTGATAATCATCACCCCTTACGACTGCTCACTCTATAATGCACTACGGGAGATAATACATTCACAATACCACAATGGCCTCATGCCAAAGATTTACACAATAAATAATGATAAGTCATGCATACCAAGCATCATACACAATATGAGAGAAAAGTCACTACCTTGGTCCTTCCCACGCTTGCTCAGCCACCGGTCTCTCAAGAGCAGGGCAAATATCGAATCCTATAATTCACAATTAGGGATAAAGTGTTATTCTCTATTCCAATATTCAAGTGACTTCACAACACTTAGATTTGGCTATCATTTATGTTCTTTAGGTGCTACTAGAAGCTAAACATATGCCTAAAGGGTTGGGAAAGACTATACCAAAAGCCACCTTTCAAAAGTGCAAAATGTTGATTTTTGGGGGTTGGCCATAGCCCAAAAATCCACTAGCCACTGCCAAAAACAGGTTCGAAATATTTGGGCTGCAGCCAAGAAAAATCTTGTTTCTTGGCTAAACTTCGAAAAATCATAACTAATTCTAGGAAAATCGAAATGGGATGATTCCAAAGCCTATAAAAAGCTATTTAAGTCCTCTTTACAGGAAAAATATGAATAATTGCTTTCCATGAACATAAAAATACAGAATCCAAAAAATGTCCATACTACTCTAGAATTGATCCCAGTTTCAACATCAAACTTTGGACAATCATAGCTCCCAGCACACACATTGAAATGACATAAATTATATGTCCATTTTGAAGCTTGGCATGTGAACTTTAAGAATGGAAAGTTTCAGAATTTTTCATCACCATTTACCCATTCAAAATGTCCGTGCAAACCACTGTCAGCACAGAGTTCTCATTAATGAAAACTTGCAACTTTTAAGCCTAAGTTTCCAATGGTTTAAAATTCACATCCAACAGTACTCCCACACAATTTTCCACAAGGAATCCAATGGAAACATCAAAACAACCAAATTCTCATTCCATAATCATGTTCTGTTTTAGGCAACATCACAATGCAATTTTCTCAAAAACTCAAACTTCACAATTCAATCCCAAATCCATTATATCAATTCAATATACATCCCAAGACACCATTTCCATGACCACCACACGCCATACACACTATTACTCTAATTTTTAAAATTAGGCCAAAAATCCCAGAAAATCAAAGCTCAATCATATGGCACAAAATCTATATAGAAAGGTTTCTCTTACTCACCTTAACAACTTTCCCAAAGGTGTTTCTTGGTTCTCCAACTTCTATATTTCCTTGTGTGCTTAAACGCCACCAAATGGAAAATCTAAAACCATGAAATTGAAGCTCTCAACACAAGGAATAACTTTATAGAAGGGAGTTTTGGCATTAGAGGCCATTAAAAGTGTCAAATGACTCACCTTTCTCAAGCTTTTATTCTTCTTTCTTCAGCTCCCATGGCAGCACGCATAAGAGAGAGAAAATGAGAGAGAGGAGTGTTGAAGAAGAAGGAAATGATGATGAAATAAACTACTCCCATCCCTCTTATACATGCTCAGCCGAATTGGAGGGAAGAGAGGAGAGAGAAGAATGCAATAAAATAATGCCATTTGACTTTTCTCTTATCTACCCTCATCATCTTCTTTTGACATATGTCATGTAACCCCTACCTTGAATAGCATAATTATAATTCGATATCACATAATTAAATGGGATTAGAGACCGTCGGATAATTTAAACTCGTTTCAATTTTCTACCACATAGTAGGGTTTTCACAAAAACTTTCAAAATCCCTTCCCCATCCTGGTCTCAGTTTCAAAACTCTAATATAATTACATGTGCAGTTAATTTACATTCACGCATTTCAGAGTGTATAACCAAATCCCCAGAAACTCCCAGGTACTATACATATATAATCTGAGGGTTTACAAGTTTCCACTAAGGGATTACATACATAAAATCAAAGTAATATTCACACCTCAAAATATACAGTAATCCCTAGTTTAAAATAGATAATCGACATCCCACAATCAAATATACCCCAAGGGGTCCTAATTGCTTCGGGTTGCCTGCTTTTCTTTAGCGCCACTAGGCCTGTCTAAAATGTTAGTCATTAGAAGGAATGAGATTTAAGAGAATCCTAGTAGTAACAAAGCACTCAATACAGTGTACAAACACATAGCATATATGATCATGTGAAGCAGCATAACAAAGTATCATGGCTCACGCCACAAACGACAGCACTTATGGCTGTAAACTCTATGCGTCAGCTTTCGCTGTGGTCTCTATGTATTCACAAAGTATTCACAAAGTACCACTATGCGTCAGCTTTCACTGCGATCTCAATGTATTCACAATATATTCTTAATGCATGACAAACACACATACAATGTCTCACACACAGTATAAGAGAAAGAGTCACTACCTTGTTCCTTCCTGACGTTCCTCTACATCGCGAGCTCTTGAGGGCGGCAAATATCAAATCCTATGAACCAAATCAGGGACAACCCGTCAATCTCTTATCCAAGTTTTCCAATTTCATACTACTTTATGTTAGTTATCATTTAAACTCTTTAAGGTGCTATTATAGGCCTAAACATGTCCCTAAAAGGTTAGGTGAAGCTACCTTGAAGATACATTTTTCGGGTAAAGAGCACATATTTTGGGCTGCCTCTCTCGAGCATGCCCATGCTCACTCGAGTGTTGCCTTCACTCATGCTCGAGTCCCAGCGAGTGCGACGCAGAAAGTGTTTGCCTGAGAGCAAGCTTCATAATATCTCTCACCCTCACTTGAGTACAAGAAGCTGTACTCGAGTGATGACCATAAGTGCACTCAAGTACCAGAAAGTGAAGCACAGCGAGTGACTTCCCAAGAGCACCCAAAATCTCCAAGGTCTCAAACCTACACCCTCACTCGAGCACACCCAAACTCACTCGAGTGGGATCATATTTCACACGCAAGTCAGGAAGAGTGCTCGTGGTTTCTGCCTGAAGACTTAATCAAAATACCCAAAAATTCATATCATGCTCGAGTGAGATCCTCCCTCACTCGAGTGATGCCTATTATATGCCAAATCGCAGTAACTGATATGGTTTTCCAGAATTGACCAATTGGCTACCAATGGTCCTAAGACTTGTTCTAAAACTCATTCTCACTCATTTTAACACAAGGAACCCATTGGTAAACCCAAAACAACCAACTCCCACTCAAGCAACACATTCCCATCTCTAGGTTACAAGATCATCCAAAACCACAATTTGCCAAACTTATTCTTTTCAAATCCAAACCAAAACCATTAACTCACATACACTATTTGGCATCTATTCCCCCATATTACATCACTTAATTTATATCTTCTAAAATCACAAGAAATCAGGGCAAAAATCCAGAATTTACTAAGTTAACCAAAAATCATAACATATATACCAAAATTCATCAAAAGCTTACCTCTTAAGCTTGTTGAAATCAAAACCTTGATTCCACCCACTTTTAAATTTGTTCAACTATCAAACTCCACTTTTCAAAATTCTGAAAGTATGGTAAGGAAGCCCTCAACACCATGAACAACTTTAATAAACATAATATAAGCATTTAGAGGCATTCACTTACCTAAAACCAAGCTTTTCTCTTTCTCTTTCTTGGTTAGCTTGGAATGAAAATGGAAGTGAGGAGAGAGATGAGAGAGTGAGTGGATGATGATGAAATTTTCCCCTTCACACACACACACACAACCGAATTGACAAGAGAAGAGAGAGGGAAAATTATTTAACTTTTTGACTTCACATCCAATGGCTCTCATTTGACCACATGGCACCATCTCATTCTTCCTACCATGATTTCATATGGACTTGCATGCATAGGATTCCACCACATACTCTTTCAATCCTAGCCATTAATCTCAATTACCAAGGAGTTTCCTCTTTGGTAACTGACCAATCGGTTGGTAAATTTACCATTTTGCCCCTGATTATCACAATGCTTACTAAACCATCACTAAGCACGTTTATATCACATTACACAACATATACTTCAAAAGTGCTTAATTATCATTAATTACAACACTTTGAAGTTATTAATCCTTGATTACAATTCAGGATATTACATGTCACAACCTCATTGGCTCTCATAAAGTAAGTAACTACTTGGTTACTCTATTCACTCCATTAATCACTTAGTTACACTTCTCATTTCTGTTAGTTAGTAATTAATTTCTCCATTAACTACTAAGTAATTAACCGATAATCTTCCATTCTTCCATTGATTTTGACACATTTACTTAAATTTCCACTACACATAATTAATTTCTTTTCCTCTTCTTTATGTGTCATTTACCCCTATTTTAGCCCAAATAATTATTTCATCACATAATTATGCTAAAATATAGGGTGTTGGGCATTCCCAAATCATTTTCAATTGTCATTAGCCCTTAATCAGAATTTGGGGCGTTACATTACCCGAGTAATATAGTCAGACAACGTTTACTTACTCTTTAGCTTATTTTTAATGAAGTTACTCGAGGGACTACTCGATTAATGAAGCATGATCACTCAAGTAGCGACTCGAGTAATGTAGAACAAAAAGCATGATTTTAATCCAACGTTCATTGATTTTTTATCTATATGATTAATCTTTCATTGTATTAGTTTCCTAAGTATATTTGTAGAGAAATAATGAAGAGATCATACATTGAGAGAGAAGTCAAGTATATCATTATCCAAATTGCTTACCTACCGCAAACGACTAGTTTCAAATTCGAAGAATAGTCAAATGAAGCTGTATGACTCGAATGGACATGTTTTGAAATGCTTCCAATAGACATAACAAATCATCTATATATATGGAGCATTTAAAGAGCAGAACACAACAATTGAGAACACAAACTCATATCAATAAATACATTCTTTATGCTCTGTTTTCTTATATTCACTCTTTGTACTTCAGTGGTTATATATTTGCTCTGTGAGGAAGTTTTTCATTACAAACTCAATATTTGTTATTGAGACAACTTAATATTGTGGAACCTTGATTTGGGGATTTGATTATAACGTGTAAGGGGAAGCGAGTGTCCAATGAAGGAACTTGTTGTATGCTGAGGTTCCAAGAACCCACTGAATCTTGGAAGATATAGTTAAACTCCCAGAGAATCTCTGAGGACTAGACATAGGTCAAAGCAGTTATGGCTGAACCAGTATAACTCCTGATATAAACTTCAGTGATATTTTTCCTAGCTCTTAATTGCTTTAAATTTCCAGTCAATTTTTATATAAGAGACGAAATTCTAGTATCACCCAATTCACCCCCTCTTAGGTGAAACGCTTGCACTAACATTTGGTATCAGAGCGTAGGTCTTATTGTTCAAGTATAAAAAACTAAGAAGGATCCAGTGGCAAGCATGGGTGAAGGAATTCTTCCCGATGGAGCTTTTATCATTAGACCACCAGGTTTAAGTAGCAAACATTTCTCTTTCTGGAAAGCCAAGTTTATAGTATTCGTAATGGCTACAAAATGCGGACTATGGGACATGATTGAGAGTGAAAACTACAAACCTGAGAAAATTATAGATTCACAGAGGGTTCCTAAGACACCAGCAGAATATGATGAGAATGACAAAAAACTCATCACACTCAACAGCAAGGCAATTCTAATGATTCAAAGTGCCTTGAGTCAAAATAAGTACTTAAGGATCTACAAACTTTCAACGACTAAAGAAATGTGGGAAGCCCTGGAAATAGCTCATGAAGGAACCTCAGGAATAAAAGAAAACTGAATCAATACTCTAGTTACTGAGTTTGATTTACTCTGAATGAAATCAGGTGAGTGAATAGCTGAATTCAAACTTAGATATACTCATCTTGTTAATTAACGTGCAGCTCTTGGGAAAGTATTTGATCAATATACCCAAGTACGAAAGATTCTGAATATTCTTTCTAAAGACTGGGAAGCTAAAGTCACTGCTATTGAGGAAGAAAAAGGTGAATCAATGTGATCGGTTGCTTTTATTTTTGGAAGTCTGTATGAATATGAAAGTAAATTAAAGTTCAAACAAGAGCTAGAAGATATTGGTGACAAGAAGAAGAGAGGTCTATCATTAAAAGCATAAGAAGAAGATCAAGATGAAGATAAAGAGTTTGATGATGATGAAATGGGCCTAATGATAAAGCAATTCAGAAAGTTTTACAAGAAAGACCAAGGATTCAAAAACTTTCAGAAAGAAGGAACAAGCAGTAAAAAACACATCATCTGTTATGAATATGGAAAACCAAGACATATCAAATCAGAATGTCAAGAACTGGCTCAGAAGAATAAAGAAAAGAGAAAAGGCAAGTTCTACAACAAGAAGAAAGCCTTTATATTTGCCATATGGGGAGATAGTTCATCTGACAAAAATAGTGATGATGAGGAAGTAGCCAATATTTGTCGAATTGCACAAGAAGAAACAGAAGAAGAGGTAACTGATTCTGATCCTACCTATGTGAATTACTTTTTGAATATAATGCTTTACATTCTGAATTCATCAAAGTAGTTAAAGAACTAGTTTGTTTCAAAAAGAAAAACAGAGTTCTTGAATTAGACTTAAAGAAAAATTTGAAAAGGATTGTGAAAGTTATTCCTCTTTGAAAAAGAAAAATACTGATCTCACGAAAACTCTTGAAAAATTCACTAAAGGAAGTGAGATGTTAAATGTAATTTTAAAGAATCAACAATTTGTAAATGACCGATATGGTATTGAATATGATCCAAAATCAGATAAAAGGAAAGGAAGAAAGAAAGTAGGAGGTAAGACATACTTGAGTTACTTTCAGTATTCTGTTCATACATTAAATCCTTTCACATATTGCAATTACTGTAATAGAAAGGGTCATTATACTTCTTCATGCATTCATAAAAAGAAAGGAAAAATAGGAACCTACAAATGGGCACCTAAAGGTTTATATGTTCAAAAAATATTCTACCTAAAAGGACCCAAAAAGATATGGGTACCTAAGATTTAATTGTATTTGATTGCAGATATGTCTTAAAGCATCCAAAAACAACAAATGGTACATAGACAGTGTATGCTCCAGATATATGATCGGTGATTTTAAAAGTTTTATCACGATATACCTTAAAGAAGGTGGGAAGGTAAAATTTGGAGGAAATCAATCGAGAAAGATAGTAGGAATTGGTGAAATAAAAAATGATAAAGGCATACAAGCCAAAGACGTTTATTACGTTGAAGGCTTGTGTCATAATTTGCTGAGCGTGAGTCAAAGTGCAGATAACGACAACTGGGTAATATTTGGCTCAGAAGAATGTCTAATTGTAAACAAGAAAGATTTACAATTAGTTAAGAAGAATCTCAAGGTAAAGCTCAGAGCAAAAAGGGAAGGTAATTGCTATACTCTTGATATAAGTAGAAATATTTCTAAAAACTATTTTCTAAGTAACACCGATAAAAGTTGGCTATGGCATAAGAACTAGCTCATGTCAATATGCACCAACTAAGCAAGTTACTTAAAAAGGATTTATTGATTGGATTACCCAAAGTAAATTTAAAAAATGATTTGATTTGTGATGCATGTCAGAAGGGTAAACAAACTAAATCATCTTTCAAATTGAAAAATGAGATCACAACCAACAGACCACTTCAACTATACACATAGATTTAGTTGGACCAGCAAGAGTTAAAAGCCTTAGTGGCAACTTATATTCATTAGTCATTGTTGATGATTTCTCCAAATTTACATGGACTATTTTTCTATCATCAAAGGATGAAACCTTTGCAGAATTTATTGTTTTTGCCAAGAAAGTGTAAAATGAGAAAGGTATGTCCATTGCAGGTATCAGGACAGACCACGGTGGAGAATTTGAAAATCAAGCTTTTGAAGAAAATTTTGATACAAATGGCATTGATCACAATTTCTTCGATCCAAGGACACCTTAACAAAATGGAGTCGTGGAATGAAAGAACAGAGTACTCACTAAAATGGCTAGAATAATGCTGAACGAAAAGAATGTGTAATATCCCAATTTTTTATTATGGGCTAATCATGATTATTGTGGATAATTATGCATTTAATTGGGATTATTATGTGTTTTATGGCAATATTAATTAATATGTCATAATTAGTGAAAAAATTGGAAGAATGAAAATATTGGCCATTAGTTAGTAATTAAGGGAAAAATTAATTACTAGTTAAGAGGAAAAATGAGAAAAGTGATTAAATAGCTAATTGGTGTCTTATTTGGTGAGAACCAATAAGGTGTGGACATTTGGCAAAGAGGGTTTGAGAGAGTGTACGTGTGAGAAAGTCAACAATTGATAAATAATCAATTTTCTCTCTCCTTCCTCTCCCTCCAATCGGATGACATGAGTATGGGTGTGTGTGTGTGATCATTGCCTCTTCCTCTACACTCAATCTCTCACTCTCGTTCTCCCTCTCTTCTCTTTTACAATTCCGGTGACCTTGTGGGCAAGAGAGAGGAAGAAAAGCTGGTGATTAAGGTGAGAAATTAGACTCTATTGCCTAAACTTTATTTATTAATGTTGTTCCATGGAATGAGAACTTCATTTTGATGGTTGTAGCTTGTCCATTGGCTGTGGTTTGTGATCACACGAAAATCTGATTGTTGGAGAATCAAAGAGTGTTTTGGAGAAGTTGAAGAGGTGTATGAAACCAATCTATCTATCTATGTTTCATGCCATTTGAAGTAGTTTGTAATTTCTGGAAATTTTGGCTTGAATCTGAAAATGAGTGCCATTGTTCATTTGGTATGTTTTTGGCATGAGAATGGTATCTTGGAATGAGTTTAGGATAGATAGATTGATTAGTGATTGAAATGTGATGTTTGGATGAGATTGGTATTTTATTGATTTTGTTGCCCAAAACCCAAAGCATGATAATGGAGTAGGATTTTGATGATTTTGGTGATCCCATTGAGTTTATTGGGTATTTTTCTGTGGGAGTGGCTTTGGGTAAAGTTTTGTGTCTATTGAGATCAATTGGGCAAGTGTTGGGAAAATGCCTCTGTTTTGCTGCGTTTTCTGGTTCTGATAGAATCACTCGAGTGATTTGGGATTCACTCGAGTGTGGGATGAAGATTACTCGGGTGAGGTTGAGCATCACTCGAGTGCTGTGCGTATATTTTGTTTTCTCTTCAGTTTTTCTATTGTGCTTTTTGGAAAATCCAAGATTGTATAGTCCCACTTGTGAGTGAGGGATGAACATCACTCGAGTGAGGGTAAATTCACTCGAGTGCTGGTGTATTTGACACTAAGGACTTGCCTTTCGAGTTGTCACTCGCGGTTATAGTGCAAGAGTGTGCCTTCTCACTCGCGGGTATAGGGTATCCACTCTAGTGCATTGGGCTATGCTCTAGTGCTCCTCTTCGTAGTAAACTCTTGTGCTCTCAGGTTCTCACTTTCTGGACTTCACTCTTGGGTGCTTGAGTGAGGCATTTGGCCTTCACTCGGGTAAGGTCCAGTGTGCTTGAGTGTTGTAGTCTCTAAAAAGTTCCTTGTGCTCTCGGGTGTTCACTTGCTGTTGTTCCCTTTCTAGTACCCAAGTGTAGACCGTACCATCACTCAAGTGAGGTATCCTTCACTCGAGTGTCACAGTGAAAAATGTCAGTTTGGAACTTCAAAAAGGGGATCTTTGGGGATAGTCTTCTAACCCCTTAGGGCTATTGTTAGAGGTATTCTTGAGTACTAAAAGAGCAATAATGATAACCAATTAAGCGTTAAGAAGTCATTGAAAATTGGAATAGATAATTGACTCTTCGTCACTTATTATGAATATAGGATTTGTATTGTGAATATGAGACCATTGTGAAAAAGTTTTTGCAAATCCGATTTTGGGCAAAAGATCACCTTAATAAGTCCCAATTTGAAATATGGTCTCTAATTCTAACTTAATTTGTGTTTAAGAACTTAATCTCAGCCTAAGGTGGGAAGGGGGCTACAGAATGTGTCTCAAGTTTTCTGGGCCGATGCAATGAGCACATCATGCTACATTTCAAACAGAGCCTACATCATAACAAAACTTGAAAAGTCACCATATGAACTATACAAAGGAAGGAAGCCAAACCTTGCTCATCTGCACATCTTTAGTTGTAAGTGTTTCATTCATAATAATGGTAAATATAACTTAGGAAAATTTGATTCTAAAACAGATAAAGAAATTTTCTTAGGCTATTCTAACTGGAGCAAAGCATATAGAGTTTTCAATAAACAAACATTTGTTGTTGAAGAATCAATTTATGTTGTATTTGATGAATTTGAATCCTCTGACAAAACTATTGATGATGAGCAGGAAGTTGTTTTAAATCAAGAAAATGGCCAACCTAATTCTAAATCTTCCATCCCAGAAGTTGACTAAACCAAGGAAGAAGATTAGTCACTAAAACAGCCTAGAGCCTAGAAATACAATAAAAATCATCCCCTAGAGCAAGTCATAGGACATGTGAACGAAGGAGTCAAAACTGGAAATAGATTTTTCAATGAAGTTAGTTTTTCTGCATTTATTTCTGGGATCGAACCTTCTAACATTGATGAAGCCTTATCAGACAATGATTGGGTAATCGCAAGTAAGAAGAACTAAACAATTTGAAAGAAATCGAGTTTGGGATTTGGTACTTCGACCTAAGGATCATCTGATCATTGGCACTAAATGGGTATTCAAGAACAAACTTGATGAATCCACAATCATTGTCAAAACAAGGCAAGATTAATGGCCAAAGGCTATAATTAGGAAGAAGGAATTGATTATGAGGAAACGTCTGCTCCAGTGGCTAGATTAAAAGCTATACAAGTACTCTTAGCCGTTGTATGCATCAAAGGATTCAAACTCTATCAAATGGATGTAAAAAGTGTATTTCTAAATGGTTACATAATGGAAGAAGTGTATGTAGATCAACCTCCAAGCTTTGAAGATGTACCTAAACCTGACCATGTTTGCAAACTGCGAAAAGCTTTATACAGTTTAAAACAAGCTCCTAGAACATAGTATGAAAGGCTCAGTAAATTTCTCATTGATTAAGGTTTTGTACGAGGAAAAGTTGATACAACACTTTTTACAAAATGAAAATGAGATGATATCTTAATTGTACAAATATATATTGATGATATAGTTTTCGGTGCTACTAATGAAACCTTGTGTAAGAAATTTTTTGAGATAATGCAGGGGGAATCTGAGATGTCAATGATGGGAGAATTGAATTGTTTTCTCGGTTTGCAAATCAAACAAAGAAAGAATGGAATTTTCATATGTCAAACAAAGTATTTGAAAGAGCTATTGAAGAAGTATGGAATGGATGAAGCAAATGGAATAGACACCCCTATGAGCTCAACTACGTTACTTGATGCTGATGTCAAGGGAAAAGATTACAATATCACAAGATAGAGGGGAATGATTGGATCACTACTCCATCTCACTACAAGCAGACCTGACATCCAATTCAGTGTTGGTATGTGTGCAAGATATCAATCAGCACTAAAGGAGTCACATGCTGAATGTAATGACCCAAAAATAGGGTTAAGGACTAATGACTTCAAAAGTGGATGTAATTATTGTCGAATAAATACTTTTGGAGAATGTGTGATGGGAAATTAGTGGTTTTAGTGATTCCAATGGTTTCCTTGTAAAAAATTGTGTGGGAATAGGTTTGATTGTTGATTTTGGAGCCATTGGACACATTGGTTGAAAATTTGAAAAATTGTTAAGCGTAATTCTGTACAGGGCAGTCGTATTGTATGGACATTTTGAATAGGAAAATGGTGTCTAAAAATTGTATAAGTTTTTAGTTTTAAATTTTACATGTCGAGCTTCAAAATGGACATATAATTTGTGTCATTTCGATTTGTGAGTTAAGAGTTATGAATTTTTGAAGTTTGCCCAACGAAATTGATTATTTTCTAGAGCAGCAGTCAAAGAAATTAAATCTGGGAATGATATGCTTCTGGATAGTAAAAGTCTATATTTTTCCTTAAAACTAGACTCAAAAAGGGTTCTATAGCCTTTGGGATCACCTTATTTCAATTTTTCTAGAATTAGTTATGATTTTTCAAAGTTTGGGCAAAAAATCTGCCAGACTTTCTGAAAAATTCGAAAATACAGTAAAATTGTAATGGCAAACTTGTAATTTTTCCAAACAAGTGCCAAAGTAATTGTTTTCCAATTAATTGAAGTTAATTTCAATATTAAGGAAAATAAAAGGTAAAAATATATATAGAATATTTTGGTCAATTTAATTTGAATTTATGAAAAATTTAAGCAAAAAGTACAATTTTGACCAAAATTGAGACTTTACTTATACGCGTAATCGGAACAAGTTGTGAAGCCAATTGAGACCATAGGGAGGGACCCCTAGGTGTCTCCTACATGTAGCATGAGGAAGGAAATATTGGTTGGGCTTAATGAGCAAGATTACATGTACATGAGATTTATGTACATAAAGTAATTTTAGGAATTTTGGAAAATTGCTAAATGATTAAAATATGACATAAGCTATTATAAAAACATATCTCTTCTTCTTCCTTAAGCTAAAACAGACATGAACCAGCAGCTACACTAAGAGAGAGAACGTGTGGGAGTTTAGAGAGAGAAAGGAGAAGAGAACTCGCAAGGTAAGCTGATTTCTCCGGCGATTTAGCTCCTAACGCGTATAACTCCGACTCTAAGCTACTCCTAGTTGTTCTTTAAGGTTGTAAAGCTCAAAAAATTTGGTCTTTCAAGGGTTAGGGTTCATCCACCTTGAGAAGAAGCTAGTGGGAGATTGAGGTAACTTTCAAACCTTCGTATATTAACTATTCTGGCTGCTGTGGGCAATTTAATCGATGAAATTTTGCCGGATTGCCGTTGGTTTTAAATTTTGGAAACTGCGTTGCTTAAGGGTTATGCTGCCCAATTTTGATTCAAATGGTAGTTATAACCTAATGTAATAGTTAATAAAGTGGCTAGGAGTAAAAAGGAACATGTTTACAGAGCCAAAATCGCAGAACCCCGATTTTTCCTGGAGAGCTCATAAATTTCAGCCAGCTCTAGAAATCGGTCTTAGAGTTGGATTTTCAATAAATTGATGGTTCCATTGGGTTCAGGAGTGAAGATTAGGTGGGGTTACAGTTGGTCACTTTTTCAGAAAAGGCCGAAAAAGTATAATTACGAAAATGCCCCTGAAACCCTTAAAGTGGGGCTGTCAAGGGTATTTTCATAATTTGACATTCAATTTGATAATTCTGAGTCTGGAAATGGATTCCTTGGATGGAAATATATTAGGATAGCCTAGTTTAGAATTTTGGGAAATGTGTAGCCAGACTGGGTAAGGTGGGCTCGGGCTGGGTCCCCCGGAAATACTATGGAAGTGTCTAAATGGTGCATTTGGAATTGTAGGGTTTGACATTTGTTTTGATCATGAACAACTTGTGCCAGAGCACATTCGGAAAGAACCAAGTAGTGACTATTCTCTTATGCTATGTGTAAAGTATTGTATGTATGTTTGTGATACATTGTGATACATTGTAATGCTTTGAGATCACAACGAAAGCTGACACATAGCAATTATAGCATAAGCAATTACATTGAGATCGCAGCAAAAGCTGACGCATAGTATTTACAGCCATGAGTGCTGTCGTATGTGGTGTGAGCCATATATTATATTGATGCTGCTTAACATGATCATATATGCTATGCGTTTATACACACTATGAGTGATTTGTTACTATTGAGATTCTTTTGAATTTCATTCTTTCCATTGACTAACATTTCAAATAGGGCAAGTAGCTCAAAGGAGAAATGAACCACCAGGAGCGGCTAGGATCTTGTAGAGATGTGTTGTTAGGTTGTGGTTATCTATTTTGGACTTGAGATTATTGTTTATTTTTGAAATGTAGATATTATGTTGATGTTGGTCATGTAATCCCTTAGTTGGAATATTACATGATGACCCTTAGAAAGGATCATTCTCACTGAATTCACCTCTTGTATCCTCATTTGTTTTGTTTGATAATAAAACAATAGATTATTCTTTAGTAGTAAGAACATGGAACACTTGTTTAGCTTGAGACACCAAAATGAAAGGCTCTTCCTTACGCCTTTGGTTCTTCAAATTCAATTGTATCAACCCTAACTTATCATCCACTTTCAAAGCAACATTATTGTCAACCCACTTGTACCTAAAAACTGGAACTTGAAATCTCATGTAATTCAACTCCCAAATGAGCTTAACTATCCAAAGTATGACATATTGGAATAGATATAATTCTTATCTTTTGTACTTGATACATGCATGGTGTTAGAAACAACAGCTACCCCACTATTTTGCATTTTTCTTCATGCATCTTACTCTTTAGTGTAGAAAATGTATTCATTGTGACATAGCTTGAGAAAGAAGCACATGTCTGTTCAGACCACATGCCAAGAATATTACTTTCTCTGGAACTAACTATGATCAATACTATACTTATCATGCATGTGCTACTTCAACCATATTTTAAATTGTTTATTATGTTCTTTGGCATACCAACTCTATACTTTGTTAGGGACTTGGGGTTTTCCTTCCTAAGCTTATCCATTTAGATATCTACATACTAGTCAATCTCTTCAAAGTTGTGAAGTAAATATAGGTGTGCTTGCTCCCACTGTTGGTTTGAGATAAAGATAACTTTCTTTCCTGTCAACCCTTGTCTAGGTTTCCTTCCTTTATGCTAAGATACCGAAAGGCTAATATCAAATGCATCTTTCAAGTAATAGGTATAGAATTCAACCACCTTTTCACAAATATACCGTTCAACAATGCAACCCTCTGGCTAGCTCTGGTTTTTCACATACCCTTTTAGGTCCTTTATCTCGCACTTGATTAGGTACATCCATCTCATATAGATTGGGCCACATAATTGTATCTCTTTAACCAAATGAACAGTGAGGTGCACTATTATGTCAAAGAAAGCTAGAGGGAAAAACATCTCCCACTCACAAAATGTAGTCATGATACAGGTTTATAAGTTCAACAATTTCTTGGGGTCAATCACTTTATTGCATAGTGACTTGAAAAAAGAGCATAGCTTTATGATCGTAGCTCACACTTATCAGGTACCTTGTACTGCTATCGAAATAAAGTTTTCCATCAACATATCATGGCAATCATGTTATTTAAGACCCTTCAGCTTCAAGTCCTTTGTTGAACAAGGTTGCTAATATTTGACGAGTAACCCTTTAGTCCTTTCACTGCAACAAGAAACTCACAAAAGCTTTTTTTACTTCTTTAGATAGTGTGAAAGCAGTAGGCCAAAGGAATGTATGAGATCACCTCTCCTCTAGTGCCAATTCCTACCTTATTCCTATCTCAACCATGTCTAGTCTTTTATTTTTGCCATCCTTGGTCTTCCCAGGAATAAGGAATAACGTTCCAAAAAGACTTTCACACACAGTTTTCTCAATATGCATGACATTAAGAAAGTGTCAACATGAAGGGAACTCTAATATGGAAGATAAATAAAATACACCTTATTTTCTACCTACTTGTCCCAACATATTTCCCAAATGGCTTCCCAAATTTATTGTTTATGTGTGTCATTTTTTCAAAAACCTCCTCACTAGTTAAAGGTTTGGCCATCCTTTAACCTGATTTCTCATTGAAGTGTTTTCTCATACAGCGATACAAATGACCCTTTTGCAACCATCTACGATATTCCATGATGGAATTCTTCATACTATGCTTCAACCTTATTGGTTGTGTACCTTCTTCACAAATTGGGCATCCAAGTTAGCTTTTAATGTTCTACCTTGACAAATTACCATATGCAGGAAAGTCATTGATTGTACAAAATAGCATGACCTTTATATTGAATGTTTGTTTCTTGTTAACATTATATACAAGCTCCCCTTTATCCCATAACTTTTTCACATCTTTAATTAGTGGCACAAGGTATATATCTATGTTATTCCTTGGTTTCCTTGGCCCTAAGATTAGAATTGACAACATCATAACCTTTCGTTTCATCAAGAGCCATAGAGGGAGGTTGCATAAAAACAACATAACCGACCATACACTGTGGGAACTGCTCTACATCCCAAATGGTTTCATACCATTAGTAGCTAATGCTAGGTGGAGGTTTATTGGTTCTTTAACAAATTTAGGATACTCAAAGTCAAACTTACTTCATGCCATAGACTCTCCAGAATGCTGAAGCATGTTGTCTTGAATCCTTTTATCCATATGCCACCTTAAATTCTTTTTGCATAAATTGCAATGCTATACAAGCGTCTAAATCTAGATATAATTGGAAAATACCATAATGCCTTCTTTAGACTCTTCCCATTCACTTGGTAGTGTGAGGGAGAACACAGAGGACACTAGGTTAATAATTCATATTCTTTTCTAAACAAAATATAATTGTTAGGGAAACTATGTGTCTTTTTATAACTTAAGCTAGTGGTACGCATCACTTGTTTTGCATCATAATTCTTGGTTAGCATATCATTTTCTAGTGGTAGTATTCTCCTTAAAAGTGCAAACAATTCTGTGCAACTTGAGTCACTCAACCCATCTTTTGCTTTCCAATTGTATAAGTTCAACATTGTAGATAATAATGTGAACTTAGTACAATTATCATATAAAGGCTTCTCTACATTGCTCTTCATCCTTTCAAACTTTTATGGGCATTCACAAAATTTTGCTTTAATTACATTGACCATATCTTGAAAATGATCAGCCTCAAATGTACTTATGTTGAAGTTAGGTGATTCACATTTTTCCAAATTTGGCTTACTAGCACTATTGCCTATACCTATCTTCCTATGTTTTGTCCAACGGGTATAACTCTGATCAATTTTATGCATCACTAAGTATGACTCACAATTGTTTGGATCAACACGCTTCACAACGCCACACTTAATGCTAGGGCAAAAAATCATGTTGTGATTATCAGTACTATTACTAATCACAAACCTTATGAAATTGCCTACTCCATCCTAGTACTCCTTCAATAGACAATTAGTAGACATCTATTCTTTATTTACACTCTACATCTAGAGTGTAACATCTTACTTTTTATTCACCAATATCCCTTGTATGTAATTATGGAATTTAAGGGAATAAAATGGTGGATTAAAGAGCACATTAAATGTCAAAACAAGGCAATTAATGGTCACAAACACAAACACACACACACACACACACACACACACACCACGATTAAGTGGGAATACAATTTGCAAAGTTAAAAGATGTTGCTAGTGAAATTTCCTATGAGGTAGTAAGATTGTCATGTGGTTTTGGATGATTAAATGATGTCTAATAAATATGAAATTTTCTAGAATGAAATTAGACATTCCAAGGTCATATGGGTTATTTAGACTTGTACATTAAGAGTTATGTATTTTTGAAGTTAGCTAAGTAAAACTGGCAAGTTTCTGTGGCAGTATCCAATAATGGTAATTCTGGTAACTCTGAGCATCCAATTGGCTAAAGGCTATATTTTTCTTAAAAATAGACTTAATAAGGGTTATATAGCCTTTAGAACCACTACAATTAGACATCTCTAAATAAAGATATGAATTTTCCAAGTTTGGTGAAAATTTTCGCAGATTGAGTACACGTGCGAAATTTCACAAAATGTAACGGTAAAGAGGGAAAATTGCCAATAATGTAAGAAGCAATAAATATTTTCCTTTTCCCTTGGCATTTTCGGTTAGAAAGGGGTGAGCAATGGAGAAATAATTTGCTTGGCTTAAAATGAATCAAGAAGGAGTGATTTATAGCCAAGTAAAATTGAGAGTTAAAAAGTCAAAAGGTAAGTGTCATAAAGCAAAGTCTTACATGTGAATTATAATGGAATGCATGGAGATATTACAAGACCATTTTCTCTTGCCCTTTCAAGATGCTTTACAGTCAATAAGGGAAAGTGAAGATAAATACATTTACTTGGTTTATACTAAATCAAGAGGAAGGAAAAATTCATGACCAAGTATTTCCATTAAACAAATGATATACTAAAAGTAAGAAGAGAGATAAATGGATAAAGCTAATATCCTTCCTAATTTTTGTTCAGCCGCTCCAAATAGAGAGAGAGAGAGTTGAACAAAGTTAAGAGCTCAAGAACAAGGAAGAGCTAGGGTTCAAGCAAACTCGAAGGTAAGAAGATGCTTGAAATCTAAGTGTTTGTGCCTTCCAAACTCCTTAGAACTTCCTCTAACATCTTCTTGAAATTTATGGTTAGCAAGCTAAATCAAGAGAGAAGAGAGAGAGGACTAAGGTGACTTAGAGAGGGAATGTGGTGAAATCAAGAAGTAATCTCATAAACTTGATCATCTTGTACTATAAGATGTTATTGTGCGTGTTGTTATTGAATTTTGCTTGGTTTTACCTTGTTTTGTGATTTTGGGATGATAACTCTAAAGTGTTATGCTGCCAAAATTTCCTTTAATCATGTCCATTTAGTGTTTAAGTGATTAATCATGTGATTAGAAGTGGAAAGGAAGTGGTTAAGTAAGAGAAATCTAGAAAAATACATTTTCCTTCTTAAGAACCCTAACTTTCGGCCAAGTACAGAACATAGGGGAGGAGTTAGAATTTTGGAATTTTGATGATTCCATTGAATTTAGAAGGGAAAATTACATGGAAATATATGTATTCATGATTTTTGGGAATTTGTATCCAAATCCGGAAATTTTTAGAAGTTGAAGGAAAATGTTGTTTAATTTACTTCACTGAAGGCAGTGTTCTTGAGAACTAAACTTTGCTGGTCAAACCTAGTCCAAAAATTCTGAAACTTCACAATCATAAAGTAGAGATATAGAGCTTTAATTTGGTGGGCAGAACACAAGTTTTGAACAAGTAGATTAAGAGATATGAGTTTTCAAAGTTGAGCCTTGTTTTTGGAATGTAATAAGAAATAGGGGAGGTTTGGCGAAATTTTGGGAGTGACATGGTTGTAGTGGTCAGACTTAAGTATTTTTATACAAAAGTACATTTAAAGAGCTTCACATAGGCTTTGTAATCAGTTAAATTGGATTTTCCTAGAATTAATTACGAATTTCCAAAGTTGAGTGAAAATCTGCCAATTTCTAGAAACAGTGAATTGCACTGTGTAGAGTTGTACTGTGCAAAAATTATTGTAACTGCATTAGATAACCAACAGAATTTGATTTAGAGGCAGTAATAGTTCAAGTAATAACCAGTTACTTGTAACTTTAATTTTATAAGAAATGGAAATAGCTCGAGCCAGAACAAGAGTTTAGGATAGACCGAGGAACTGGAAAAGGAATCAGGTAGTAACACTTTCTTTCATGCACTAGGTAATAATCTGTTTGCTTTGGGTATGCTATCTTATATAACATGACAGTACCCATAACACACAACCTGGTTGTGATCGAGATCCAACTATGGTACACGTGGATAGGCCAGGGGTTCAAATATTCATTTAACTATAGACACGAGTTAAGCCGGGGTTGCAAGTATGTTGTTTGGCCTTGGATAGGGTACATATAACACAAGTTTGTATCTTACTTGACATGGTGCATTGTATATTTATTAATGCATTCTATATGTTTGATTACCTATTGCTACTAAGATACACTTTAATCTCACCCTTTTTTTTCAAATTGAAAAATTTTATAGTTGAGGCTAGCGGTTCGAAGGGCATGACAGTGGCTACCGGTGCATAGAGTCTCGGTACAAACTAAAGCTGCTGTAGTTATCTAGGGTTGTACTTTTGTTTCTTTTGGAACACTTGTACATTTGTAAATATTTTTTAAACCCTGTGGAGATTCTCCTGTATTATAAACAAGAACCTAATGTTAGTATGTTTATGTTCTTTTTGTATGCCTTATAGAACTGCTTGCTTAATACTTTACGAATATCAAAATATTGAGTTTGACATAGAGCATCTAAGGTATATAGAGGAAAATGTGATAAGAACTTAAGAAAATCACTCAAAACACAATATTTCCAAAAATTTATTCAAATAGTTAAAAATAGCAATTTTAATGACAACATACACTTAAAATAAGTGACAAAACCCTATGCACATATAAAATACTCAAAAAAACAATCTTTACATACTTTTTACCTAAATCAATACTAACAAATAATTACTTTAGTAACAGCAAACACTTAAAATCAGTGGAAAAACCATTTACACATATAAAGTCGCTCAAAAAATAATATCTATATACTCTTTACCCAAATCAATATAAAACAATAAGATAAAAAATCACGACCATAAGAAACTAAACCAAATTCACCTTTAGGAAGAAGAGATAAAAAATCACTACCATAAGAAATCAGCCCAAAAGCGTATGAGCATGTATGAATCCCACAAACCCACAAATGCAATGATAAACGAAGGAGACTAATCGAGAAGAAAGGAGTAAAACCACTAAGGTGACAACGGGGGAGAGCAAAATGGTGGAGGAGGAGCGAAATTGAGTTGTCGGTGTTAGGAGTGAGCTCTCTATAACTTTTAAGTTTCAAATGTCAAACAAAAATGGGTCTGGGAGAGGTTTTTTTAAAAGAGTATACTTAATAGTTATTATTAAACAATTATTAAGTATGTGATAGTTTATGATTACTTCTAAGCAACTATCTCTCAAATATATATTATCTATATTTGACGATTGTTCACAAACAACCGTCATGTAAATGATACCATTTTGCCCAAAAAACAAACAAATATATCATGGTTGAAGTATAAAACCATCAAATACTTGCTCCTAAAGTTAACGGTTATTTAAAAAAATCATTATGTATTTCTTTCCCTTAACTTTATCTCTTTATATTTGACAGTTTCCTAAAAACAGTTAAGTATGGAGCATCAAGTCTAGAAAAATATGTAGTAGTGATTAAAGTTGTTCAAGGTGATTGGAGCTGTAAGTTTTGTTAAACTATTTGCTGATTGTGGAATACAATTTAGGCATTATTGCCTTCATACATCTCAAAATGAGAAATCTGAAAGGAAACACAGGAATATAGTTGAAGTTGCTCTCACCTTGCATGCAAAAGTTAAGATGCCATTATGCTGTTAGTGAGAAGCTTTTCATATTGATGTTGAACTAATTAACATATTACCATCTAGTGTTTTAAGTTGTGTTTCTCCTTATTTCAAGTTGTTTGAAATGTGTCCCGATTATAATTCCCTTAGAATTTTTGGTACTACATGTTATCCTTGCTTGAGACCCTATAATGAACATAAGTTACATTTCAGTTATTGGCTACAACAACTCTCATAAGGATACAAATGTTTTAGCTCTATAGGGAAAGTTAATCTTTCTAGACATGTGGCATTTAACAAAAATAACTTTCCTATTTCAATAGGTTTTATTGATAAGAAGAGCATAATTTAAACACAAGTTCATCTTCAAGTTTTTTTCAATCCTATCTCCATATCACCAAGCATTTGTCCATATGATGTGGAACAAAACAACAAGTCAACAAGAATTTCTAATGATACATAACTATCCCCAGGGCCTTTTCTACCTCTTGTATTATTTGGACTTGTGAATATAGAAGAGGAACACAATCAATCACAAAGTGAGCCTATATCGTCTAGTACCTAAAATAAACAACAACTTCTTAATAGTCTAGTGGTAGAAACTAGTGATAATAATCAAAATTCCTCATCTTCTAATGATGTCGTTATTCCTATTCAACATCAGTTGATAACTCAAAACAAAGTTGGTGTGCATAAACTAAAACTACCCTATGTTGGTAGTATTTCTACTGAACTAGTTCCTTTGAAAATAATACCTAGGTTTTGATTCTTTACACTGAACAGAGGAAGTTAATTGACTATAAGTGGGATTTTGAGCTCAAAACAAGTGTTGATGGGTCGATTTCCACACCTAAAGGAAGGCATGTAACTAAAGGTTTTTAACAATGTTCGAGAGTAGACTGATGAGATTTTCATCCCTATAATAAAAGCTTCAACACTCAAGTTTGTTCTCACTATTGTTGTTACTTTTGGATGGTAGATTAGGCAATTGGATATTAACAATTCCTTTCATAATGGAAAATTGCAAGAACAAGTGTTGATGAAACATAAAGGGTTCATATCTTCTAGGTATCCTAATCATGTGTGCTTATTCAAAATCAATCTCTATGGCTTGAAACAAGCTCCAAGAGCTTGGTTTGAAAAACTAAGATATACTTTGATTAGTTGGGGTTCAGCTATTCTAAATGTGATACTTCATTGTTCTTCATCAAGTACAATCAATTTGTCATGTTTGTTTTGATGTACGGTAATGATATAATTATCAATGGAAATTCTCTGAGAGTTTTAAAATTGTTCAACAAATAGCTTCATTCATGTTTTCCTCTTAAAGATCTTAGACACATTCATCATTTTCTATGGATTGAGGCTTACAAGGATGACACTAGACTTTACACTAAACAGTCAAAAATCCCATAATTTATAGACAAGCAATTAGGGCTTTACAAGATTTGATAAAATACAAGACCAAATATCATATTTGTAGTAAACAAGCTAAGCCAATTTCTCACTAGTCCTATATAAATTCATTGGCAAGAAGTTAAAAGAATACCTTTTTGTCTCAAAGGGACAACTAAGTTAGCCTTGAATGTAAAGCCAAGCAATCATGTAAACTTGCAAGGGTTTTTCAATGGTAATTGGACTATTTGTCTGGATTATTGGAGATCCTTGGAGGCTACTGTGTGTGTTCTTTGGTGACTCCTTAATTTCTTGGTCAACAAAGAACAATGTGGTTGCTCAATCAAGTACTAAATCAAAATATAGGGCATTAGCCAACCTTGCCACCAAACTTGCATGGATTCAATCTTTGATTGGTGGATATTAGTGTTTGATTAAACCATCATCCGATGATGTAACATCCTAAATTTTTATTCATAAGACTTAGGTAATATTATGAAGGAAATATTTTGTGGTAATGATGAATAACTAAATAATAAAATAAAAGGGGAATATAAAGTTCCATATTGACTAAAAAAGGAGAAGAGGGATACCTCAGAGCCTATATATAGGAGTGGTAAGTTTTATTTAAGGTGCAATAATTCCATTTTCACATATACCTTAGGCAGCCTCGATAAAATGTCAATTTCTTCATTGTTGACCATTAGATTGGGCTAACATTTTTTCAGCCCATCCAAGTCATCTACTTATCATATTCAATTGTTAGATTATTTATTAGCATTACACTTTAAGATTTATAAAGCAAGAAATATGATCAGGATTCTGGGACATAGAAAATGAACCTTAGAAGAAAGAATTGGTATTTTCAACTTGTCCAACTTTAGATCATCATTAAGTTTTATGAGAAGGTTCGGGACATTTGTTTTAGAAATTTCAACGATAGGATGAACGATTGGATGCCTTAGGTAAGAGAAATTTATCATGCATTGAATCTGCTATTCAAAACATATGAATTGTATCTTAAATTTTGGACTTTTTTATAAAACGGGGTTCTAAAGGTTAGAATCCCAAATTGAGATCTTAGAAATGTTAGTAAGGCTATTCTAACACTCCAATGATCCCAATTCTCATATCTAATTTAGTTCTCAATAATGTTTCCTACTCATAGCAAATTCTCAGTGTAACGCCCCAAATTTTGAGTAAGGGCTAATGATGATTATTGACTATGTAATTGTGAATTAAAGTTGAGTTATTATGTGTTATGTGGCAATTTTAATTAATATGCCATAATCAGTGGAAAAATTGAAAGAATGGAATTATTGGCCATAAGTTAGTGATTAATAGAGAAAATAATTACTAACTAAAGAGAAATGAGATGTGTTACTAAATGGCTAATGCATGGATTAAGGTGATTAATTAGTTGATTACTTTATGAGAACCAATAGAATTCTGACATGTGTTATGTAATATCCCGATTGTGATTAGGGCTAATGACTCTGATAATTATTGTAATTAGTGTAAATAATCACTTTTGGGAATTTATATGATGTGATTTTGGTATATATGTGTGGGTTATTAAAGATCAAGGGTTGAGATTCATTGATCATGGGTCGGAATTCTATGCTTTGTGTCTATGTGAGCTCATAGTGGAAGTGTAGAGATGGTGACATGTGGCATTGTGGTGGCTGTTAGATGAGGCCATAAGAGGACAAAGGACCACTTTTTCCCTCATTCTCTCTCTCCTATTCGGCTAAGAGGCATGGGTAAGGGAGGAGTTGCTTCATTATCTCATCTCTTCTATCTCACATTTTCTCTCTCTTCCTTCCCCATTTTCGCTAAACAAGCTTGGAGAGAGAAAGAAAAGCTTTGATCTTTGGTAAGTAATGATCCCCCTTTGCTAAAATCCTCTTCTCTAATGTTGTATATCTCATTGAGAGCTCCATTGTGGTGGTTGTAGAATCTTGAGAGCTGTTGATTTATGAGTTGGTCGAATTTGAAAGTAGGAGAATCAAGATTCTGAATTTGGCAAAGTGAAGAGGTAGGCATTTAGTGCATTTGGATATATTGTTTGTGATTTTTGGATAAACTTAGTAAAATCTGGAAATGTGCCCTATCTTATGTCCATTTTTGAAAGTATGGATTTCATTGTGTTTGATGTTGGAAATGATCCACTGTGAAGATATTTGAGTATTGGATTTAGTTTGGAATGTTGGAAATGTATTAAGGGAAATTGGACATTTGTTGTGTTATAGAGACCTAAGAGTATGATTGTGGTCAAATTGGTTTTGGGAGTGTTTTTGAAGTGGCCAATGTGTGCCCTAGTTAGTGCTAAGTGTGTGTGAGCTTTTGGGAGAGTCTGGGAACCATTGAGTGAGAATTTAACCATATGGTATTTTCTGATGTTTTCTGCGTTTTTGGTCTCTGATGCACAACACTCGAGCAGAGGAAGAACATGCTCGAGTACTATGAGCATTTTTCCCTTTTCTGCTTTGAGTTTTGTTTGAGTTCTATGATTGAGGCTCGAGTGCACTTTTTTGTTCTCGAGTGAGGGAAGATCATGCTCGAGTGATGGTATGAATCTAGAGTTGAGGTTGCTCTCGGGTCCTCACTTGCGGGTTGATGCTAAGAGTGTGCTCTAACACTCGCAAGCATAGTCGTCTCACCCCAGTACTGGGGGTCATGCTTGAGTGAGCTGGTGCCTCTGGTGTGGTTGGTGCTCTCGGGTTGTCACTTGTGGTATAGCACTTTCTGGGACTCGAGCATAATTTGGGTCATCACCCGAGTGCAGAGCTTGGTGCTCGAGTGATATGAGCACTACTTGCTGTGAAGGTTGCTCTTTATCAAGCACTCGCGAGTGAGAGTTGTCCTCACCCAAGCACAAATCTCTTATCACTCGAGTGAGGTCGTCTTCACTCGAGTGAGGCTGTCAGAAATCAGTGTTGTGCCTTCACAAAAGGGGTCTTTGGGGTAGTGTCTTCCAACCCTTTAGGCATATGTTTAGGCCTCTAGTGGTCACCTAAAGAGTCCTAAATGATAACCAACTAAGTGTATTATGAAATTAAGAACTTGGAAAAGAGATTGATCGGTTGTCCCTAATTTGGTATAGGATTTGACATCTGTCGCCCTCATGAGGCCACGGTACCGGAGCCAGTCAGGAAAGATACAGGTAGTGACTCTTTCTTTATACCTTATGTGATACATTGTATGTGTGCTATGTCATTGTTCTGAGATGGAATTGTATGCTGCAAGTTTTGTGAAAATTGTGTAAACACCGTTATACCAATAGTCCTTGAGTCGCTAACAACAGTTCGGGTAAGGGCTGTGTGCCTTCCCGATGGTAAAAAGGGATGAGCTTAGGGTGTCATATATATTTTTATGTGAAATTGTGGAAGCACCGCTATACCAATAGTCCCTGAGTCGCTAACAACGGTTTGGGTATGGGCTGTGTGCCTTCCCGGTGATAAAAGGGGATAAGGTTAGGGTGTGTTATATGTGATTATGTGGATTGAAAGGCTTATGTGAGCCGTAAGGCTATTCGTATGCACTGGCATGCCAATAGTCCCTGAGTCGCTAACAACGGTTTGAGTTAGGACGGTGTGCCTTCCCGTCGGTAAAAGGAGATGAGGGTGGAGTGTGATTCGTGGGTTGCTATTATGAGATGATTTGTTTACATGCTATGTGATTACGTGTGGTATGAATAATTTGTTACTACTGGGATTCTTTAGAATCTCACTCTTTTCAAATGACTAACCTTTTTAGACACGGCGAGTGGCTCGAAAGGGAAGCAGAAAACTAGGAGTAGTTAGGATTACTCTGAGACTTTAGTGGTAGTTGGTTATCTTTATTTTGGTTTTGGGATTACTAAGTGTACATGAAATGTAAATGAATATTTTGGATATGTAATCCCCATTGTTGGGAAACTTTAAACCCATTATATACATGAAGTAACCTGGGGTTTGCCGGGATTCTAGTTTCCGCACTCTGATGTTTATTATGTGATTGGATTTCTCAAATATTTACATCCGTTCGTGAATGTGAGACTAGGATTATTTACATTTTGATGTAATTACGGTGAGGGGGTTACATGTTAAGTGGAGATGAAGAGAGAGGCAATGGAAAGTCAAATTATCAATAAACAATTCAGTTTTTCTCTCTCTTTCTTCCCTCCATTCTGCTGACAAGAGGGTATGGGAGTGTGTGTGCCATCATTTCATCTTCAACCTCCCTTCTCTCTCTCATTTTCGCCCACCATTTCTGTCCAAGGAGAGAGAAAGAGTTTTTGACAAAAGGTAAACTTTTGACCCACTAAATGGCTTCTAATGGAAAAAATCTCTTTTATAAACTTGTTCCTTGTGTTGAGAGCTTCAATTTCATGGTTTTAGATTTTTCATTTGGTGTTGTTTGAGCTCTCAAGGGATTTTGGAGTTTGGAGAACCAAGGAACTCCTTTTGGGAAAGTTGTAGAGGTGAGTAAGACAAACCTTTTCATATAGGTTTTGTAGCCATTGGTTGAGTTTGGATTTTCTGGAAATTTTTCCTTGAATTTCAAAAATGAGGGTCATTGTGTTGTTGGCATATTGTTGTCATGGAATTAGTGCCTTGTTTAGTGTTTTGAATGAATATAATTGAATTGAAGCTTAAAGGTGAAGTTTGGCAACTTTGTGTTTGGTTTTGTGTATTGGTCAAAACAGGGCATGGTGATAGGTTGGGATTTTGGTTATTTTGAGGTTTCCATTATGTTCATTGTGGAAAATTGTGTGGGAGTAGTATTGGATATGAATTTTGAACCTTTGGGAACTTAGTTTTAAAAGTTGCAAGATTGGTTAGTGAAAAACTCTGTGCTAGCAGTCGTTTTTCATGGGTGTTTTAAATGGGTAAATGGTGTTGGAAAATTCTAAAACTTTTTAGTCTTAAAGTCCACATCCCAAGATTTAAAATGGATATATAATTCATGTCATTTTGTTTTATGAAATGAGAGTTATGCTTTGCCAAAGTTTGGGACTAAAACTGGACTCTGTTTTGGAGCAGTGTTGAGTTTTGTGTAATTCTAGAATTATGTGGTGATTTATAGTAAATAGCTTTTATTTGGCTTTGGAATCACTTTATTTCGATATTTCTAGAATTAGTTATGGTTTTTGAAAGTTCAGCCAAGAAACATAATTTTTCTTGGCCGCGGCCCAAATGTTTCAGACCTATTTTTGGCCACAGCCAATGGATTTGTCTACCGCGGCCAACCTCCAAAAATGACATTTTGGACTTTCGAAGATCATTTTTGGTATAGTTGTTTCCAAACCCTTTAGGCATATGTTTAGGCTTCTAGTAGCCACCTAAAGGACATAAATGATAACCAAATCTAAGTGTTTGAAGTTAATTGAGTATTGGAATAGAGTATAACTCTTCGTCCTTAATCATGATTCTAGGATTTGATATTTACCCTACTCAGGAGAGACCTGCAAAAGAGTACGCACAGAACGGACCAGGTAGTAACTCTTCTCTCATGTTGTGTATGATGTTTTGGTATGCATGACTTGTCATTGAGCTTTGTAAACTATATGTGCCATGGTCCATTACAGCGTGAGCACTTCAGAGTGAGCCATTTAGGGATTGACTCTGGGTATTTCTAGCTCGGCCGTTGAACTATAGTAGTAATCGACATGGATCTTTGTGAATTTGACCTGTGGGGCGGCGTGTTGTGAATCCAGTCATAGGCTGTGTGTTATATATCTTGCCTGTATGGCTTGCGTATGAAATGCTTTATATGAATCCCAACTGTGGTGAAATATATAGTGTGAACTGTTGTTGTGCAATAAAGAGTGAGCAATTCAGCGTGAGTAAGCGTAAGGGTGATGTCCATCATACATGCCTTTGCTGCTGTAACTTCTATTGTAGTTGCTATATGTGGGTTATGATTTTCTTTCATGCCTTATTGTTGTGTATACTATGAGTGATTTGACAATATGGGGATTCCTTAGAATCTCACTCTCCTAAAATAATTTTAGACAGGGCTGAAGGATTAAAGGGTAAGCGGGCGACGAAGAGCAGGTAGAGCTTCGAATTGGGATTTTTATTTTGGTTATTTGGTTATCATGTATAAACCTTTTGGATATTTTGTTGGGAAACGATTGTATATATTGGATATATGGCTTAGTATTGTGTAATCCCCTAGTAAGGGTAATGGATTATTGGCAATTATGACTTGTAAAACCCTTACTTGATTAATAGAAACTGTGTGTATCGAGAATTTATGTTAGATCCCAAGTTTTGATGATAACAAAAGTCAATTATGTGCAAATTATAGTTTTATAAGTCTAAGGAATGTTTACAAAGTTACCAAATGCATATGGCCAAGTTCTGTGGTACATGCTGTCAAAATTATCTGATGCACTCGAGCATAGAACTCTTTTATGCTGAGCAGATACGAGTGACAACCAGAAAGTGTTTGCCTGAGAGCATGCTACTGTCATTTTTACTGATTCACTCGAGCACTGGAGATAGCACTTAAGCAGAAGAGTCTTTCTCACTCGAGCACATGCGAGTGAGGGATTGCGAGTGCTTTGCTGAGAGCAATTCCTGTTATTCTTCTTTGATGCACTCGAGCAGTAAGATCAATACTAGGGCATTAGTGAGTGATGGACTGCAAGTACTTGGCTGAGAGTCATGAAGGTCAAAGAAGCACAAGTATGCTTGAGTGAGGCTTCATATGCCCTAGTGACACATCAGCACTCGCGAGTGAGAAATCTAACTCTCAATTTTTGATGCAAGTGCTGATCATAGGAGTATATTACATAAGAATATCCTTATCACTTGAGCAGGAGTATGTGTGCTCGAGTGAGGGCCTTAATCACCTACAAGTGACAAAATCTAACTCTTGCTAAAATGGTATGTGAGTGTTGTCCAGAGAAGAGTCTCCTAGTGTAAAATGCAAGGCCACTCAAGTCGAAGGAGTTGTGCTCGAGTGAGGCCCCACATCACTCACAAGTGAGAAAACTATCTCTCTGAACTCTATGCGAGTACAAGTACAAAACTGAAGAGCAAGGAGAAAACTAGCAAGTTCAGTCGAGTGAGCCCATCTATGCTCGAGTGATACTCTGGCAGAACACCAAATGCACCAAGTCTCATAGCGTTCAATCCGAATATGTTTTAATGTTATTTATTTATCTTATCATCACTTATTATTATTATTTAACATCATTTTGAATGTTTTATAAGTGTGATATAAGAGGATGAACGTTGAAATAAACAGACATGAAGGAAGTCAAACAACGGCAAACAACATCACGACAAGCACACACCTACTACATTTAAAGTTTTCAAACGTGCGCATGCCGTTCCACAGTAACATGCCCCGCTCCACAATGATCATTATTCAAACGGGCAAAAACTGAACATCTATAAATGCAGAGTTCCAGAGAGATCGAATACAACAACGAAGCACAAGAATTCACAATCAAATTCACAAGTCTCTGTTATTCATATCTTCTCTGTATTCATATTGATCATCAATGTTTATCATACTTGCTTTGTAAGAGAGTCTATATTTCAAATTATATTTTCAGTTGATCTTAAGGTATTGGGACCTTGAGAGGGTAGATATACTTACGAGAGAAGCAATTGAGATAATTCCTAGTTAAACCTTCCACTCATAAGACTTATAAGATACAAGCAGTAGAGAATATTGCTGCTCGTAAGACTTACAGTGGTGTAAGCAGGAGAGAACGTTGCTGCTCATAAGACTTGTATACATAAACAGTGGGAAAGGTCATAGGTTGTTCTTCTGCACATAAGACTTGTCGTAACGGGGAGAGAAATTTCTCAGTGTGAGAATATTTCTGCTCGTAGTCCGTTCAGGACAATTGTTGTTTTGTGGTATTCTGAGAGCCCTTTGAATCTTGGAAGATTAGTGAAAATCTCAGTAGGTCTTGATCTCTGAGGACTGGATGTAGGCCTGGTTTTTAGGCCGAACCAGTATTACTCTCTGTGTTCCAATCTTCTCAACTCTACTCTGTCTACTACTATTTTCATATCACCACATCAAGCGAAAAATTTATCACATCACCCAATTCATCCCCTATTGGGTGAAGCTTGCCTCTTTCAATTTACATTGTACTCTAATATTGATGAATGAAATATAATTGTGCAGGCCATTTGTGTATTTGAAATGTGAATATGAGACCATTGTGAACAGGTTTTGTAAAAGTTTTTGTAAACCCTGTTTTGGGCAAAGATTATTTTTATAAGTCACAAATTGTCTTATGGTCTCTAATTCAATTAATTACGTATTTTGAACATAAATCTCGGCCTTGGCATGAAGGGGGTTACACTCAGCAACTAAATGGAGGTAAAATTATGAACATCTAGTATTGCTAAATGATTTTGTTTTAATTAAGTTTCTCATTACTTGTAATTGAGTTCAAGTTGTATGATAATGACTTTCATCAATTTCAATTTAGAGAAAATTAGGTAATATGGTCCTATCTATTTTAATTATCAGTACTACTCATGGTTTTTTTTTGAAAACTCCACAAGCCTAGATTGAGTAGAGCTGGTATGAACCCTATAATTTTAAGACTAAAATTGCCTTATGGGACCTTTGTATAAACCCTAAGATTGGATAGATTGATACATGTGATAATTAGAGACATCTAAAGGCTTGTATGTGTGAACTAAGCTGAATTTCGTATGGTAGTGACTTATACCTTGTTTTGGCAAATAGCACTCCTGTCAAAGCTAGTTTTATGTAGGCTTGCCCTGATAAGGGACATACTCGCTGAGGTAAATGCCCCAATAAGGGTAAAAAGTATTTTCCATGTTATGATAACCATGATATTGTTGTATGATTTATTTATATGCGTTTAATATGCAAGCATGTGATCTTTTGATATGTTGTAAAAGTATACTTGGTACATGCATCTGATGAGAGTTGAATTGACATGCATGAGCATGAGAACATATGGAAACCCCTTGAGAATGATGTGATATAAATGGCAGAGTTAGTGATTGGGTTGTGATTTGTAAAAAAAACTGAATACCATAGGCAGGCCGCTAGTTTGATTATTGTACGCCACTAGCTGGCATCTATTTTACAAGGTAGTATCCCTGATATGACACTCTTAGGGCTTCTGGGCAGTATTCCCGAGGGCAATAACCCTATTGGAGGAGCCCATAGTCCGTTGTGTACTCTGTAGTACTTTAGCTGGTCTACATTTGTTGGTAGTTAAGGTGGGTGTTTTTTGCTCAAAGTTAAGGTGGGTATTGACTTTATTACTGAGACAATGGTCTCATCCCGTTACTTTTCACACTTTTTACGTGAGAGCTCGAGGGGCAACATGATTGGGAAGGTACCTAAAGCCTAAGGCTATAGCCATTAGTAGCTGCAATGTACTTGTTTGATTCCATCTTTTGCCATAATTAGGATATGCATTTTAAATTCATGATTGTGTTGAACTTTGAGTATTCCTTTATATGGATCTTGGTAATAAACAGTCTGAGGCCTAAGATTTTCATAGAAATGCATTATTATAGCTTATGAATTAATAAGTGATGGATTTTGGACCTACAATTGCTATATCTAGTTGTGTGAGATTTATAGGCTAGGGGCTCAGAACTCCCATGGATTTTGATATTTGTTATAAGGGCATGGTAATTATGCCCAATGCATGACGATAAATGAAGAGTTTTCTTAAAATTCACTCTAAGAGTAGGGAATGTGAGATATATAACCCCCTACCTTAATAAGCATAATTAAGATTCGATAACGCATAGTAAAAAGGGGTTAGAGACTGTCGAATAGTTCAAAACTCATTAAAACACCCAGTAAGTGGTAGGAACTTTACAAAATTTTCAAAATTTCTTTCATATTCCGGTCTCAAGTTCAATTATCGAATATAATCACCTGTGTAGTTAGTTTACATTCATTCATATCATAAGCACACATAAGCACACAACATGTAAGTAAATTATCATACAACAGCAGCAGTACAAATCACACTCCACCCTCATCCCCTTTCTCCGTCGGGAAGGCACACTGTCCTAACCCGAATTGTTGTTAGCTACTCAGAGACTATTGGCGTGGCAAGCCTACACATAGCCTTATAGCTCATACAGCTATCCGGCTTCCATAAATAGCCCGCCGGCCTTCACAAATAGCCTTTCGACTTTTCACATAATCACAAAATCACACCTCATCCTCATCCCCTTTCTCCGTCGGGAAGGCACAAAACCCTTACCCAATCTATTGTTAGCTACTCAGGGACTATTGGTATGACGGTGCTTATGCATATACACAAATGTCGCAGCATACGATTCATCACAAATCAATGATATAACACACATACAATGCATCATATATGGTATAAAAGAAAAGTCACTACCTCGTTCCTTTCTGACGTTTGCTAGCTCAATGGGCTCACGGGGACGGCATATATCAAATCCTATAACCAAAATAGGAACAATAGGTTAATATCTTTTCCAAGTTTCCAAATCTCGTAATACTTTATGTTGGTTATCATTTAGACTCTTTAGGTGGCTATAATAGGCCTAAACATATCCCCAAAGGTTCGGAAGAAACTACCCAAAATATACCTTTTTTCGGATGCAAAACACTAATTTTGGGCTTCCTCACTCGAGTGATAACCACCTCACTTGAGTGATGCCCTCAGTTGCACTCGAGTCCTAGTGAGTGAAACACAGAAAGTATTTGCCCGAAAGCAAATCCTCAAAATATCTCTCACACTCACTCGAGCATAAGAGGCTGCATCGAGCAATGACCTTCAGTGCACTTGAGCACCAAAAGTGCAACACCAAGAGTGTTTGCCCGACAACACAAACTACTTCTAGGCAATACCTCACTCGAGCATGCTCATTCTCACTCGAGCAGGATCATATCTCACTCGCAAGTCAAGAAGTGTGCTCACGGTTTCTGCCTAAAGAATTAACCAAAATTCCCAGAATTTCATGTCGTGCTCGTGTGAGATCCTCCCTCACTCGAGTGATGCCTATCAGATGCCAAATCGCAGCAACTGATATGGTTTTTCAGAATTGACCAATTGGCTACCAATGGTCCTAAGACTTGCTTTAAAACTCATTCTCACTCATTATATCATAAGAAACCCATTGGTAAACCCAAAACAACCAAATTCCCACTCAAACAACACATTCTCATCTTTAGGTTATAAGATCTCCTAAAACCACTATTTACCAAACTTCCTCTTTCAAATCTAAACCAAAATCATTAACTCCGATACACTATTTGACATCTATTTCACCACATTACATCACTTAATTCATATCTTCCAAAACCACAAGAATTTAGGGCAAAATCCAGAATATGCCAAAACCAAACCAATGGCCAAAACATTCATACCAAAATGCACTAAATGATTACCTCTTCAACTTGGTAAGATCAAATCTTTATTTTCCCAACTTTCAAATTTGTGAGAACTCCAAACCACAACCTTTCACAATTCTGAAGACATAGCAAGGAAGCTCACAACCTATTGAACAAATTTATTGAAGAGGCTTTAAGCATACAAAAACAATTACTCACCCAAAAGCAAGTTTCTTGGTTCAGCAGCACTAAATGGAGAGAATAGAGAGAGAGAGAGAGAGAGAAATGAGATATTGATGAAAATCAGATTTTCCACACTCCCCATGCACTTAGCTGACTTGAGAGGGAGAGAGGATGAGTTTGAAAATGTTAACTTCATCTATGGTACTCAAGATGCTACTTGTCAACATCTTGAGCTTCCTCCCATGGTTCCATATACTCTCATACACACTTGATTCCACCCTTTGTTCTTTCAATCTTAGCCATTGATCTTGATTACTAAGGAGTTTCCTCTCCCGTAACTGACCACTCGGTCGGTAAATTTACCATTTTACCCCTGATTACCATGACACATCTATCATCATCTATCAAACACATTTTACATCACAATATACAATTTACTTCAAAAGTGCTTAATTATCATTAATTACATCACTTTGAAGTTATTAACCCTTAATCACAATTTGGGATATTACAAGATAGGGTGTTATATATTGCAAGGTGCTATAATTTGAGTATCGCTATTCTTTCATCCAATTTAGTCTTCCATGTTCAATCAAAACACACCGAGCTAGATATGTTCATTATCTTTGGGATCAAGTCATGGATCACTTACTCTCTATTTAATATGTTCCTTCCTTTGAGAAAATTGCAAATCTCTTCACTAAGGCACTTTCTTAGTCAAAGTTCTCTGGTTTTAGGGACAAACTAGGCCTTACATTTTCTCATTGTGGGGGTAATGTTAAGGTTATAGAAGTAAGACAATACTAAAGCTCAATAGGACTGAGCCCAAGTATATCAAACATCCTAGTTACAATTATATTGTTTATTTTTTTTATTGTTGTGTCTTTGTACACTTGGCAACATCCCATGTAATTTAGGGTTACACATGTCTATATAATGAATAGTGAAAGAATGTCTCATTGCTCCATCAATAGAATATTCATTTTCCCCCTAAAATCTTCCCTCGACCAAGTAGTAAGTAGCTATTACACTCACCTAGCAGCCTCCAAAACTCTACAACACAAGTATTTCTAAGATATATTAGTAGAAATTATAAAGACGTTAAAAAGAGTGAAAAAACTAGTTGACTAGTTCATAAAATTAGTGAGAAGATAAAGTAACAACAGGGCTTTTCCACATCCAAGATAACCACAACTCAAATGACTTTTTTGAGAATATCAAGAAATAGAACAAATGTAAAGCAAAGGGAAGAATTAAAGAAAGAGACACATGAGTAGAACATTTAGGTATTCTCATTGATATTCAGTCGCTATTTACAATGATATATATATGAATTCAATAAATCATATGGTGGCATGTGTATACTTTTGGAAATTATCCTTTAGGGCATTGCTGTCTATGTCTTGAAAGTATTTGTTGTGATGGTCATATTCTTGAAAGGGTCTTGCTTTTGGATGTCTTTTATTGCTCCTAATTTATTTTATGCTCTAACATCCCCCTGCGAGTTGAAATGGAGAGGCTTGACATTAAGACTCAATAGAAGACAAAGTAAGCGATGTCTAGCTAATGGTTTGGTAAGTATATTAGCAAGTTGATCCCTAGAAGAGACAATAGCAATACAGAGAGCTTTGGCAACAACTCGTTCACGAACAAAATGACAATCCAATGCAATGTGCTTGGCGTGAGAGTGAGAAAAGGGATTGGCAGTAAGGTAGGCAACACCCAGATTGTCACAATAGAGAGTTGGTGGTTTAGGAAGGGTAATTTGCAATTCACTAAGGATATTCTCGATCCAAATTAATTCACTAGTGGCATTAGCAAGAGACTTATACTTGGACTCAGTACTTGACCGAGACATAGTGGGTTGCTTCTTAGAGCTCTAGAAGATGACATTAAAGCCAAAAAATACAACATAACCAGTAGTTGATATGGAGTCAATAGGGTAAACACCACCATCAAAATCAGAATAGGCTTTAAGGAAGGTAGGATTGAGAGAGGTGGCACTAGAAAAGAGATTAAGAGTAGAGGATCATTTAATGTGAAGACCAAAATGGAAGGTGCCATAAAGATAGCGAAGGATGTGTTTTACAACAGTCCAATGGTGTTCTTTAGGATCATGTATGAATTGGAAAACATGATTAATGGCAAAGGGGAGGTAGTGGAGATTGTCGAAAAAACTTCTATAAATAGTGGGATTAGAAAAATTGGGGCCAAGGAGGGTGAGTTTAGTCTTAGTGGCCATAGGAAAAGGCATGGAATGAGTATGGAGCATTTCAAATTTCCTAAGAAGATCCAAAAAATATTTTTGTTGAGAGAGAACAATGCCATCAGAAACCTTGTGAACATCGACACCTAAAGAGCCATTCAACAAGTAGATTCATTAGCATCAACACCTAAAGAGCCATTAACTTTATCAGGAGCTCATACACCTAAAGAAAGAAAGAGAATATATCTTTGAGCACTATCAAAGAGCCATTCAACTAGCAGATTTATTAGCATCAACTAGCAATCCAGTCTCACATCATGGCTTCAAAATCTATCTTCTAGGAGATCTTGGCACTGATTTTGACCCCATGGTCACCTCACTTACTACCAAAAAAGAAGCTCTCACTCTTGAAGAAGCCCTTAGACACCTTACATATGAGGCTTGCCAATCTCAAGTTCATGGTGCTCAAATTACTCAGATCACAATAAATACAATTACTACCTCAAAAGGGATTTTACTAACTCTCCTTCAAACAGATGTTGTAGTGGAAGACATTTTTTCTCCAACAAAGGATGAGGTGCCTGTTTTAGAAACTGAGGGTATTTTGGTCTAGGCAAATATGGTTGTGGTACTTTTGGAAACAGAGGAGGACACTCTTTTAATTGTGGTGGCCGAATATCCACCCATTACAATGACAAAAGCAATGTATATGCTTTGTGTTGTTAACTAGGTTTCTTTGTCATACAATGCTCTCACCATTATGACCCCACTCTTCAAGGACCATAATCCTTTTTTGCAAATTACTCTGTCTTTGCTAATAGTGATGATACACTATGGTACCCAGATATAGGAGCCACAAAGTTATTGTCGATCTCTCCAACATCAACTTACATTCTGGTCCCTACTAAGGACGTGAGTCATTATATGTAGGTGATGGTGCTCTTCTCAACATTCATTACACTGGTTCTGGTCATCTATCCACACCAAATGGCAAATATCTCCTCTCTCACATACTTCATGTTCCCAAATTTTCTAAAAACTTATTATTTGTTTCTTAATTCTGTCTTGACAATAATGTTTTCTCTGAAATTCATGCTGATCTTTTCTATGAAGGACCCTAAAACCAAAGGCATCCTCCTTAAAGGTCCAAGTCATAATAGGTTATATCTCATCCATGGTCTTCAACCTTCTTCACTATTTATCTTTGCTTGTCAAAGTGTTTATACCTCTCTTTATTAGTGGCACAATCATCTAGCAGATCCTGCCTTTCATACAACATAACATGTTATCTCTCCATCTCACTACCTATATCTTCATCATCATCTTCACTCACCTCTCAGTGTTTCATTTGCCATCTCTCCAAGAGTCACCTTTTTCCGTCTCCCATGTCTCTATATCATTCAACTTCTCCTTTAGATTTAATCTTTTATGATGTATGGGGACCTGCCTCTGGTATTTCCATTGATGGTTTTAATTATTGTGTTAGTTTTGTAGATGACTTTTCTCACTTTACATGGTTATTCCCAATCAAAACTAAGGATGAAGTTTGTTCCACTTTTATTACTTTTTGAGCATTTATAGAAAATTTACTTAATCGTAAAATTCATTCATTACAATTTGATAGGGGCAGTGAGTTTCGGCCTTTAACTAAATTATTCTCATCCATCAGTATTCACTATCGTATAACTTGTCCTCACACACATACACACACACACACATAAAAAATGACACTATTGAGTACTGACAACGTTCTATTGTAGAAATAGGTCTCACTTTTTTGTCTCATGCAAAGTGCCACGCCTTTACTGGTCTTATGATTTCTCTATTGTTACTTGCCTTCTTAATCACCTTCTTTCTTCAACACTTCATAATCTAAGCCCTTTTGAAACTCTATTTGAATCCAAACCCAAGTATTCCTTCCTCAAGGTTTTTGTTTGTGCTGCTGGCCCAATTTAAGGTCTTATAACAAAAGAAACTTGAACCCAAGTCCTTATTATGTGTCTTCATGGGCTATTTCTCCAACCATCTTGGTTACCTCTATTTAAATGTCATTACAGGATGAATGTACACCTCTAGGGATGTAGTTTTTGATGAGGTCCAATTTCCTTTCTTTGAGACCAACTACATTAACCCAACCAACCTTCCCAGCCCTCCCACAACTATCCTTCTATTTATCCCCATAAGCCCAGGATCCATATTGCATCCACTACACATATCCATCACAACTTTGCCACCATTCTAAGCCCAAATACCTCCAGCCCAATCACATACGATAACTCCATCCCATCCTCTTACTCCCAAACTCCTTAGGTTTTGGATGCTGAGTCCATTTTAGATGTTGGGGTATTGGAAGGATCAATCATTTCTGATATTAATGGTGCTTTGATACCATTTTGAGAATATCAAGAAATAGAACAAATGTAAAGTAAAGGGAAGAATTAAAGAAAGAGATACATGAGTAGAACATCTTGGTATTCTTATTTCATAGTCATTGTTTACAATGGTATATAAGTGAATTCTACAAATCATATAGTGACACGTGTATACTTCTGGAACTATCCTTTAGGGCTTAGCTGTCTATGACTTGAAAGTATTTGTTGTGATGGTCACATGCTTCAGAGGGTCTTGCTTTTGGATGTCTTTATTGCTCCTTATTTATTTTGTGCTCTAATAGACTTGAACGCTAGCTTTTTTAATTTTTTACTGATTTATATGACTTGAAGTTGAACTAGTATTTAATAAATTGTTTAAAAACAAAAAGCTATGAATCTTGTATATGAGCATGAAAATAGAAATTAAATGCAAAGCGAGAAGATGGGCATATTTCTTGAAGCTGAAGAAAAAAAGCTTGTCGAAAACCTTAGGGTGTGTTTGGTTTGAGGGGAGGTGAGGAAGAGGAGGGCATGTTACCTTATTTGATTTGTTAGATAGGAGGGGAGGGGATCCTTTGTTTTGTTTAAAGGGAGGGAAGGGAATTAAAGCCAAAATTTTGGCTTCCCTCCCACCCCCTCCCCTCAAACCAAACATGCTCTTAGTGTAACTTGATGCTTGTTATTTCTAGAGGGAACCAAACATGCTCTTAGTGTAACTTGATGCTTGTTATTTCTTGGGGGGGGAGCATGGGAAAAGCGAAGAGAGAGAAGAGAGGTGAGGGAAGAATATGAGGATTGAACAAACATAAAGGTTATGTGAGCCATTTGTGGGGAGGGATCGGATACTCAAAAACTCCTAAAATACTACCTAGGATTATTATTTCATCCGATGTGCCGATATGATGAAATAATTTATTGAGAAAACTAATTCCCTAGTTCTTATAGCTTTATGGAGTTTTGCATTACGTCCTTGCATTATTTTTTTTAATCAAGTCCTTTAAGTTGGCTCCGTCAACTCCTTTGGTCCTTGATGTTAAAATATGTATAGTATGTATTAACGGTGTTAAAAAATATGTCAAGTAAATCTAACTAAGCATCAAGTTAAAGTAATAAAGCCACACATGAAAATAAAGCCACTGCTCTTCCCATATTGCCCCCTCAATAAGATCTGCCCCATCGTTCATCTTCTTCCACCCTCATTGGACTGCACAATCCCTGTGCACAGCACCATCTCTGGCACACCTACATCGCTTGCGGGGAACACCTTCTTCACGGGCGTTGAGGCTCCTCTCTAACAGCTTGATTAACCATCATCATCGTCACAGGGGAAATCGCAGGAAGCGGATTCTCTGCGGCCTTTGACTCAGAAGCCGAAGTGGGCCGTGAGGCGAGTCCACCTGAGTGGAGGCCTCAAAGTTCTTTCGGTGATTTTATTTTCATCTTTGAAGCCTTAAATTTCTGCAACAATGATTTTGTTAATTACCTTTACGTTCGTGGATTCTAAAAGTAGGGAAAGAAATTTTGCATCACAGAGTAAACAAAGAAGAACGTTTGGTTTTATTTCCATGGATCAAAAAAGGAAGAAGAATGTTTGGGTGCTGGAAAAAGAAAAAGGAAAAGCACAAAGCTTGAGGTTCATGGCGGTTCCGCCAAGAAACTTAGTGGGCCGTTTCCAAGTTGGTTAATTTCTTTTATCGTCATTAACAACTGGTAAAAATAGGGTGTGCGCACAGGGATTGCAGAGTCCAATGAGAGCCGGATGAAGATGAAGGATCGGGCAGATCTAATTGAAGGGGCAATATGGTAACAGCAGTGGCTTTCTTTTCAGACGCTGCTTTAGTTTTTTAACTTGATGCCCAGTTAGATATACTTAACAGATTTTTAACACTATTAAGACTTATTAAACAGATCTAGGGACCACCGGAGTTGACAGAAAGAAAAATAACGTAAGTTCCTAATTCAAAACCCTATAAAACTATAAGGACTCAGGAATTAGTTTTCCCTAATTTATTTTAGGGTGACTCTATTGTCTTTTCTTTTATAGAGACTCAGTTGTCTTTTTGAACATTTTTTTTGGCTAAAGTATATGTGTTTGATCTTTTATATTTAATCAAGTTTTATTTTAGTTTTTTAAGTTTATAAAGTGTATTTTTAATCCCATGATCTTAACACCGTTAGTCTTATTTAACTGAAAATGAGATTTATCAAAGTCAAGTGATGCCTAAACAATTAAATGCAAACAAAATATGTTTGCAATTTTATTCTTTTAACATAGTATTTTTTTAATTTTAATTGGGTAAAATTAAAAGTGATTTAAAATGAAAACAACCCAAAATTTTAGGACTTCATCCTTGCTACTAACATCTCATCCCTGCAATGAACATGGATGAACATCATCTCATTCCTACCACAGACCAAAGATTCTCGAGCAAACTAATGCCATATGGGGGGGGACTTTAAATCGTTGATTCCTGTCACCCCTCTTATCTTATCTTGGCTTGTAGTGAAATATTATTGCGTAGTTTGGTAGGCAATACAAGAATAACATAAATATACTGATAATAAGTACATGATTACAAAAATTTCCCCATAGGGGTTTGTATATAATAATTACAAATATTGTACCCGCACAGGGCTCTAGGGTATATAAACTCATCCCAGTGAAATAGAAACATTTTCCTGACTTTATTCTACCACTGCAATCTCCTCGTATGGTTTTCTTCTTTGTTCTCAGCATATTTTCTGCCTCCTCCTATCTAAATTGTTGGTAGAGAAGGGTGATATTCGAGAAAATCTTAATATGAAAACAATACCAATATGCATGCAAGATAAGTGCTTAATGTATAACATGCTTGCATTACATAACTCATGTTTACACAATGACATATCTGCCTATTTAATGTTTCATGCAACAAAACTATGGCCACAGCGAAAACAGAAACGGAGCTTCATTTATTCAAATATGCTCTACACAATCAAGTCAAGCAATCACATACATCACTACACAAGCAAATATATCAAATACATGCAATAAGGTAAATCTCCTACCTTATGTCCCTTTTGCTAAACAGAAATAGTTCATTGATCTACGTGCAAATAGCTCAGGCTCCATATTTGATCCTACAATGCCAAATGTACCATTTAGACACTTCTATAATGTTTTTGGGGGTTATAGGAGTCTATATTGAAAAATTATTAAAATAACCCCAAGGACCCCGGCCCAGAGCCACCGTACCTAGTTTAACTATACTTTTTCTGAAATTTTGATATGGACTATTCTGACATATTTTCACCCAAGGAATCTATTTCTAAACTCAGAATTATCAAATTCACTACCAAAAGACAAATTGCCCTTGGTAGCCCTACTTTAAGGGTTTCAGGGTGTTTTCGTAATTATGCTTTTTCGGTCTTTTCTAACAAAGTGGCCAACTATAACCCCATCTAATTTTCCCTCCTAAACTCAATGGAATCATCAGAATATCAAAAATCCAATCCTAACCCCTCCAAACAGCACTAGCTGAAATTCCCATTCTCCGGGAAAAATTGGGGTTTTCGAAATCCAACTCCGCAGACGGGTTCCTTTCTATTCCTAACCATTTTATTAACTATTACATTAGGTTACAACTACTATTTAGACCCAATTTTGGCAGCATAACCCCTAGCCATGTCATTTCCAAAAATTCAAACCAAATACAATCCGGCGAAATTTCACCGATTAAATTGTCTACAGTAGCTAGAATAGTTAATATACAAAGGTTTGAAAGTTACCACAAGCTCCCTCTGGCTTTTCCCTTTGATGACCGAAACCCTAGCCTTCTCCACATTGAAATTCAAGCTTCCAACACCTTAAATAACATAGAAGAGGAGCTTAGAAAGAGTTATATGCGTAGGAACAAATTCACCAAAGAAATCGACCTACCTTATGATTTTCTTCCTCTTCTCTCTCTAAAACTCTCTCTCTCTCTCTCCATGGCGCTGCACAGAAAATGACAGAAACTTGAGGGAGAAGATGCAGATTTGCTTTTTAATAACATGCTAATGTCATCCAATAATGTGCTTATGTCATAATTTGCTAATTTGACATTTTCAGATTTTCTGGCAGATTTTCTGTCTAATCTTTGAAAAATTATAACTAATTTTGTAAACATCGTATCGGAGTGATTTCAAAGGCTATAGAACCTTGATTGATTCTAATTTCAAGAAAAAATATAAATTTTTGCTAATTGGAAGCAAAAAATTCCTAGAATTAATTTCTTTGAATACTATTTCAGAAACTTTCCAGTTTTTCTTAGCTAACTTCAAAAATTCATATCTTTTTACATATAATTTCAAATGATTAATATAAACTATCAAATTAAAACTCATGATGTCTACTTTCACCTTGTAAAATTTTATAATTTTTACTCATCATTTGGTCATATAAAATCAAATAACAACCTCACTACCTCATAAGAAATTTCACTAGAAGTATAATCATATTCTCCAAAATTCACCATTTTACTTTCTTAATACCCTAAAGATATAAGAAATATTAGGGAATAGGTTTAGGGCACTTACTAAACTATAGCTTAGGAGTTCACTTAATTCAGTCTTATTCCTAAGCCTCCGATCCTAAAATTCGGGATATTACAATCTCTTCAATGTCTCTCACTTTTGTTCCATTCCCAACTACTTGGTCCACGTCGTTTCGTCCCTCCGTGGCTCAATTTGGAGAAACTCCTTGGGATAATGTGATTAGGCCATGGCTGCAATTCTTGAGGGACACCAATTCAATGTTCTTGATCAATGGGTGAACGTGTACAACTTGTACAGGCTGAGGTCTAAGATATCGATTAGGATTGCTCTCTTTCAAGGACACACTTTCAATTTTAATTAGGATGTTAACCAGCTTTTTGACATGATTTAATGTCTATTTGTTTTAGCTTTTTAAGAAAAATATGTGAGAGAAGTTTTGTCTCAACTTACGAAAAATTACTTAAAAAGCACCTTTTTTTATGGGTTTGCAAGCAAACATAGTGCGGTCGTGGCAGGATACAAGAATATACTCAATATTGTGATGGAGACATGGTGGCCTAGCGCTAGCTCTGCTAGGAATGAGGTAGACGTGGACATCGTGTGCGCCGAGATGTTCCTTGCAGGGATGAGATGTTAGTCACAAGGATGAAACCTAGAAATTTAGGGTTGTTTTCATTTTAAATCATTTCTAATTTCCCCAATTAAAAAAATATAAACTTATAAAAGTATATCAAGTTAAAAGAATAAATTTGCAAACATGATATGTTAGCGTTTAACTGTACAGTCATCATTTAAATTTGATGAGTCAGCATTTTCTTTTAATAAGAATAACGGTGTTAAGATTCTGGGGCAACAACATGGATTCAAATGAAAATTGAGATAAACATAGTGGAACAAACTTATACTTTTTTTATGGATTAAGGTGCTAAAATAACCTTTAACTTTTTATCAAAAATGTAAAAGTAATCATAAACTATTTTTTGAAGCAAAAGTAACATAAACTTTTAAAAGTGGAGTAAAACTGTTAAACCCAACTAACTTCCATCTATTAAATTGGGAAAAATTAATCCTTTGGCTCTTGAAGTTTTTACCTACTCATAATTTAGTCTCTGAACTTTTAACTCATCTACAACTTAATTCCTAATTTTTTTGAGCCATCCTACATGGCAATAAATGTTAAAATATGGTTAAAAATTGCTTAGTTGGATTTCAAATAAATTTTTTTTTTAAAAAAAACCAATGTCCTTGTCCTCACCAACTTGCATCCCCCTCCTCCTCTATTTTCCAGAAACATCGTTGGGCATCCCAGTGTCCATGATAGATCTTTCAGAAGCTCCTTTCAAGCATAAGGTGAGAAAGATCTTCTTATATTAAAGGGCCTTTAAAATTATGAACATCATGTAAATGATCTATAGTTCCATTTGTTATTAAAGGAGAAAAAGCCATTGTGGAAAAAGAGATTTCTTAACTTTTGAATGATAAATGATAAATAGAGCTTGGAAGAGGATGTGATTAGAAAAAGTTGAAGCACACCCACTTCACAATATACCTGGAGCACAATCTCACCTTTTAATAACAAATGAAACTATAGATCCTTTATATGATGCTCATAATTTTGAAGGTCCTTTAATATCATAAAATCGATCTCACCTTATGCTTGAAAGGAATTTATGAATGATCTGTCATGGACGATGCAGAAGTCCAATGAGGTTTTTGAAAAATAGAGGCGAAGGGGGATGAGAGTTGGTGGGGACAGGGATGTTTTTTTTATTTTATAATTTCTGTAAAATCCAGTTAAGCAATTTTTAACCGTATTTTAACATTTTTTGCCACCTAGGTATTGAATTGTAAGCAAATCAAAAATTCAAGCGAGTCAAATAGTTAAGGATTGAATTATAAGAGAGTCAAAATTTTAAGGGCTAAAAGATTAACTTCCCCTAATGTAATAGATGGAAGTTAGTTGGATTTAACAGTTTTGCCCCAATTTTAAAAGTTTATGGTTACTTTTACTTCAAAAAATAGTTTATGATTACTTTTGCATTTTTAATAAAAGTTAAAGATTATTTTAACATCTTAACCCTTTTTTAATCCATAGATGAAGGATGCACAGTCTTAAAAAAAAAAAAGCATACATAGCAATTGGGCTTGATTAAATATAGACCACACTCTAAACTAAAGAAGCCCAACCCACATAAGGAACTAACATATCTGAAACAAACTTAACCCAAACCACAAAATAGAAACAACTAGGACATTGCAGAAATGGAATACATCTGAGGAGGACAAAATGGCCACTAGCATCCTTTGCAGCAAGAAAAGTGCGGAGCATAAACCATCAGAAGGTGCCATTGGAAACAAATGGAATACACTTCTAGCAGATTGAAACTTGACAATAAAGCTAGGAAGAACTAACAATGGATCTCATGTTGCAATATCCAAGCTTGCATGCATAACAAATAACATAAAACACACGAGCTGTAGAAAAGAACACACCCACTAGAAGGTAAAACTAGGAAGAGAGGATCAATTCTCGGTTAGACCATAACCTAATCTTAATTTATGGACCTTAATTAACTCTATAAGACAAAATTAATATTCAGTTCAATTTTATTTTAATAAATGTACTAATATGTTAATACTTTGTTTAATTATAGACCTTAACCTAATTTTATATGTTGTAACTTAATCGTAGAAACTATGTATAAAATACTAAGAAAAAATACAAATATTCTGAAATAATAAGAAAGATAATGATGTCCTAAAAAAATATAAACACATATATTACAAGAATATTGAAACTAATTATTCTGAATCTTCAAACTAATCTTGAACCCTTTAAAGAAACCCTTCAAATACATTTTTCCCTCATGTCCATCGACCATCAGGCCCTCTGCTCCATATTTCCCAAATTTATTATTTCATAATTTGGCTTGTAGACGTGCTAATGACCAGTGCTTCTTCCTTATTCTCTTGTGTATGTGCTTCTTTCATGGAAACACCCCCCCCCAACAAAACAAAAGCTAAATATAAGGATATTTGAGCTTAGTTTCTTCAAGCAGTTAGCTAAAGATATGTAAGAGCCATCTAGATGTACATATGTACCACCAAAAAAAAAAAAATTGTTCGGCTAGAACCATTCATTGAACTCATACTGCTGATGCTGAGATCGAAGATAAGGTAATTTAGTGGTCTAATTTTTGGTTATCAGCATTGATCACTTTTAATTATGTTAATTCTATCCGTGTTCCTTAAACTCCTATCATATAGGCTTTAATTAATTCGTATTATCAGTGTGAGTGGACAACAAATTTGCACAAAAACGAAAGTTAAATCGTATAATTCTTGGTTTTGTCCTTAGTTGGAAGTTGATCACAAAAAGGAATGAGTAAACCCATAAAGCAATATGAACAAAGCAAGTTTCCTGCATTACACTAATTAAATTAATAGTTATTATTGCACTAATCTCCATAATATATATATATATATATGACCCAATTAGTTAACTAATTAATAGGGAGGGATGTTAAGGTCCTTGTCAAAGATGCTTTAATTTGTACGTCTGTGTGGCCTCAGCTGAGTGAAACGTCTTAATCATGCTTTTTTGGGGGCCATGGTATGATCAAAGTTTAACGGGATAATATATATATATATATATATACCAGCATTTTAATCACAATGAGCCCTTAACAGTGAAATGAAATTTCAAAAGAATACCAAATTGACCAAAGGTAGTTTTTAGAGGTCACAATGACGGTTTCTCAACTTACTAGGATGTATTTTGTCCGGTTCAAAATGGGTTTCCCAAATTTTTTATTTCATAATTTCGTTTGCTAAGGCCGGCCTCTTATTTCTGTCCAAGTATTTTAAGAGCTTCACTCAACCTTTGTTTTTTTTTTGAGCAAAAGTTTCACTCTATTTGGTACATCAATATGAGCAGATACAAGATTATTCCAAGCCGCAACAACTGTCCACTGAGTCCATAAGGCTTTCATTCATTTTCCTGCTTTATCTCCACGTTCATTGAACATGTATAATGACTTGGAAAGCAGAAATCTAGTGTATTGATTCATGCCTTCTCACTCACATAAGTCAAAGTTGTTCCATTACGTGCTTTCCGTAGCTTTTTCTTAGTAATTCTTTTAGTATATTAACTTAATGCTCCTTGTAAAACTCTTGCTTTCTAAATATCATTGTGTCTTATTCCCAAAAAAAAAAAAATAAAGTGAAATATAATAATTAAAAGTGACATATGTTCAAGACAAAAGAAAATACATTATTAAAATATTTCATTCTCATGTCACTAGGCTACACATTTTTCACATAAACTATTGATTTTTAATTGTGGTCTCTCATTTCTTAACTACAATCAATAACAAAAATGAAAAAGAAAGGGTTGAAATACTAAAATAACCTTCAATGTTTTATTAAAAATGCAATAGTAACGATAATCTACATTTGGAGTAAAAGTAACTATAAACTTTTAAAATTAGGGAGCAAAACCATTAAACCTAACTAACTTTCTTTTATTACAATGGGGAAAATTAATCTTTTATCCCTTAAAGTTTTGACTCATTTATAACTTAGTCTCTAAAGTTTGACTTGATACAACGTAGTTTCTAAACTTTTGACTCGCTTGCAACTCAGTCCCTAATGTTACATAGTCATCTTATGTGGCAAAAAATTGTTAAAAATACTCTTAAAATTGCATAGGTAGATTTCACATAAATTATGATCATCATTCAAAGGATCTGTAGTTCCATTTGTTCTTAAAAGAAGAGATTGTGTGCCAGGTATGTTGTCAAATAGGTATGCTTTGACATTTTCTAATCTCATCCTCTTCTAAGCGCTATTTATTTATCATTCAAAAGTTAAAAAATCTCTTTCCACAATGATTTTTTTTTTTCTTGCATACTTGGTTGCTTTATCATAGCTAAAAGTATCATAAGTGGCTTCAACATTATTTTCTCCAATCTATGTCATTCTGGTATTTTAAAGGATATATAATGGACGCCACAGATGCCTAGCGATGTTTCTAGACAACAAGGTGGAGGGGGATGTGAGTTGGTGGGGGACGGGGACACTATTTTTTATTTTTTTTTTAAATTATATAAATCCACCTAATCAAGTTTTAACATTATTTAAAAAACTTTTTGCCACATAGGATGGCTCAGAAACATTAGGGATTGAGTTGCAAGCGAGTCAAAGTTCAAAAACTGAGGTATAAGAGATTCAAAACTTTAAGAACTAAAATATTAATTTTCCCCATTGTAATAAATGGGTGTAAATTAGGTTTAACAATTTTGCCCTAATTTTGAAAGTTTATGATTACTTTTATTCTAAAAAATAGTTTATGGTTATTGTTATATTTTTTTAGAAAAGTTGAAGATTATTTTAGCACCTTAACCCAAAAAGAAATTAATGAACTAGAGACATTAACCAAAAGTAATTTATATTTTATTGTGAAAAAACATTTTAAAACATGGCTTGTTTCTTTAAGTTGAGAGATTAATTCAATTTATTTTTTTAGACAATTTTTTTAATAAATAATAAGGTTTATAAGTTATAAATAGATATAGAATAAACTAATATCTATTTAAAAGACATATGACAACTGACTAATTAAATTTAATTAATAATAATAAAGTTGTTTTTGTTACAGTCAATCGAGGATAATCATGCCAAACCAATGACTAAATTAATGTAAAGCTGTTTAAGTCATTCCTTATTGTCCTGAGTTCTTTTAACTAACCCATTGATCAAACCCATTATATATCCAAATCCAATGTACTGATCTCTGCCTCTTTATTTTTTTTTTATTTTTTTTTTTTAATTTCTTCTCACGCATCATAATTGCATTCAAATTTAGCCTCCCTCTCGTCACCCTAGCTTCATAGTGCATAACCCACTCTAGATTTGGCCTTCACATGCCTATAATTAATTTAACTACTAGCCAACACATGTTTCATATGTTCACGGTGAACTCAAGAACTTAAAATAAATAAATATGGGCATCGTGAGTACCAACTTTTTATGACTGAGGGGAAGAGAGAGAGATTTGGTTTAGGAGACAGAACCTGGAAATTCTCCATACAATTCTGGGTTTGATTATTAAACACGCGCGCGCGCGCACATATCATGTTCTTTTTAAATGCTCCACTACTCAGTGATTATGGTCCTTATTTTTTTATAACCAGTCATCTGCTTTTTTGTTTGTTTTGTGGGCTAATGCAAATTAATTGTATATCGGACCTAACCAATCCATGCAAAGCTACTTAATTATTATACTACCTCTTATCTTTAATATAAGAGCTTGTTGACTTTTTTCAGTAATTAATAGATATGGAATGTTTATTTAATTGAAAAAAAAGGTGAGATTCAAACGAATATCAATAGTAACATACAATCAATTATATAAAGTGCGAAAATTAAATATGCAATATACCATATAGTGTAAAATGAAAGTTCATATAATACCGTGTGTGTACACAATGCTCAAGGCCAAATGACTGTTTGGATCCCCTACATGTCCATGTATCACAGCCGAGTCCCCTTACTACAGCTGGGTAATGTGCCATAGGCACGTGTTCATATAACAAAATAGAGCAACATAGAGCATATCAATAATCACATAGTGAATGAGAGATAAAGTTACTACTTTAACCCTTTTTTGATGAGTAAAAATGCTCATCGAACTTCGTGTCACAGCTCGGGCTACCAATCGGGTCCTAAAATTCTAAATGTACAAGAATTAGGTAAAAACTCATTCATGTACTACTTTAGACTCTTCTAAAGTGTTTTTGTTGGTTATATTAGTCTAAACTAAAAAATTACCAAAATGCCCCTTGGGATCCAATCCCAACCCCATAGTACATGGTCTAACTGTACTTTTCTGGAAATTTTGACTCAGGCTATTCTGACTTATTTTTTTCCTAAGGAATTCATTTTTGACCTCGGTTTTCACAAAATTACTGTCATATGACAGTTTTACCCTTGGCATCCCCTAATTAGGGTTTCAGGGGTGTTTTGGTCATTTCACTTTCTGGGGCTTTTCTAAAAAGGTGTTCAACACTAATCCCACCTTATTTTTCCTTCTGAGTACAATGGAATCATCATATTGATGAAATTCTAGCTCCTACCCCCTATTCTTGACTTGGCCGAAAGTTAGGTTATAAAAAGGAAAATTGGGGTTTTTGAATTCTAACACCACAAACTTGCTCCTTTTCACTCCTATCATTTAATTACCATTTAAACACTTAATTACACAAGATTTGAGGAAATTAGGATAGCATAACCCCTTAGTGTTATCACTTCCCAAATCTACAAATCAGAGCAAACCAACCACAAATCCATCGATAACTTCAACAACAACGACTACAACAACAAGAATTTGAGGGTTTTGAAGTTACCTTTGTGTTTCTTCTTCCTCTCTCTCTTAACTGAACCTCCTCCCCTCTCAAACCTTGAATTTTGATTGCTAAACAAGCCAAATTGTAATGCCCCAAATTTTGATTAAGGGCTAATTACAATTATTGTGAATGATTATGTGGATTAATGTGGATTTGAGATCCGGATTAAGTATTGGGAATGCCCAACACCTTGTATTTTAGCATAATTATGTGATGAAATAATTATTGGGCTAAATATAGGGGTAAATGGCACATGAAAGAAGGAAAAGAATTTGATTATGTATTATGTGGCAATATTAATTAATATGCCATACTTAGTGGAAAATTGAAAGAATGGCTCTAAATTAGTGATTAATGGAAGAGATTAATTACTAATTAAGAGGATATGATATGTGAAATTAAAATGGCTAATGAAGTGGTTAGAGTAACTAATTGGTTACTTATTCTATGAAAACTAATGAGAAGTGGACACTTGTCAAGATGAGGTCAAGAGAGAGGGCTTTGGAAAAGTCAAATAAGCAGTATTTTATCAATTTCTCTTCCCTCTCTCCTCTCATTTTCGTCCAAAGGGGCATGGGGGCAGATTTTTCTGTCATTCTTCATCATCTTCACCTTTCATATCTCTCTCCTCTCTCCATATTTTCATCCTCCATGCAGCCCAAGGTGAGAGGAAGAACTTTGTGTAAAAGGTGAGTATTTGACCCTCTAAACGACTTCTAATGGAAAAATTCTCTTCTATAAATCTGGGATTGTCGGTATTTTTATTGTGCACTCTGATATTTATATAAATGTGATTTATCTTCACGAGGTAATTATATTCAAAATACGAATGTGAGACCAGATTAAAGTGTTTGTGAAAGAAATTTGTGAAAACCCTATTTTATGGATGGGAATGTAAATGAGTTTTGATTATTATTGGTCTCTATTTCATTTTAATCACGTATTTCAGATATAATTACGGAAGGGAGTTGGATCTTAGGGAAGAGATAACACAAGTAAGGAGCTAAATCACAAGAGAAATCACAACTTATATTGAGATTTCTCTCTTCCTTCTCTCTAGAATTTCAAGCTCTCTCTCTCTCCTCTCTTGATTGCTTGCTAATAGAAATAATGAAAGAAGAGGACGGGAATATTGTTTTAAAATATCCTCCATTTTCCTTTAATTTTCTAATTACCATAGATCCAAAAATGTTGACTTTTGTGTACTTGAATTTATCTACAAGTAATTGTGTCCTAATCTGCCATTGAACTTGAGCTAATATTTCCCTTTCTTGGTCCATGAAAAATGACATCCGAAGCACATTAGAGAAGCAAAATAGGCTACTGGACTTCATTCCAAAATTTCAACATTTGCCATCACATTTTTTTCCATTTTCGGATTAGTGGAAATTCTGGCAGATTTTCTGCTCAAACTTTGAAAAATCATTACTTAATTTGTAGACATCAAATTAGAGTGATTCAAAAAGGCTATGAAACCCTTATTGAGTCTAGTTTCAAGGAAAAATATAGCCTTTAGCTAATTGGAAGCTCACAATTCCCAGAATTGAAATTTTTAGACGCTGTTTCAGATAATAAACAGTTTTCCTAGGCTAACTTCAAACATTCATATCTTTTTGTGTATAGTTCCAAATGATTCATATGACCTATCAAATTAAAGCGTAGGATATCTACTTTCATACTGTAAAATTTCACAATTTTTGGTCATTGTTTGGTCATCTAAAACCACATAACAAACTCACTGCCTCACTGGAAGAAATGAAACAGCATGCACTTACAACTTCAATAAATTCCATTTTTGTATACAAATTTCTCATACTCTTTAATTCACCATTTTTTCCCCTTTAATACCTCAAAGATATAAGAAATGTTAGAGAATAGATTTGGGACACCTGCTAACCTGGGACTTAGCAGTCCACTTAATTTAAACTTATTCTCTAACATCCAATCCCAAAATTTAGGGTATTACATTTCTCCCCCCGTTCAATAAATTTTGTCCTCAAAATTTGAACATCTACAACTTGGGGATTAATCCTTATCACTCAACCCACCCCTTTATCATGTGCAGGCTCACAAGCCGTGCAGTATAAGGATATATTCAATCTATCTCCTTCATCTGCAAGCTCCTCAGCATGCAACACAATTACCATGTTCTCATCACAGATCTCAGATAGTATTTATCATTCATAATTCATTCTATACATAGTATGTAACATGCAATCAAACATAGGACCTATTGGTTCATTCCCAAGCGCTTGGTTCCGTAGGCCTTATAGCCTCTTTGAGACTCCACCCTAATCACACAATCACATCAACCACTGGACTTAACTCACCCAGCAATCATAACATGCACTGGACCTCACTGCCCAGGCAACAATCATAACAAGTACTGGACCTCACTGCTCAGGAAACAATCATATCAAGCACTGGACACTATTGGAAAAATCACTTTTAAGACCGGTTAAAAAAGACATTTTAGATCAGTTCTCGATGTAACCCCCTCACCGTAATTACATCCGGATTACGAAATTTAAGTGAAATAGAGACCAATAAAACAAAATAACAATTTATGATCCCACATCCAAGAGATAGGGTATTTCAAAAATCAGTTCTAAAACATACTTAATCATGGTCTCACATTCACGTGCGGATATAACTACTTGAGAAATCAAATCACATAAAAAATATCAGAGGGCGGAAACTAAAATCCCGGCAAAACCCCAGGTTCATCTACATATATTGATATCATGGGTTTACAGGTTCCCAAAATGGGGATTACATATCCAAAATATTCATTTACAACTCATATACATTTGGTAATCCCAAAATCAAAATAAGGATAACCAACTACCACTAAGTCTCAGAGTAATCCTAACTACTCCTGGTTGTCCGCTTTCCTTTCGAGCCACTCGCCTTGTCTGAAAAGGTTAGTCATATGGAAAGGGTGAGATTCTAAAGAATCCCAGTAGTAACAACTTTTTCATATCACATGCAATCACATAATATGTAAACAAATCATCTCATATCAGCAGCAACACAAATACACTCCACCCTCATCCCCTTTTACCTCCGGGAAGGCACACCGTCCTAACCTGAACCGTTGTTAGCGACTCAGGGACTATTGGCATGGCAGCGCATATGAATAGCCTTACGGCTCACATATAGCCTTTCGGCTTTCACAAATGGCCCGTCGGCCTTCACAAATAGCCTTTCAGCCCACATAATCACATATACACACCCTAACCTCATCCCCTTTTACCGCCGGGAGGCACACAGCCCTTACCCGAACCGTTATTAGCGACTCAGGGACTATTGGTATAGCGGTGCTTCCACAATTTTCACAAACATGCAACATACGAAAACCCATTTCATCTCAATGACATTGAACACATACAATGTATCACATAAGATATAAAGAAAGAGTCACTACTTGTATCTTTCCTGACTGGCTCCGGCACCGTGGCCTCATGAGGGCGACAGATGTCAAATCCTATATCAATTAGGGACAACCAATCAATCTCTTTTCCATATGTATATTTCAATAATACTCTAAGTTGGTTATCATTTAGGAATCTTTAGGTAACTATTAGAGGCCTAAATATATGCCTAAAGGGTTGGAAGACACTACCCAAAAGACCCCTTTTTCGAAGGCAAAACTCTGATTTTTGATAGTTTCACTTGAGCACAGATGCTCTCACTCGAGCACAAGTACGGACATCACTCGAGCACAAGAGAGTGAGAGACAGCGAGTAAACACCAGAGAGCACATAAACCTCTCCAGGATCAGGATCACTCGAGCACAACCATATGCACTCGAGCACACACCTCATACCCGCGAGTGAGAAGGCACACTCATGCACCTTACCCGTGAGTGACAACCCGAGAGCACCACCCACACCAGGGCACAAGCTCACTCGAGCATGACCCCCAGTGCTCGGGTGAGACGGCTAGGCTCGCGAGTGTGAGAGCACACTCTTGGCATTAACCAGTGAGTAAAGACCCGAAAGAAACCCTTCACTTTGGACTCGTAACATCACTCGAGCAGACCCAAGTTCACTCGAGCATGTTCTTCCCTCACTCGAGCACAAAGCGATGTACTCGAGCATTATTCAAAGAACCCAGACGAACTCGAAGCACAAAAGGGAAAAACTCTCGCATCACTCGAGCACGTTCTTCCTCTGCTCGAGTGATGTGTATTAGAGACCCAAAAACGCAGAAAAACCAGAAAACACCAGATGGTCAAAATCATGCCCAATGGTTCCCAAACTCCTCTCAAAGCTCATACATTTCAAGCACTAACTAGGGAACACAATGACAACTCCAAAAACACCCCAAAAACCACTTTGACCACAATCAAACACTAAGGTCTCTATGATACACAATATCCAAATTTCATTCCACTTAATTCCAACATTCCAAATCATATTCAATACTCAAATAACTCCACAATAACTCATTTCTAACATCAAGCACAATGAAACTCCTAAAATCCACATTTGGTACAAATTAAGGAAAATTTCCAGATTTTCACAAACTTACCCAAAATCACAAACTTTATATATATATAAATGCACTAAAGGCCTACCTCTTCACTTTGCCCAATCCAGGATCTTGATTCTCCAATCTTCCAATTTCGACTCACACACAAATCACCACTTCTCAAGATTCTACAACCACCACCATAAAGCTCTCATTGAGATGAACAATATTAGAGAAGAGGTTTTGAGCAAAGGAGGAGTATTCCTTACCAAAGATCAAGCTTTTCTTCTTCCTTTCCCTTGCTTGTGCGCCAGAAATGGAGGAAGAAGAGAGAGAAGATGAGATATGGAGGAGATGATGATGATGAAGAAGCCAACTCATCCTCCCACACTCACACTCAACTGAATTGGAGAGAGAGGGGAGAGAGACAGTGCTATTTTGTCCTTTTGTGGCTTCATCTAATAGCTCACACAATGCCACATGTCATCATCTTAGTCACTCTCCTATGAACCCACACAACCGCAAAACATAGGATCCCAACCCATGGTTAAGGAATCACAACCCTTGATCTTACATACCACACATATTTATTTCAAAACTCACATTACATTAATTCCAAAAGTGCTTTATTACACTAATTACAATAATTATCAGAGTCATTAGCCCTTAATTACAAATCAGGATATTACACTCGATCCGGTCTTGTTACAGTCGGTCTAAAAAGTCTTCTATTTTTGAGACCGGTTATGGAACCGGTCTTAAAAAAACTTTTTAATATCGGTTATTATAAAACTGGTCTAAAAATAAATATTTTTAGACTGGTTATAATAGGAACCAGTCTAAATTAATAAAATTTTAGACCGGTTCTTATGACGAACTGGTATGAAAATTTGACTTTTTAGACCAGTTTTATAAAGAACCGGTCTAAAAAGTCAAATTTTCAGACCAGTTTTGGATAGAACCAGTCTTACAAGTTGAATTTTTTTTAAAAAAAATTTCGTTTAAAAGTATACCCAGCAAGTCATTTCCCCTATTAAAACATTTCACTCAGCAAGCAGCAGCCAGTTCAACGACATTGAAATAAATAAATCTTAAAACTCATTGGAACATATTAAAACTCAACTCCCTTGTGTTTAAATAGTGCTGGCCAAAACAGAAGCAAAGGAAAACAACCATGTATAATAAACTCACAACCATAGACAGAATCATAATGCAAGGAAATCATACAACCATGACAATGCTGTTTTGACCAAGTTCCTTATCTTTTCACTTACATACATACATCAAATATTAAATTACATTCATGATGATCACTAGCTAGCCTGGCTTCAGAGAATCTACACTAAGATGTACACCTCATATCCTTCATTTTCCTGTGACGACAATAAAAAAAAGTAGTTATATATATACACCAATAACAATATACATAGTTCAAATATAGTTTATGATTATTATTTTAGCTAACTAACCTTCAATGTAGTATTATAAAGGGATATACTCCCATATCCCTTCATGATGATCATTTCTTGTGTCGTTTTCATTGTCTGCTTTATCTTCTTCGTTCAATTCTGGTAAACCTCTAGAAAAAGAAGGAGTCTCAAGCAGATCATTCATTGAATGACTTTCCTGATTAATATCAACAACCCTTTTTCCTTGGAGAGCTACAGACCATATTTTGTTTGCCTGATCAGTAAATAGAACACTTGTTTCGGTTGATATGCCATAATAAAAGGTTCATCTCTAAAACTTCTACTATTCAAATCAACTAATGTAAATCCCAACTGATCAATCATCACACCATTGTTGACATCAACCCATTTGCATTTGAAAATGGGAAGTTTAACTTTAACATAATCAACCACCCAAATCTCTTCAATCACCCCATAATAAGGTATTGCTGCCAATCTAGGATTCTTATCTTTTGAACTAGAGAAGTGCATAGATTCAGCCACTAATATAACCCCACTGTTCTGGACGGTGCTCCTATCATCAAGGGACTTTGTGTAAAATGTATAACCATTGATCACAAATGAAGTCCAACTTATGACATCAGCCTTAGGACCACTTGCTAACCATTTAATTGTATCAGAAACACATTCTTCACCGTCAACCTTTTGTTTGAACCAATGTGCAAAAGTTTTGTTATGCTCCCTAATTAACCTTTATTCAGTCATTCGACTATTTCCTTTCCGTACAATTTCTTTATGAGAATTAATGTAATCTTGAACTTCATCAACATTATTCAAGATGTACAAGTGGACTTGTTGCAATTCATCAGGATCCATGCTCTTTACTGAAGCCCCGCGTCTACCGCCTTCTTCGTCATGACGTTTAGGAAGTCCAATGTGTCCTACATTTGACAAGTAATCTTGACAAAACTCCATGACTTCTTCAGAAATATATTTCTGAACAATAGATGCTTCAGGCCGGTTAGGGTTCTTCACATACCCTTTTAGGATTTTCATAGTTCTTTAAATTGGGTACATCCATCGTAAATAGATAGGGCCACACAACTTGATCTCCCTAACTAGATGAACAATTAGATGTACCATGATGTCAAAAAAGAAGGAAGAAAAAGCTTCTCAAGCTAGCACAAGATAAAATATCCTTCATTTTCCAATTCATCCAATTTTTCTGTCTCAATGACTTTTACTACAAATAGCATTGAAGAAGAAACAAAGTCTAGTCAAAATATGTTGAAGATCATATTCGGCAATGCCTCGAATAGCTACTGGCAGCAGTTGTTGCATTAGACATGACAATCATGAGACTTTAGCCCCACTAACTTTAAGTCTTTCATCGACACAAGCTTCCTAACATTTGAAGAATACCCTGAAGGAACTTTGATGCCATGTAAATACTGACAAAAGCTTCTTTTCTCATCCTTAGACAAAGTATGAGCAGCTGGAGGACAAAAAGTTCTCTTACCTTATGGCTTTGGATGCAAGTCTTCTCGTATCCCCATTTCTTGCAAATCTAATCTTGCCTTCATACCATCCTTAGAACTACCTTGTATGTTAAGCAGTGTCCAAACAATACTATCACAAACGTTTTTCTCCACATGCATGAAATCAATACAGTGTCTTACATCAAGCTTCAGCCAATATGGAAGATTGAAGAAGACATACCTCTTTTTTCATTTACTTTTCTCATTACTTTTCTTTGTAGTCTTACCAAAGATAACATTCATATTTTTCACCTTTTCATAAAACTTGCTCCCCAGTCAATGCCTTCGGAGCATCTTCAAACTCTTGTCCACCAAAAAAAGCTTTCTTTAATCTGCGATACGGGTGGCCTCGTCTAAGAAATCTCTTATGGCCAAGATAAACTGTCTTTCTTCCATGTTGAAGTTGATGGTAGCATGCTCCTTCTTCACAAATTGGACATGCTTTATGGCCTTTAACACTATAGCCTAACAAGTTTCCATATGCAGGGAAGTCATTTATAGTACAAAAGATTATGGGTCGCATTTTAAAAACCTCCTTCTTGTTTGGGTCAAAAACATCAACACCTTCGTCCCACAACTCTTTCAATTCTTCGATCAAGGGCTCTAAGTAAACATCTATATCATTTCCAGGTTGTTTTGGTCCCGAAATCAACATAGATAACATGATGTACTTTTGTTTCATGCATAACTGAGGAGATAAGTTGTAAATTACCAACAAAACAGGTCATGAACTATGTATACTGCTTAGGCTACCAAAAGGATTCATGCCATCCGTGCTAAGCCCAAGCCTAAGGTTCCTAGGCTTTTCACCGAAGGCAGGAAATAATTGATCGAGTTTCTTCCATTGAGAAGAATCAGCCGGATGTCAAAGTTTTCTATCGGATATCCTCTCATCCACATGCCATCTCAAATTTCTTGCATCGTTTTCATTAACAAACAAGCGCTTGAACCTTGGTATGATTGGAAGGTACCACAATACTTTTCTAGGAGCGTTATTTGATTTGTACCTCGGGGTTTCACATATAGGACATTGTTGTTCCTCTTCATGCTCTTTTCTATACAATATACAATCATTTCACATATGGATCTTTTTATATTTCATCCCTAGTGGACTCAAAATTTTCTTAGCATCACAGTATCGAGAAGGCAATACATTATCATCTAGAAGCATGTCCTTAAAAGCCTCAAGCGTTTCTGAAAAACTCTTGTCGCTTCATCCATGTCGTGCTTTCAAGCTTACCAATTGCAATACTGCTTTCAACAATTGGTACTTTTTACACCCCGGGTACAACAGCGTCTCAGCATCATTACACATATTACTATATGCATGTAATTGCTCAAAACTCTCTTCTCCTACATCACGAATAATATCCTCTATTCGATCATCCGTATCCATGTCATTATCATCAAAGTTCACTCCCCCCTGTTGAGATGAACTTGGCATTTCTAATTCTTCACAATGCCATACCCACACTGTATAACTCTTACAGAATCCTTCACAAATTAAATGTGTATATATATCTGCAGTACTTAGTCGCTTCTCATTCAAACATACTACACAAGGGCAATAAAAATTTCCACTACCATCATCGGCATGTCTACTAGCGAAGTCTAAAAAACCCCTCACCCCATTATCATATTCAACATTCGTCCGTTTATCGTTTATCCAACTATGATCCATATATATCTCAACACTTCTAGCACCCTATATCCAACAACAAAAGGATAGACAAAAAAACAACAATAATAGAGTTTTAGATATTTCAACGAAATTAACAGGCACCATTTGAAACTAGTATTGTTTTAACAAACCAATAACAATGACAATAATCAAACAACTAAAACAGAACATAAAGTGGTATTAATTCAAGAAGTCAGAGCATATTAATTATAAAACAACGAGAAGTGCTCAAATTAAAGCAACAACAAGAACTTTAATTTTTTCCAGATTATGTTTAAGTGCTCAAATTAAAGCAACAACAAGAACTTTTCATTGAACATTATTAATTATAAAACAACGTACAACTAAATAACAGATCGATCGAACACTAACCTGAATGAAGACTAAGGAGTGAGCTTCAACCCAAAGTCACGGTGGTGTCGACTGAGGTTAAAATGAAGTCCTCAAATTCACGGTACTGACAAAGGGAAGTCAAATCAGAGGAGAATGGTCACTGCGCTGCGGAGATTAGAGGTCATGGCGAAGAAGACTAACGATAATCAAAGAACAGCGACGACGGATACATGAACGAAAGCGGTAATGACGGAGGAGACTTGAGCAAATGAGGGACGGGACGCCATGGACAAGTTCAGAACAAGCACGGACAGAGGTCACAGAGAAATGGCAAAGAAAGAAGAAAAGGTTCACAGAGCGTGCGATATGGGCGCGGGAGGAAAAATAAGTGTGAAAAATCTTACCTTTAAGACCCGTTTTTATTAAAAACCGGTCTTAAAAGAGGGAAAATTCACATTTAAGACCGGTTTGTACAAAAACCGGTCTTAAATGTAACACATTTAAGATCAGTTTTTCCCACAACCGGCCTTAAAAAGTTATCGCATTTTGAATTTAAAATTTTTAACATTTAAGACCGGTTTACATATAAACCGGTTTTAAATGTTAAAAATTTTAGACCAGTTTTAATACAAAACCGGTCTTAAATATTTAACATTTAAGATCGGTTTATATTTAAACCGGTCTTAAATGTTAAAAAGTTTTAAATGCGTAAAATTTTAAGACTTTAAGACCGGTTTTTTTTATAATCGATATAAATAAATTTTTTAAGACCGGTTTTTTTAAGAACCGGTCTAAGAACTTCAAAATAATTACAAAATTGCCACCGCGCAAATTTTTAAGACCTTATCCGCCAAAACCGGTCTAAATGTGGCGGTCTAAAAAGGGTTTTTTCTAGTAGTGGGACCTCACTACCTAGGCCACACAAAAGCGCTTGGTTAAATTAGTCTCACTGCCTCTGTTACAACTTGGTACAGTTTGAATCTTTTGCCAGCTTTAAGAGATACCTTGGACACACTGGCCCAATGTCATCATACTAGGCATCAACCATTACACTAAACACAGGTCTTACAGCTAAGGACACCACCCCATGCAAACTTGCATATCAGGTCTTACTGCCTCGGGCCTCTGCTTGACTCAGTTCTCAAATACAGCATATTATGCTGGCCTAAGAACTTACAAGTCCATCAGGTCTTATGGCCTAAGTACAAACAGTTCATCATCTTTGCTGAATATATATCAAGTTTAACTACTTAGGACAAATCATTGTATGCCATACAGGCTATGCCCCTGTAGACTATGCTGGTCTAATCATAAGTTAGGGTGATCAAAATTGGTATGAATATCAACATCCCCTATTGTCCTTAACCATTACACGTACATTTATTATGCTTCCGCTGCCCACTCTGAGGTCTATATATCTTCTTATATGATTTTTAATAATGTCAGGATGATTTAATAGGAGTCCCATAGGAACCTCCTATAATACCTGACTGCACCCGAAATCCATGTTTCTCTATGCTAGATCTTGGCTTGTTTCAACTCAAATCATTTTGCGCCATATAAACTCTTATCTCAAGGAAACCCATTTGATGTGGAATTCATTACAATGTACCATTGTTGTAAGCCAATGTTCCTATAGCTCTACCTAACGATTCAACGTCATGGCAGCTACACTCTACTATTCATCATCAAGGTAGTTATACTCTACGGTTCGTCATCATGATGGCTCCATACTATAGTATTGTACTCGGTTCTTCACTCAGTTACCTGACTGGTCAACCCCTCCAGTCAAAACTCTCTATAGCTAGCCCTCTCTGATTAGAACTCTCCATAGGTAGCCTTCTCCTATTTGAATCCTCCGTAGATAGCTCTTTTTGGTCGGTCATCTCTCAAGGAAAATATCATCGTAATGGGAATCCAGATCTTATAAGGTCTAGCTTTTCTAGCAGTTCTACAGCCTACTTTCTTTAATTCCGCCATCTCATTTTGAGTCATTTTATCTTTTAGCGGAATCAAAATGTAACAGTTGATTCCTGGGTTACGGTTTACTTGGTAACACTTCTACTTATACCTTTCATCACATCATTTGCCATCCATTAATCGACTCCTAGTATAGCCTCAAGTTAGTGGAATAGCTGTCAAATCAATTTTGTCTCTCACTTAATCAGAGAGCTATATATCACCTTAATCAATCCTTTAAGGGAATATTGTATGATCATTATCTTTCCCTATACTAGGCTTAATAGCTAGCAACCTTTCAAACTTCCTTTCTGCAAAGATTTATGTCCGTAAGAATCTTATGCCTCGATTCCACGGATCATCACTAGCCCAATACAATTCTTAATACCTCTGCCAGCCTAAGGACATACTGGTCCTTGTAACCCCCTCACGGTAATTATATCTGAATTATGAAATTTAAGTGAAATAGAGGCCAATAAAACAAATATCACATTTATAATCACTCATGTACAAGAGATGGGGTGTCAAAACAAAACGTTTAAAAACAGGTTTTATCTGGTCTCACATTCACTTTTGAATACAATTACCTGTGCAGTTATATCACAGGATAAATATCAAAGTGCGTAACCAAAATCCCGGTAACCTTGAGTTACTTATATATATAGAATGGGTTTAACGGTTTCCCAAAATGGGGATTACATAACCAAAATTGCTATATACATCTCATATACATACATTAATCCTAAAAGCCAACTAGATAACCAATATCCAAAATACAAAATGTCCCTAAAGCCCTAACCACTCCTGGTTCGCCGCTTCCCTTTCGAGCCACTTGCCCTGTCTGAAAATGTTAGTCATTTGGAAAGAGTGAGATTCTAAAGAATCCCAGTAGTAACAAATCACTCATACAATATATAAACACAAGGCATGTAATATATCATGTTCACCAGCATCATCAGCAACACAATGATCTATGGCTCACACCACAGACAACAGCACTCACGGCTTATCACAATGCACTATGCCCGCTTTTACGGTAATCACAATGACAGTTTTCACTGCAAACACTATGCCCGCGTTCACGGTAATCACTATACCATCTTTCGCTGTAATTATATTGCAGCAGCATCATAAAGTATAAAGTATCTCAAAGCACAATGTATCACAAGGCACAATGCTCCACAATGTATCTCAATGCATCTCAAAGCAGCAGCAGTAGCATACAGTGCATGATAGGTAAACATACAATACATTTACACAAAGTATAAGAGAGAAGTCACTACCTGAATCTTTCCTGACATTCTTTGGCACAGTGGGCTCACACGTCTGATAGATATGAAATCCTATACCAATTTTAGGGACAATTGCTTAATCTCTTTTCCAAATGCATATTTCTATAATACTTTAAGTTGGTTATCATTTAGGACTCTTTAGGTGGCTAATAAAGGCCTAAACATATGCCTAAAGGGTTAGGAGAAACTACCCTGAAGACCCCTTTCTCGAAAGGCAAAACATTGATTTTAGGCTCGCTCACTCGAGTGAAGATGACCTCACTCGAGTGATGAAAGACTCGTGCCCGAGTAAGAACGACTCTCACTCGCGAGTGTTTGACAGTAAGCAGCTACTTCGGCCAGAAAGTGCTCACATTACTCGAGCATAAGGCTTTGCACTCGGGTGATATCTCTAAATCCACTTGAGTCCTTGAAAGTACAACACAAGAAGTGACAACCCAAGAGCACATGCAATTATTAGAGGGAAAAGCTCACTCGAGCATACCCCCCAGTGCTCAGGTGATAAGGCTTCACTTGCCAGTGTTAGAATACACTCTTGGACATCAACCAGCGAGTGACAACCCTAAAGCAACCCTAACTTTTGAACACACGCCATTACTCGAGTGACCCCATGCTCACTCGAGTGATCACCAACATCACTCGCAGTGAAGGAAACGCACTCGAGGCCCCTTCATGAGAACTTAAGCAAAACACAATGCAAAAAGACAAAACACAAGGTAGCACTTGAGTGAGTTCCTCCCTCACTCGAGTGAGGCTATCAGATTGCCAGATCACAACAACTGACAGAATTTCCCAGATTAGTCAAAACCACACCCAATGGTTCCCAAACTCTACACAAAGCCCAAACTCACTCAAAATAACTTAGGGACTCTATTGGTAACCTCCAAAACACCCAAATACCATTTTAGCCACAATCTATGCCATTGGGTCTCTATGACACACAATACCCAAATTTCAATCAATACTCTTCCAAACCTCAAAACCATATCAAATACTCAAAGAACCTCACAATGAACTAATCCAAATATCAATCACTATGAAATTCACACATTCCAAAATGACCATAAACCAGGGCAAATTCCCAGATTTTCTCAAACTTATCCAAAACTCATAACATATATATCAAAAACCATCAAATGCTTGCCTTTTCACTTTGCCAAATCCAGAATCTTGATTCTCCAATTTTCAATTTCGTCCAACACTCAAATCACCACTATTCAAGATTCTGAAATCACCACAATGAAGCTCTTAATGAGGAGCACAATATTAGAGAAGAGGATTTGGGCATTAGAGGCCAATTAGAACATCAAAATCTCACCTTTCTTCTTACTTTTCTTCTTGGTCGCCGAAACAATGGAGAGAAGAGAGAGATGAGGAGATATGAGATGGAGATGATGATGATGAAGTGTGTACACTTCCCTTGCCCATACTCCCACTGAAAATGAGAGAGAAGAGAGAGGAAAAGTAGATTTTTGTCCTCTTGTGCCACATCCAATAGTCCTCATAATGCCACATGTCAACATCTTGTCACTTCCTCTATGAGCTCACACAAGCTTAATGCATAAGATTCCATAACCCTATCAATTGGACCTTTCTGGGCAATATTCACCGAGATAGAAATATCTAGATTTAAAATCAATATTTACATCGTCATCATCATCCCCATGCATCTAAGCACTCCTTAAATTATCTCACTGAAACGATTAATAGCCATAAAGAAACCTTAAGACAATTACTATTCGTCAAGTCTCCATGACCTTGCCAACTTAACTTCTTAGGGGGTCACCCATCCTAAGATTTCCCTAGGTTGAGCACGCTTAACTTTAGTGTGCTCGTGTCAAAACGTAGATACCAACAATATTTGCTCCTAACCACTGGTACCCTGAGACTACTCTTGTCTCAAACATCACGCCAGCTGCCTCTGGATGACTAAATATTGTGTGTGATCTACACACTAGCTTGGTCGTACCAACTTCTTTGGGTTTTCCCAAATCCTTCGGGGCTGAATCACAGAAAAGGGGTAGTTCACTTCCCTAGTGCCCCGTTTTGGGTGTATCTCCTTTTTTTTCCAGATAATCATAACCTTATTAGTATACTATCCTATTACCGAAACCACCATATTTACTTTGAGCGGACAATTCTATGGTCATAATCCTTGCTTTGATACCAAAATATAAGACCCTTACTTGATTAGACTTGTAGCGGAATATTAATGTGTGGTTCGATGAACAATACATGAATAACAGAAATATACTAATATTATTGAAATAATAGGCTTGATTACATTACCGGTTTTCCCCTAGGGGTTTTATGATATATATATATATATATTAATTTTCCAAAATATTTAAAATCAAACTAATATAACCAAATAGCTCTTGTCTCGGGATCCACACCCTTCAATTGTCTGTATCTACAACCATGGCCTTGGAGCCACTAGTTCCCTACTGGAATGTTTATTTAATTGAAAAATGGTGATATTGAAATGAATCTCAGTAGTAACATACAATTAATCATATAAAATGCAAAAATTAAATATGCAATACACCACATAGTGTAAAATGAAAATTCATACAATACCATGTGTGTACACGATACTCAGGGCTAAATGACTTTTTAGATCCTTTACATATTCGTGTACCGCAGCCGAGTCCCCTGACCACATTTGGGTAATGTGCCCTAGGCACGTGTTCATATCAGAAAATAAAACAACATTCAGCATATCAACAATCTCAAAATGTGTGAGAGATAAAGTTACCACCTTAACCCCTTTTTTATGAGTAAAAATGCTCCTCGAACTTCTTGTCACAGCTCGGGCTACCAATTGGGTCCTAAAATTCCAAATGTACATGAATTAGGTTAAAACCCATTCATATACTACTTTAGACTCTTCCAAAGTATTTTTGTTGGTTATATTAGCCTAAACTAAAAAAATTACCAAAATGCCCAAGGGGATTTGATCCCAGCCCCACCGTACCGGTCTGACCGTACTTTTTAAAAAATTATAACACGGCTATTCTGACTTATTTTTTCTTAAGGAATTCGTTTTTGACCTTGGTTTTCACAAAATCACTGCCAAATGACCGTTTTGCCATGGCATCCCTTAATTAGGGTTTTGAGGGCATTTGTGTCATTTCACTTTCTGGGGATTTTCTAAAAAGGTGTTCAACACTAATCCCAGCTAATTTTTCCTTTTGAACACAATGGAATCATAAGATTGATGAAATTCTAGCTTCTACCCCTTGTTCTTGACTTGGCCAAAAGTTAGGGTATAAAAAGGAAAATTGGGGTTTTTGAATTCTAACAACATAAACTCACTCTTTTTTACTCCTAATCATTTAATTAACCATTTAAACACTTAATTACACTAGATTTAAGGAAATTTGGGTTGTATAACCCTTTAAGGTTATCACTTCCTACATCTACAAATTAGAGCAAACCAACCACAAATCCACCGATAACTTCAACAACAATGACCACAACAACAAGAATTTGAGGGTTTTGAAGTTACCTTTGTGTTTCTTCTTCCTCTCTCTCTTAACTGAACCTCCTCCCCTCTCAAACCTTGAATTTTGATTGCTAAACATGCCAAATCATGGAGAAGAGGAGCTTAGGGAAGAGATAACACAAGTGAGGAGCTAAATCCTAAGAGAAATCACAACAGTAAAAAATAATGAAGGAAGAGGATGGGAATTATGTTTTAAAATATCCTCCATTTTCCTTTGATTTTATAATTACCATAAATCCAAAAATGTTGACTTTTGTGTACTTGAGTTTATCTACAAGTAATTATGTCCTAATATGCCATTGAACTTGAACTAATATTTTCCTTTCTTGGTCCATGAAAAATGATGTCTCAAGCACGTTAGAGAAGAAAAATAGGCTATTGGACTTTATTCCAAAATTTCAACATTTGCTATCACAATTTTTCCATTTTCAGATTAGTGGTAATTCCGGCAGATTTTCTGCCTAAACTTTGAAAAATCATAACTTAATTTGTAGACATCAAATTGCAGTGATTCCAAATGGCTATGAAACCCTTATTAAGCCTAGTTTCATGGAAAAATATAGCCTTTAGCCAATTAGAAGCTCACAATTCCCAGAACCTGCAAATTAGAGTGTAATATCCCAAATTTTGGGATTAGAGGCAAGGGAATAAGCCTAAATTAAGTGAATTGCAAAGCCTCGGCTTAGCAGGTGTTCCAAATTTATTTCCTAATGTTTCTTATATCTTTGAGGTATTAAAGGGAATAAAATAGTGAATTAAAGAGTGGGGGAAATTTGTATTCAAAAATAGAATGATTGAAGTTACAAGTGCATGTCATTTCATTTCTTCAAGTGAGGCAGTGAGTTTGTCACGTAGTTTTGAGAGACCCAACAATGATTAAAAATTATGAAATTTTATATGATGAAAGCAGACATCCTAAGCTTTAAATTGATTAGTCATATGAATCATTTAAAGCTATATACAAAAAGTTATGGATTTTTGAAATTAGCCCAGAAAAACTTGAAATTTTCTGGAACAGCATCAAAAGAATTTAATTTTAGGAATTTTGTGCTTCTAATTGGCTAAAGTCTATATTTTTTTATATTGAAACTAGACTCAATAAGGTTTTCATAGCCTTTAGAATCACTTTGATATGATATCTACAAATTTAGTTATGATTTTTCAAAGTTTGGGCAAAAAATCTGCCAGAATTGCCAAACAATCCAAAAATGGAAAAAATGGTGGCAATCTTGTAATTATGGGGAATTTAATTAAACCAATTTCCCTTCTTCTTCCAAGACCATTTCACGTCAGCCATGGTAGCCCAAGGAGAGAGAGAGAGTTGAGAAATTCTAGAGAGAGAAAGAGAAGAAAACTTAAGAGGTATATCAATTTTTTAGGTGAATTCGTACCTAACGCGTATAACTCTACTCCTAAGCTATTCTTCTATCTTATTCAAGGTTTGGGAAGCTCAAATTTCCTTGTGTGTAAAGCTAGGGTTTCGGTTACATCAAGGAGAGCTAGAAGAAAGTGAAAGGTAGCTTCCAAACCTTTGAATATTAACTGTTCTGGCTGCTATGATTGATTTAATCGGTGAAATTTTGCCAGATAGTTTTTGTTTGTGAAATTGAAAAATAGGTTATGGGGGCTCTTATACTGCCAGAATTGATACTAAATGGTAGTTATAATGTAATTAAATGGTTAATAACATGATTAGAAGTGAAAAAGAGCATGTCTACGAAGCCAGAATCGAAAACCCCAATTTTTCCCAAGGAATACCCAAGTTTTGACCAGGTGTATATCTAGAGGTTAGAGTTGGATTTTTGATGTTATGATGATTCCATTGCATTCAAGAGGGAAAATTAGCTGGGGTTACAGTTAGTCACTTTTTTGAAAAAGCCTAAAAAGCATAATAATGAAAACGCCCAAGGCCTTAAAAGTAGGGCTGCCAAGGGCAGTTTTGTGATTTGGTAGTGAATTTGGTAATTCTGAGTTCGGAAATGGATTCCTTGGGTGAAATTATATTAGAATATCCCATACCCAAATTTTAAGAAAAGTACGGTCATACCGAGCACGGGGGGCGGCCGGGCCGGGTCCTCGAGGGCATTTTGGTAAATTTCCACTATAGGCTAATATAACTACTATAAACACTATGAAAGTGTCTAAAATGGAACATGGATGGATTTTAACATAATTCTTGTACATTTTGATATTTTAGGATCAGTTGGGGCCTGAGCTTGGCACGTTTTACGAGGCACACAAAATAGGGTGAAAGAGACTTGAGGTAGATACATTATCCTTCATATATCATGCCATAGTTCATATGATTGTGTGGATGCCAGTGTTTATGTTTTTATTAATCAACATAGTTTGCCTTGAAGAGGCAGTTAGTGTTGGAAGTGCACTTACTCCTGGGGGTTGGGTAAGAATCCAATCGGTGTACGATTAGTGGGGCAGGAGCCCTACTTATGTATACATGATGATGATGTGTTATATTTTCCATTAAATGGTATATACAGGGCGTATATCATATCTACTTTTCACATTTATATGAATGATAGTATGCCTCTACTGGGATTTCCTTGGAATCTCACCCTTTTTTCTAAAGAAAAATATCTCAGCAGGTACTATCAGCTCAAAAGGAAAGGACTAGATTTGGGGAACTGACGAGCACATTTCTATAGATGAGGATCGTGGTCATATATATGTGGTTATGTTTGAATATTTTGGAAAAAATTGTAATTATTATCAACCCTGCAGGGTAAAGCTGTGATGTAATCAAGACCATGTATTAATGTATCAGTATATTTACATGATTCCTGTTTTGCTCACCGAACTGCTCACAAGCACTTTGAAAATGATAAAATAAGACAAGGGTGTGACATTTTGGTATCAGATCCAAAATCAGTTCTAGAGGAGCCCTAAGTGGTTCTGGTAGAGTTATGATTTTGGCAATAGGATAGTATGCTAATATGGTCTTGATTACACAGTGATAGGAAAAATGCATAAAAGGGGGTACCAAAGGAGTAAAACACACTAGTTTGTGAGCTAGCCCCAAGAGATCAGTGAATATCCAAAGGGCAGCATGTGGTGAAATACCGGATCCAGGATGTTGTGAAACCTGAGGAGGCGGGTATGGCCAAGGCCAAGGTACAGTCCACACATAGTATTTTGATAGCCAAAGACAGTTATAATGACTCATAAGACAAGGGCAGTCTTAGAGTACAGGTTGTTAGGAGAAGATAGAACCGATATCTGCATTTTGGCATGAATACATGAATGTTAAGTGTGCCTAACCTAGGAAAATCTTAGGATGGGTGACCCTTGGGAAGTCAAATTGTTAAAGTCATTGAGACTTGAGAAATAGTAATTGTCTTGAGGTTTCTCCATAGCTAATAATCATTTGAGTTAGATAATTTAAAGAGTTCTTAGATCTATGGAGATAGTACTGATATAAGTATTGATTTTAAATTGAGACAGTTCTATAGTGGTGAATACTGCCCAGAAAGGTCCATTAATGAGGTTATAAAAATTTGAGGTGTAGTAAATGTTTTGAGGGTTTATCCATGCTAAGTGATGATATTAGTACATTGTTATATGATGATTTTTAGTATGTATGTTAGGTATGACTGTGGTAGAATGATCTTTGACTCAATTGATTTTGAGGTTATAGATCCAGAATAAAATTAAAGGATGGATTATAAATTAAGAATCAATGTTGAACCTTAGGTTTGAAGAACGCTGAAATAGCTCAAAGTTGTTTGAGGCATATAACATAGCTAAGAATTATATGTAATGATATCTTAGTAGTGATTGTGCCATATTTTGATCCCGGAGGATCCAATTTGATGATACTGGAGGCTAAGAATAGGCTTGAATTTGATCTAAGCTGAAATAATGCTTAGGTTAGAATGTGAATTTGCTGTACTAGGGTTCTGTTCCATTATAGAAGTTTGAACCTTGTGAACTTTGTGGATAGTGTTGAACCTTCAGTAATGATTTGAGGACAATACCCAAATACAGTGGAGGTTAGAATAGGCGCTATTGATCTCAATTCTTATCGAACCTATTGGGTATATTTGAGGAAATGGTTTTCAATTTGTGTGATGTTGAGGTTTTAGATTTCATAATGAACCTAAAGGTTGGGGTAAAAACCCTAGGCTATATGATATTACACGCTAGATATGTTGTAGTGGACTAGTGTGTCTAAAGGCCCTAAGACCTAGTAGACCAGTATGTCCTGAGGTTGGCAATTTTATTTGGAATTGCGTTGGGCTAGTAATGATTCGTGGAATTGAGGAAAGTGATTTCCTGGCTCAGCTAACATTGAGGTTCTAAGAGTTGCATTGTGATCCGAGAATCAGACTTAATAGTTGAACTGATTCTTTAGGAATTTGAATTGACCTGGATGGTATGAGGTGCTACAAGATGGTACTAGAATGCATTGAAATGTGTGTGAGGTTTCTTAAGGTTGCTAGTTGCTAGTTGCTAGTCTAGTATAGGGAAAAACTCGATCATAAAATGTTCCCATAGAAAGAATGATGGAGTGTAGATCTTTGATAGAATAAGGATACTTGAGAATTGTGTTTTGACAGCCTGGTAGGTTGACAAATTCTTTGGAATTTGTTTCAGAGGATATGAATGGGTTACCCTAGAAAGGGTAGTAGAATTGGTAAGTAAACCTAGATTCCCATATGAATAGATTATGCCTACACCCATAGGTGTTAGGGTTGCCACAGTCAATGTATGTATATGTAATATAGTGACTGTCGAGGGATATGAATCGACAATGGACTTGATTATCCACGGGTGCATGGCTGTATGGCTTAGTAGTAATTCTTGAATTTGGTTGGCTAATGTCAAATGCACACCTACTATGTTTATGGACTACGTGAATCAAATTTTCCATCCGCACATGGTCCAATTTATGGTAATCTTTATTGATAACATATTGGTAAATGATATTGAACACGGTAAGGGGAAAAGCAACTTTATGCCAATGTAAGTAAATGCGAGTTATGGCTTTAGAGGTAATATTTCTAAGTCATATAATCTTTCAACAAGGGATCCTGATAGCCCCTAGTAAAGTGGAAGCAGTACCGAACTGAGAAGGCCAGAAACTGTGGTTGTGATACTCAGTGTTCTGACTCGTGTTCATTAGTGTGAGGGGCCTACACCGAAATTCCCTAAAACTCAACATTATACATGGGATGATAATTTTGAAAGGAGCTTCGGAGAGCTGATGAAGAAAATTTATTAAAGTACTAATACTGATAATCCCTGATCCACAGTAGACCTTTGTTGTCTTTACTGATACCAGTTAGCATAGATTGGGAAGGGATTGAATTCCATATGTGAGTAGGCATGGATTGAGATGTGAATTGATGTGAGCTGGGTAAGGGCATATGCATCTTGCAGCTGATGCTTCAGGAATTGAACTATTCCATCCATAATCTTGAGTTGATGGTAATTATGTTTGTATTGAATGTAGAAACATTGCCTATATGGCATAACTGTGGAGTTGTACTATGACCACAAATGTTGAAATATGTGTATGATCAAAAAGAGAGAAATATGACGTAATGTGAGTGAATAGAGTTGTTGAGAGATTAAGACCTAGAATGTAAATGTTATCCAGGGTAGACTAACGTTGTCATTGACACATTGAGCTGTAAAACAGTACAGGTGATAGATATGATGATTTATGAGCAAAAAGGCAATCGAGGAATTTCAGGGATCTTAGTTTGTATAGGCAGATTTTGATTAGTGGTAATGATGTCAGTAAGACATATACAAAAGTGATACTCCAGAATTTATGGTTATTAATGTGTAGCAAATTTCGAGGACGAAATTTATTGAACAGGGGGAGAAATGTAATATCTCAAATTTTGGGATTTGAGACTTGGGAATAAGCCTAAATTAAGTGAACTGCTAAGTCTCAGTTAGTAGGTGTCTCAAATTTATTTCCTAATGTTTGTTATATCTTTGACGTATTAAAGGGAATAAAATAATGAATTAAAGAGTAGGGGAAATTTGTATACAAAAATGGAATTATTGAAGTTGCAAGTGCTTGTCGTTTCATTACTTCATGTGAGGCAGTGAGTTTGTCATTGGTTTTGGAAGAACTAATGATGAGCCAAAATTATGAAATTTTATAGGATGAAAGTAGATATCCTAAGATTTAAATTGATAGGTCGTATGAATCATTTGAAGTTGTATACAAGGAGTTATGAATTTTTAAAGTTAGCTAAGAAAAACCGAAAAGTTTCTAGAACAGCATCAAAAGAATTTAATTCTAGGAATTTCCTGCTTGCAATTAGCTAAATTCTATATTTTTCCTTGAAACTAAACTTAATAAGGGTTCCATATCCTTTGGAATCACTTCAATATTATCTACAAATTTAGTTATGATTTTTCAAAGTTTGGGCAAAAATATGCTATATTTGCTAAATAATCCGAAAATGGAAAAAAAAGTGGTGGCAATCTTGTAATTATAGGGAATTTTATTAAAGCAATTTCCCTTCTTCCAAGACCATTTCACGTCAGCCATGGCAGCCCAAGTAGAGAGAGAGAGTTGAGAAATTCTAGAGAGAGAAAGAGATGAAAACTCAAGAGGTAGGTCAATTTCTTTGGTGAATTCGTACCTAATGCATATAACCTTACTCCTAAGTTATTCTTCTATCTTATTCAAGGTTTAGGAAGCTCTAATTTCCTTGTGTGTAAAGCTAAGGTTTCAGCCACATCAAGGAGAGCTAGAAGGAAGTGAAAGGTAACTTCGAAACCTTCGAGTATTGACTGTTCTGGTTGCTGTAGTCGATTTAATCGGTGACATTTTGTCATATTGTTTTTGTTTTTGAAATTGGAAAATGGGTTGTGTCTGCTATTATGCTACCAAAATTGATACTAAATGATAGTTATAATGTAATTAAATGGTTAATAGCGTGATAAGGAGTGAAAAGGAGCACGTCTGCAGAATCGAAATCCAAAAACCCCAATTTTTTTTGGGGAACACCCAAGTTTTGGCCAGGTCTATATCTAGGGGTTAGAGTTGGATTTTTGATTTTCTGATAATTCCATAGCATTCAGGAGAGAAAATTAGGTAGGTTATAGTTGGTCACTTTTTCGGAAAAGCCCAAAAAACATAATTATGAAAATGCCCTTGAGGCCCTGAAGTGGGGCTGCCAAGGGTATTTTTGTGATTTGGCAGTGAATCTGGTAATTTTGAGTCTGGAAATAAATTCCTTAGGTGAAATTATGTCAGAATAGCCCATGTCAAAATTTCAGAAAAATTACGGTCTAATCGGGTACAGTGGGGCCAGGCCGGGTCCCCTAGGGCATGTTGGTAAATTTCCATCATAGGCTAATATAACCACTATAAAAACTATGAAAGTGTCTAAAATGGTACATGAATAGGCTTAACCTAATTCTTGTACATTTGATATTTTATGACCAAGTTGGGAGCCTGAGCTTGACACATTTTATGAGGCACGCAAAATAGGGTGAAAGAGACTTGAGGTAGGGACATTATCCTTCATACATCATGCAATAGTTCATATAATTGTGTGGATTCCATGTTTGTACTTTTATTAATCAACATGGTTTGCCTAGAAGAGGCAATTAGTGCTAGAAGTGCAATTACACTTGGGGGCTGGGTGAGAATCCAATTGATGTACGATTAGTGAGGCAAGAGCCCTACTCATATATATATGACGATGATGTATTATATTGTTCTTTAATTGGTACATACATGATGCATATCATATCTACTTTTTGCATTTTATATGAACGATAGTATGCCTCTACTGGGATTTTCTTGGAATCTCACCCCTTTTTATAAATAAAAATATCTCAGCGGGTGCCAGGGCTCAAAAGGAAAGGATGCAAATATAGGGAACTGTCGAGCACATTTCTCGAGACTAAGATCATGGTTATATATATGTGGTTATGTTTGAATATTTTGGAAAAAAATTGTAAATAATATCAAACTTGCGGGGTAATGTAATACCCTGAATTTTGAGATTTGAGGCTAGAGAATAAGCCTGATATAAGTGGACTGCTAAGCCTCGTTTAGTAGAAGCCCAAATTTATTCCCTAATGATTCCGAAATCTTTTGGGTATTAAAGAAAGTAAAATGGTGACTTTTGAAGAATGTGATATATGTTGTGATTCGTATGTGTTGTAATATGTACCTAAACCTTGTATTTAAGTTCAATTATGGATTAATATCTAAATTGAACGAAAATAAGGGGAGGGCGTATGTGTGGTGATTGGAATGATAAGATGAGTTTGGTGGTGATTCAGAAAGAATTGCCATAATCAGGGGTAAAACAGTAAAGCTCCAACCAATTGGTCAGTTACTAAAGAGGAAACTTATTGGTAACTTCAAGATCAATGGTTGAGATTGATTTGTGCAATAGATCAAGAGGTGGAATCATGTATGTATGTGCCTATATGAGCTCATGAGAAATGGAACAAGAGTGTGACAAGTGTCACAATATGGACCCTTGGATCTTGGTCAAGATTTCAACACTCTTCCTCTCTCCTCTCTCCCTTATTTGGTCAGCCATGAGGCCTAATTCCCCAAAAATGTTGATCATCTTCTTTATTCTCTCTCTCCTCCATGTTCACCTAAGCTAAGGTGGAAAGAGAAAAGGAAAAGGTGAGATTTTGCTTGCTTGGTGTCCTCTAATGCCCAAATACCCTTCTATAATGTTGTTCATAATGATGAAAGCTTCATCTCCATGGTTTTAGATTTGTGAAAGAAGGTGTTTGAGAGCTTGTGAGAATTTGGAAAGATGAAGAATCAAAAAATTGGTTTGGGAAAGAGGAAGAGGTGAGTAAGAGCTCTCTTTTGATCTATATATTGTGATTATTGATTAAGTTTTGAGAGTTATGGTTTTTACCCTGATTTTGTGGTAATTTCAAAATGCATGAATTGTCATGTGTTTTGAGTTGCAATTAGTGTTTTGTTGTGTTATATGACCATTGGAATTGGTTTGGTTTGAAACCTTACATGGAAAGTTTGGCTATTTAGTGGTTTTGTGTGGCAATAGGGTTCAAGAACAGAATATGTGTAAAAGTGATGTGAATTTGGTTAATTTGGTATTTCTAATGGATTTTTTTATGAAAATTTGTGTGGAAATGGTATTTGATGTGAATTTGGAACCATTGGAAACCATTGTGCAAAATCTGAAAATCTGTCCATTGAAACTCTTTGCTGGGCAGTCTGTTTCTGTGGACATTTTGAATGATCAAATGATGTTTGAAAATTATGAAACTTTCCAGACTTAACTTTCACATCCCAAGCTTCAAAATGGACATATAATTTGTGTCATTTTGTTTTATGAGCTAGGAGATATGATTGTTCAAAGTTTGGGATTAAAACTGGAATCTGTTTTGGTGCAGTGGTGAATTTTGTGAAATTCTGTAATTGTGTGGTAATTTCTAGTAATGATTCATATTTTTCCTATGAAGAGGACTTAAAAAATCTTTCAATGGGCTTTGAGATCACCTCATTTCGATTTTTCTGGAATTAGTAATGATTTTTGGATTTTCAGCCAAGAAACAGGATTTCTTGCTAGAGGTTATGGGCCGCAGCCCAAATGTTTTTGACCTATTTTTGGCTACGGCCAACCCCCAAAAATCAGTATTTTGCACTTCTGATGGTTTTTGGTGTAGTCTTTCCCAACTCTTTAGGCATGTGTTTAAGCTTTGAATAGCCACCTAAATGTTGTAGCTGATAACCAGCTTTAAGTGTTATGAAAGTAAGGACTTGAAATAGAGAATAACCTTATGTCCTTGCTTTGGTTATAGGGTTGATAATCGCCCTGATCGTGAGTAGCCAGTGCTGGAGCATACATGGAAAGAGCAACCCCTTCTGCATGTATTTGATATTTATGTTGGTGTATTGATGCATGTATTGCTTTGCTTGATTATGTGAAACATATATGAATGATTGTAGTTCTGTTTCTATTTATGCTATGACCATGAGTATGTTGTTAAAACATTGAGCAAGCAGATATGTCATTGTGTGAGCATGAGTTATGTATTGCAAGCATGTCATGCAATTAACACTTATCTTGCATGCATATTGGTATTTGTTTCCTATTGAGATTCTCTAGAATCTCACCCTCCCTACCAATAGTTAGACAAGGCAAGCGAATCGAGGAGGGAGCAAGCAACCAAGGGTGTCAAGGACTTCTTTGGGATGTGATTTTAGTTGTTGGTTATCATAGTTAGGAGTATTCTATATTTGATATGTGTATTTGGATTTGAATTTGGGAATGTATATTTGGATATGTATTTGAAAGGATATTGTGTAATCCCCGCATGAGAATTTGTAAAGGGTGTTTGAGCCTTGTAAGGCTATGATTAATGTATGGAACCCGGGGTTGCCAAGATTATTGTTGTGCACTCTGATGTATAGATAACAATGTGATTTATCTTCACGAAATAATTGTATTCAAAATGTGAATGTGAGACTAGGTTAAAGTGATTTTGAAAGGTATTTGTGAAAACCATACCGTGAAGATAGGATATTAAATGAGTTTTGTTTATCCGGCGGTCTCTGATTCATTTTAATCTCATATTTTGGAAATAATTATGGAAGGGGGTTACAGTAAAGCTGTGATGTAATCAAGTATCATGTATTAATATATCAGTATATTTACATTATTCCTATGTTGCTCACCGAACTATGCATAAGGACTCTAAAAATGATAAAAATAATATAAGAGTGTGACACAGAGCAAACCAACCACAAATCTACTGATAACACTTCTACAAAATAACGATTTGGTGGCTCACCTCCTATGGCCCTTCTTTAAAGAAGCGCCATAACAAATTGGTTTTTTTTGCCTAACCAACCTTGGCTGGCACTTCCACCATAAAGTGCCAGAGGAGACAATGCCGCCTGGGCGGCGCTCGTCACACCAAGTGCCGGCCAAGGTGGCGCCACCTTGGCCGGCGCTTCCCCCAACAAGCGTCAGAGGAAGTTTTTTTTTTCAGTAGTAGCTACTTTTTTTTTGCATTTGGCCGCCTCCTCCGGTGTTTGTTAGGTCAAGCGCTGGAGGAGGATTTTTTGTTGTTGCGTTTGGGTGCCGAGGATCTTTTTTTTTTCCTGTTTCAGTGCCTCTTCCAGAGCCTGCTAGTGCAAACGTTGGCCAAGGTGGCGCCCCTTGGCCGGCGCTTGCACCACAAGCCTCGGTCAAGGTTTATTGAATAAACATTGGCCAACGCTTGGTGGCGCAAGCACCAGACAAGGCCCTTGCCAACAACCCAATTCTTTTTTTTAACATGCTTCAGATTCTGAAAGGTTAAACAGCCTTGTCCTATATGCAAAAGTTGTCTTTTTATCGATCTATGTATTATCTAAACTAATGAGATAGCCAGAGAACAGACACCGTGCGTATAGAGACTAAGGGTGAGAGTTAAGAGTTACTACCACCATAGCGGAGACATCACAGAAGGCAATCAAGCTTGGATCATCACCTTTATTCCTCCTTCATATGCTAAGGACATACAAGTTGATTATTAGTTAAGGCACCCCGTTAATTAAGGTAAGCTTCAACACCTTCTTTTCTCATTTATTATTTATTTATTTTGCCAGTGTCCTTCTTTCATTATTTAATTTATATGATTTTGGCATTAATTATCTTATTATCCTTTACTTCTATTTAATTTTCCAATGATTAGAATTATTTCAAAAGGGGATATTTAGATTATATATTTTGTATTTTAACTTATTTAATTTTTTTCGTTTAATTACAAGCTAAGAAGTTGGTACGTAGTTTCATTGTCACCATTCAATTCTTTATCACTTAGCTTTCACGCGAATAATAGAGACAATAATATATACTGTACTTTCTAGTCTTACTTCGCATATGTCTGACTTAATAATAATAATGGTAATTACTATTGATATTCATTTATCTTTATATCAATTAAGTTTTCGTTTGAAGACTAATAATGGCTAATAATAATATGACGTAGGTAGATTAAAACATATATTTGGGATGCAATGGTGCTTTTACAGAAAGCGCCATAGCTCCCTTCATTGTTTAATTAATTAATTATTTATTTATTTTATATACTGAATGGATGCTATGACACTTGGTGTCCAAGCGCCGTAGCTTTTATATACCTTATATGCTGCTTAAGGTAAAAAGCGACATACAAAGTGTACAAATTTGCCGCTCTTGCAATTATCATCATCTTTCTGTCTTTCTAGCACATCCTCATTCACTCAATTTTTCAGATCTAATTGGTCCCCATATCGTCTTTCTCGCACATCCTCCCACACTCAATTTTTCAGATTTAATTGGTCCCAATTATACCTTTCTTTATCCATTGTCCCACAACGTCCTCTCTTTGACGACTGCTGTTGGAAGCTTTGTTGGTCCCACTTTTTTTTTCTTGTCTCTTTGTGCGTATTTCTTCAAAAAATTTTGGTCACACACTACCATTATAGTACAAAGCTCAGTTACCCACATGATTTGCTTTGTCTCAGCCTCGTACAGGAAGTTTCCCAGCTCCTAAGTTTTCTTTAGGTACATTTTCTTCTTCTTCTTCTTCTTCTTCTTTTGGTAAAATCTGTCGTCAATATTATATGTGTGGTCATGAATTTTTTTTCTAGGTATTTATTTGAAGTTTCAGCTGTTTTTTTAAAGCTTGGTATGCTGGTTGTTTTTTTCCTCTGTCTCAGCGTCTTACAGAAGTTTTTGCTAGCTTGTAAATCTTGAACTATATATTTTGTACAGAACTTTAATTCCTATATTTCCATACACCTTTTTAAATGTTGTGTATATGAAGAATTGTCATCTATTTAGAAATGTTGATTGCCAAAGATTTCTTTTGTATCCTACCAATCATTAAATTAAAGGAGTATTGAACTAGCTAGTCATTGCGTTAAATACCATTCAACTATGTAATATTCTTTTGATTTATTTTTTTTGTGAGTTATGAAAAATTAGTATGATACATGCTGGGAAAATGGATGAAAAATTAGTATGATACATGTTGATTGTCAGAGATATTTTATGTGTCCTGTCAAATTTTTTTTAAAAAAATAAATGGCAGAAGATAAAAGTAATTAGTAACTATAAGAGGCAAGCAACTAACTACCTTTAAACATATGTTTAAAGGTAAAGATGGATCGAAAATAGATGTCATCTGATCAATGCTTAAGGGAATACATAGATGGGGTGAAATAGTTTATTAGATTTGCAAGTGGGCATACAAAAGAGCCTAACAAAATCTTGTGTCCTTGCTTATCTTGTTATAGAAAGCATATTAGCCAACTTGATTTGCTAGATCATTTAGTGTGTCATGGAATTGATCAATCATATACACAATGAACAAGGCACTGTGAGATGGATGCTACACGTGGTGATGGGGTGAATACCACAAGTGGTCCTTTAAATGAGTTTGATCGAAGCAGTGTGATTATGAGGATGATAGTCTTCAAGAAATGCTAAATGCGTCGATGGGTGCTTCATGACTATCCTCAAGAATTTGAGGCGTTGAAAGGTGATGCAGAAAAACCATTATATGCCAGTACTACTAAATACACAAGATTGCTAGTAGTGTTGAAATTGTACAACTTTAAAGCACGATACCAATTGAGTGATTCGGGTTTCATTGCAGTGCTTGAACTTGTGCAAGATATGCTCCTAGAAGAAAATGTCTTGCCTACCAGACATACGAGGCAAAGCAAATACTTTACTCTACAACTGGTATGGCTTGTTAGAAGATACATGATGCCCTAACGATTGCATATTATTTCGAAATCAATATGCAACATTAGAGAGGTGCCTTAAATGCAATGCATCTCGATATGGGAAGAAGAAAGGCAAAAGTTCATCAAAGGGCGTATGTATTTTCCAATTGTTTTGAGATTCAAGTGAATGTACAGTAATGCAGATGAAAGGGTTGAAGACACGAACCTTAGGCACCCTGCAGATGCCCCTCAATGGAAAAAAGTTGATCATGATCACCCTGACTTCGTGAATAAGCAAGGAACCTACATCTTACACTTTCAACTGATGGAATCAATCCCCATAGGTTTCAAAGTAGTACACACAGTACGTGGCTGATGATATTGTTAATTTATAACCTTCCTCCGAACTTGATCATGAAATGTAAGTATATGATGCTATCCATGTTAATTTCTGGGCCAAGGCAGCCTGTGAATGATATAGATGTATACTTGGCTCCTTTAGTTGATGACTTGAAGTTGCTTTGGGAAGAAGGCGTTAGTATGTATGATACGTACATGGAAGAAAGTTTTACTTTGAAAGCCATACTGTTTGGCACAATAAATGATTTCCCTGCTTATGGAAATTTATCCAGATATAACATCAAAGGATATCGTGTGTGCCCTATATGTGAAGATGACACTCATTCAGTGTGACTAGATTATTGTAAGAAAAATGTCTACATGGGACATCAAAGATTCTTACCATTAAAACATCATTTTAGGAAGTGAAAAAAGGCTTTTAATGGTGAGTCAGAAGAAGGCAGCCCACCGAAGATATTGACTGGTGCTCAGGTTTTTGAGAAATGCAAACACTTGGATAACAATTTTGGCAAGCCATTTGCAAAACAAATCAAGACAAGCTACTGGAAGAAGAAGTCTATTTTCTTTAAGCTTCCAATTTGAAAGTCCTTATATGTGAGATATTTTCTTGATGTGATGCACATAGAAAAAAATGTCTTTTATAGTCTAATTGGCATACTGCTCAATATACAAGGGAAAACAAGGACAATGTGAATGCTAGGTTGAATTTGGTTAACCGGGAATCAGAGAAGAGTTGGCTCTGGTTGAGCAAGGGAACCGCACTTACCTTCCTCTAACGGCTTATACTCTGTCAAGGAAAGAGAAGAAGTTATTTTGTGAGTTTCTTGAAGGAATCAAAGTTCTAGAGGGCTATTCTTCAAATATAAAGAATCTTGTTTTAGTGAAAGAGTTGAAGCTAAAGAACCTTAAATCTTATGATTGTCATGTGCTTATGTAGAATTTTGTACCGGTTGCTATACGGTCAATCTGACCAAAAAAAGTAAGGAATTCCATAACCAAACTGTGCTTTTTCTTCAAGTTAATTTTCAGTAAAGTAGTTGATTCAACAAAGTTACAAGATTTGTAAAGGCTGATTGTTCATACTCTGTGTAAACTTGAAATGTATTTTCCACGCTCATTTTTTGACATTATGGTCCATCTAACTGTACACTTAGTGAAAGAGGTTCAATTGTGTGGTCCAATGTACCTGAGATGGATATACCCGAATGAGCAATTTATGAAAATTTTAAAAGGGAATGTGAAAAATAGATATCGACCAGAGGGGTGTATAGCTAAGCGTTACATGGTTGAAGTAGGGACTTCTGTGCTGATTTTTTATCAGATGTGGACCCTGTAGGGATTCCAAAGTCTCGACATGATAGGCGAAGATCAAGGAAAGGAACAAATGGGAATGATGTAACTAGGAATCAGTGATTGAATAGGAGCAAGCTCACTTGTATGTGCTGCATAACTCTGATGAGGTTGAATCGTATGTTGAAGAACATAAGGATGCTCTTTGATTAGTATATGGTGAGAGGAATGAAAATTTGATAACAAAAGAGCACAACCGACATTTTCTAACTTGGTTAAAAAGGTGTATTAATGATGAGGTAGAAAGGAATCTTGATTTAGTTTCTAAAAACTTAAGATGGCTATCGAATGGACCAAGCTTACATGTATTGTCTTACAATGGTTATACAATCAATAGTTACATATTCTACACACAAGAACATGATACAAGGAGCACGTTGCAGAATAGTGGGGTAACACTTGTTGCTGATTCGTGGCAGGGATCCAGTGCCAAAGATGTACACCCTATCTATGCAACAATGTCATACTTTGGTGTAATTGGACAAATATGGGAGTTAGATTACACTATATTGAGGGTCCTTGTATTCAAATGTAAGTAGATTAACAACAACAGTGGGGTAAAGACAGATGATTTAGGGTTTGTTCAAGTGGATCTTTCAAAAGCTTGGTATAAAGATGATCCTTTCATTTTAGCATCACAGGCATAATAAGTGCTTTTCATTCTGGATCCTTCTAAGAAGAACTGGTCCATTGTACTTCCATAGAACAAGAATCATCAAGAACACGTTGATAATGAAAGTAAGGAATATTTGAATATTTCTAAGGATGATCTCTCTTTTGACATGTTATGGTCAAGATATATTGATATAGATGAAGATGAAAATGAAGATAAATCCTTATACATGAGACATGATCATAATAATGGGACTTGGTTTTTAAATCAAACAAAAAAGAGAAAAAGATGATAATGAGTACCTTGTTTTTTATCTTGTATGTTTTATTACATGCATTCATATATTTCAATATAATTTACTTTCATTCCATGATTGTCAAGTGCATGTTTTGATTTTTTGTTTGGTTTATTTAACTTGTAGGAAAATGGATCCTCACAGCGAAGAAGATATTATTCTTATCGAACATGATAATCAGGTAGCATTTGAAGGGCGTGGGAAGAACGTAAAGTGGTAATCAACCGAACATAAGTCCCAACCCTCAACTAGCAACCGAAAGATGCCCTCATATTGACAATAATTGGTGTCAATGGTACCATATTTGATCAGCCGAGGAGGTCAAACAATACATTTTGATATCGATATCTATCATACAGTTATAGATGATTATGTCAATGATCGTGTGTTAAACAATGTGCTTACTTGTGATTGGCTTAGTTTGATGGTCATCAACATATAGATTAAGTACTTTATCATCATCGTCTATCACTGTTATTATTATATTTATCGTTACTTTTTTTTAGGTTTTAATAACATTGTTTATTTTCTATAAAGACACTTTCACCACGATCTGTTACTGCACACGGCAAGGGTGCATAGATTTGTATTTGTCAACCCAAACCTCCTTGCCCAGCATAAATTAGATGTGGATGCACTATCTAATGATGTTAAGGACATGTTCAAGTGACAAGCAACTCCTAATATGCTTTTCATCTTTCCATACAATCCAAGGTAAGTTATTTGTGACAGTATTTTAATGTATGTTTATTTTATTCTTCCACTTTTACTATAATATGATTGTCAAAGTAAAATCTTTAAAATATTTTAGAGGATATTGGGTTTTGATTGTTGTCCGTCCAGTGTGTCCTGGAGTCCTTAGGATTTACTATTTGGATCTTATAAAGACCAGTCATCCAGACAACCGGCCTGATTTTAAGATTATAATCAATAAGTAAGTGCATGGGTGTATGTGTAAATATTTGTCATTATTATATTGAATTACCAAAATTAATCAATCAATGCTTGTTTTGTTAGTGCACTGACCGCTTACCAAAGCAACATTGGATTGGCCTATTCTACACACAAAGACCTAACTAGTAGCTATCACTGGAAGAAGATTGCGGTACTTAATTATATATAGGAATTTAATTACTCTAATTTTGTTATTAAAAAATGTTTCTTCAAATGTTTACTTAACTATTTCATTGTATTGATATGCCCATTCAAATTAAACAATAATGATTGCGTTCATTATATTATGAAAATTATGAAAGATGTAGTTACTCATGATAACATTTCTATTCCTACACAAGTAAGTTCTTTTTACTTACAGTTACGGTCACTAGTACAGAAAAGGGATTTTAGACTGAGACATTTTGACCGGTTATATTGGATAAGGTCTTAAAAATATGATCGGTGGCATTTTTGTAATTATGATGAAATATTAAGACCGATTATATTCATAACCGGTCTTAAATATACTTTTAAGACCGGTTATATTTAAAGCCAGTCTTAAAAATAGTTTTTAGACCAGTTATAATAAAAATCGGTCTTAAAATATATACAATTAAAAAAAATATATGTAATATATTTTCTAGACCGGTTCTAAATATAACCGGTCTAGAAAATATTATCTGAATTAAAGAAAATTAAAAAAATAAAATGGTTATTATTTTTAAGACCGGCTGTACATGAAACCGGTCTTAAATATTAAAAATTTAATACTGATTATTTAATAACCGGTCTTAAAAATTTTCTATTTTAAGACCCGTTATTTATTAATAACCGGTCTTAAATATTAATTTTAAGACCGGTTGTTAATTACAATCGGTCTTAAAACTGACCTGGATTTCAAAAGGTGCCTAATTTTAACTCTGAAATTTGAAACTCAAGGACATCAGCAAAACCCCTTGTCGGTTCGTGGCAGCTCCTCCTTCCCCCTTCTCCCCTCCGTCCTTAATTTCGCTAGCATCAATGGAGATTTACGGTTGAATACATTGTCGTAAGGCTATCATAGTTTGTTCCCTCTGATTGGTTTTGTTCTCAACCTCGTTTTTATTATCAGGTTTGTGTTTCAGTTACGAGGTGTTCAATTAAATTAATTGTTTCATTTTTGGGTATTTAATTGAAATTGTGAGATGACTTGGCCTCCATTTTCTTTGTTTGATTCTTCTAGCAAGTCGTCAACCCATTTTTCAGAAGCGTCTATTGCCTCCTAAGAGAGACCTTACTCAATTCGTAAAGCGTCTATTGAAGGTACTGTTAATTATTCCGAAGAGTTTTACATAATGCATGTATGTCTGAGGCTAATGTCCTTATGCTTTTGTGGACCTGGGTTTATTTTGGATGTGTATGAGAAGGGTTCGATTTTGGTTCTGTATTTTTGTATGTTCAATATAGTAAAACTCTAGATAAGGTAGTGCTAATATTGCCTGATATGAACTTTGGTGTTGCTTCTGAGTCTGCCTCCTCATGCATTTATGTTTGTTCTATTGCATTTATGTTTGTTCAACTTGTTCTAATGCATTTATGAGTCTACCTCCTCTGGATAAGGTAGTCCTAATGCATTTATGTTTGTTCAACTTGTTCAAACATGCCTCCTATTTTTGCTTCTGAGTCTGCCTCCTAATGCATTTATGTTCAACTTTGTTCAACTTGTGCTGACATTAACTCCTATTTTTGCATGTATGTTCAACTTGTGCATTGCAATTAATTATTTGTTCATGTTTGCATAACTTAGGAATTGCTTTTGAACGATGCCTTTGTAGATAGTGCCATATAGCAAAATTTCCTTAAACCATCACTAGCTATCCTTAAATAGTGTCCTTAAAGTGTTTTTAGACAATGAGTCATCCTAGTGAGGGTGCTGCCGATCCAACTAATCCAAATCAAAGCGAACCTGGTAATGCTCTTAACCAGGAACACAGTGAGCCACGTAACTGGCCTAGACAAAGGGGTAGGAGAGCCACCCGATTGAGAGACATTCCTCTCAATCGGAATACCTGGAAAAAGATTCCGATTGAGTTTGATAGTTATTAGAAACTAATCGGGCCTAATACCTTAATGGTATAGGAGTTTTGTCGGCCTCCTAGCACACAACAAGCCTAGCATCTTGATAAAGCAGTGGAGAAATGTTGATAAAGGTGTGAAGTAACATATTTGGGAAACTATCAGCTCACTTATGACATTCTTGAGAGTGAAGTCTTGTATGACAAGACAATGACATATTGTGATAAATGCTGGAGGAAGTTTAAGACAAATCTAGCCAACAATTACGTGCATATCGAGATGGAAGGTTAACCTCTTCCTAATCAGTGTGATCAGTATTCTTTTATTGATGAATAGACTTGGCAAGAATTTAGACGACTTTTGGACTACTCCAGAAGCATTGGTGAGTTGAATTATTTTGCATTTGATTTGTTTATGAATTATGAATTGTCTTTATTGATTTATAATGACTTAATGTTGATTTCTTATTCGCAAGAAAAAAGGAAAAAGGCCCAAGAGAGTGATAGAAAGAATGATTGCCCCCACACAATGTCTCGTGGGGGTTATGCGAAGGCCAAAAAAGACTTGTTGGTGGCCAAACGGAAGAGATTGGAAGAAGCAGCTCAATCCAATCCTTCTATTCTTCTTTCTCCACCATCTCCAATACAACGTAAAGAGAAGTAGTTGTTCGCTCATCAAAGAAGGAGTAGGTCTTATACGAATGAACAATCTCATATAGTCGGTGAGAAAATTGTAAGTATTGTTATTGGCTTGTTGTTATTAATTATTTAGTAAACAAATTTCATTACTAACATTTGTCATCTGTGTCTTATAGGAGGAGTTTCAAAAAAAACAAGCTGAGGGATCGTTTAGGTTGGATGGGAGGAATGATATCCTGGCCGTAGCTACAGGAAAACCTAAGCATCCCGGCCGTGTCAGGGGGATTGGAGGAGGGATAGGCATAAGGGATTACTTTAGAGCACCCCACACCGTTCCTCATGTAGTATGGTGACTAGGGAGGAGATAGAGTGTATATTGGCCACTGTGAGAGCGGAAGCTAGGGCCAAGGCAGAAGCCTCATTTGATGCACGATTTGAAGAAAGGTTCAGCAAGATGAAGGAGGAATGGATGATCATGACGAGCACAAGACAATCAGATACCAGTGCTCCCCAGGCTCATTCCCTAAACCCTAAACAGAGCACTAAAGGGAGTTGCATTGGTCAGTCATCAAGGGTCCTGGAAAAGAAATTGGTGAGCCTTGTGACTTGTTTGTGGAGGATCCTCTGAGACGATTGGTTGTATGGGAGAGCGTGCACAACTTGGGATCAACTGTCCACCACCAAGAAATAAAGGATGATTAAGTCAAAGTGGCAGTTGAAGAGGTGATCGTTACAGATGCACCTCTCCCTATCCCTGTTGATGACTTCAAGGTTGTGGGCAATGTTCACAACTCTTTCATCTTGTGGCCAAAGAACCTTATTTATGATCGAGCAGAGGAATCTCTGTAACCCCCAGCCGTAATTAATATCCGGATTACGCGATTAATGTGAAATAGAGACCAATAAGACAAAACAACCTTTATAATCCCATCAACCAGACGGGGTTTTCCCAAATACATTTCGAAATCATTCTAAGGCACGGTCTCATATTTACACTCCGAATATAATTACTATGCGAAGATAAATTACATTTATATAATTATCAGAGTACGCAATATAAATTCCCGGCAATCCCGGGATCATATCTTCGCTCAATAATCATAGGGCACATTAGCCCATACAACTCAACCAATAGGGATTACACAACCTACTCAAATACATACTCAAATATTGATCCAATTATACAATTCATATTCCCAATTACGCATTGATAACCAACTACTAAGCTCTCACCCAGAAACGAGTCCTCTTCGTCCTTGGATGCTTGCTTCATCCTCAATCTTCCTTCCCTGTCTAAAATGTTGATAGGGGAGGGTGAGATTCTGGGGAATCTCAGTAGGAAACAGATACCAATATGCATGTAAGATAAGTATTTAATGCATGACATGCTTGCATCACAATAACTCATGTTCACATCATGATATATCCGCATGCTCAATATTTCACAACATACTCATGGCCATAGCATAACTAGAAACAGAGCTACAATCATTCATACATGTTTCACATAATCACGCAAAGCAATAACATGCATCAATACATAAATACAATTATCACTACATGCAGGAGAGGTAAGTTCCCTACACTCTTTCCACGTAAGCTCCAGCTCCGGCTGCTCACGATCAGGGAAATCATCAAATCCTATAACCAAGATCAAGGACATAGGATTAATCCCTTTTCCAATTCCTTAACTTTTAGGCACTCAAGTTGGTTATCATTATTGCTCTTTAAGCACCCTCAAACACCTCTATCGATAGCTCTAAAGGGTTGGAAGACTATCCCCAAAGATCCCCTTTTAAATGCCCAAACATGATATTTTTCACTGCTTCACTCGAGCAGGGATGGCCTCACTCGAGCACAAGTACAGACATCACTCGAGCACAAATGCTTTCACTCGAGCATTGGTACGGACAGCACTCGAGCACAAGAGAGTGAAGACAGAAAGCACATACCCGAGAGCACAACCCTCACCTGAGGCACAAGCTCACTCGAGCACACCAACCTCACTCGAGCACAAGGCCAAATGCCTTACTCGAGCACCCGCGAGCACAACGCCACGAGTGACAACCCGAGAGCACCACTCTCACCTGAGGCACAGGCTCACTCGAGCACAGCCATATGTGGTCGAGTACATTCCCCATACCCGCGAGTGAGAAAGCACACTCGTGCCTCTTTCCCGCGAGTATCCACCCGAGAGCAATCCTCAACTCTGGGCTTACACCTTCACTCGAGCAGAACCCAGCTCACTCGAGCATGTTCTTCGCTCACTCGAGCACAAAGCGATGTGCTCGAGCATAACTCATAAAAATCCCAGGTGCAACTCGAAGCACAAAGGGAAAACTCTCATATCACTCGAGCAGAGTTCATTACTGCTCGAGTGATGTTCATCCCTCACTCGAGCACACCCATGTCTGCTCGAGTGAATCTATCAGATTCCAGAAAACGCAGCAAAACATACCACATCTTCTACCATTTGCCCAATTGATCCAAATGGACCCAAAACCTCTACCAAAGCTACTCCCACATAAAATCACTCATTGAATTCAATGGAATCAATAGAATTACCAAAATCCCATTCCATTTACATGCTTTGGTCTAGGGCATCACAATCATCATTTTTCCAAAATCACTAACTTCAATCATTTCAATCCCCAATCAATCTATCTATTCCAAACTCACTCTAAGATACCATTTCTATAACCATAACATGCCAAACTACCCATTGACCCATATTTTCGAAATTAGGGCAATAATTCCAGAAATTCCAAACTTAATCATTTGGCATGAAACATAGATAGAAAGATTGGGTTCACATACCTTAACAACTTTCTCAAGAACACTTCTTGATTCTCTACTCTTCAGATTTTCGTGATTCTTCAAATCACCACCAATGGAGAAGCTACAACCATCAAATTGAAGCTCTCATTCCAAGGAACAATATTTATGAAAAGGATTTGAGCAAAGGAAACCATTTTCCTTACCTTTTCTCAAGCTTTTCCTTTGTCTCTCCCAAGCATTTCCAGCGAAAATGGAGAGGAAGAAGAGAGAGAAAATGAGAGAGAGAGAAGAGAGGAGATGGAGATGATGATGATGTGTCTCACATCACTTATGCCTCATCCAAGGGTCCACACCTTGCCACTTGTCACCATCTCACTTCAACTCTCATGGGCTCACATGCACACACATACACATGATTATGCCCCTTACTCAACTTCACAAATCAATCCTAGCCATTGATCTTGAAGCTACCAATGAGTTCCCTCTTTGGCAACCAATCAATTGGCCGGTAACTTTACCATTTTGCCCCTGATTATGGCAATTCCTCTTAAATCACCATCAACACATTTCATATCTCTTAATTCACAATTTGGACTCTTGCTAAACCAAGGCTTAGCAGTCCACTAGCCTCAGGCTTAATCTCTAAGAGTTGGTTACAATCACTACCAGTGGGAAGCATAACTACATGGGAGATCATGGCGCAGAAATTTTTTGAGAAATTCTTTCCTTCAGCAAAAACTGCGAAATTGAGGAATGAAATTGCCTCATTCACCCAGCATGAACAAGAAAGCCTCTATGAAGCATGGGAAAGATACAAGGAGTTGCTACGGAGATGTCCACATAATGGGTTACCAAATTGGTGGAAACTATAAACTTTCTATAGTGGGATGACGCATATATCCAGAATTCTTGTAGATGCTGTAGCTGGAGGATCTTTAATGGGAAAAAATATAGATGATGCTTACAATCTACTTGAGGAGATGGCAGCTAATGCATATCAATGGCCTTCTGAACGTAGCAATTCAAAGAAAGCACTTGGAGTACACGAGCTGGATGTCCTTACAACTTTGTCTTCTCAAGTTGCATCTATATCCAAGCAAGTAGGATCATTAACAACCCAAGCAAATGCAATCAGTACTCCTACTGAAGCTTGTGATCAATATGGAGGACCTCATGTGAGCACACAATGTCAAGAAGGACACTCATCCATGCCAGAGCAAGCTCATTTCATCAGAAATCAAAGGAATGATCCATTCTCAAACACTTACAATCCAGTTTGGCGAAATCATCCAAAGTTTAGTTGGAGGAATAATCAAAATGCATTCAAGCCGCAAGGAAACTACCAGCAGCAAGCTTTTCAACAACCAAATCCACCACAACAGAAAGTGAATTTGGAGGATGCACTGGTTCAACTAACCATGAATACATCTTAATTCATGGCTGGGACTGATGCAACAATCAAAAACCAAGAAGCCTCAATAAAGAACTTGGAGATCCAGATGGGCCACATTGCAAATATGTTGAATTCCAGGCAACCAGGAACTCTACCAAGTGACACAGAAAGAAACCCAAAAGAACATATGAAGGCCGTTGCACTAAGAAGTAGTAAAGAATTGAAAGATCCTGTAATCAAGAAGGATGACAGAGAAAAGAAAGAAAGTAGAGAAGAACAGAAGGAGGATAATGTGATACCAGGAAGAATCAGTTTCCAAACAATCCTCCTCCATATGTACCACCAGTTCCATACCCTCAGAGGCTTGCAAAGGCAAAGCTAGACAAGCAGTTTGCAAAGTTTTTGGAGGTTTTCAAAAAGTTACACATCAATATTCCTTTTGCAGACGCTCTTGCCCAAATGCCCAGTTATGCAAAATTCATGAAGGACATTCTCTCAAATAAGCGTAAGCTTAAGGAATTTGAAACAGTTGCACTTACTGAGGAGTGCAGTGCTATTCTCCAAAAGAAATTACCTCTAAAGCTCAAAGATTCAGGAAGCTTCTACATACCTTACACCATAGGTCAATGTCATTTTGAAAGAGCACTTTGTGATCTTGGAGCAAGTGTAAACCTCATGCCTCTATCTGTATACAACAAACTTGGTCTTAGAGAGGTGAAACCGGCCACAGTTTCATTACTTCTGGCTGACCGATCAATAAAACATCCGAGGGGTGTCTTAGAAGATGTTCTAGTGAAGGTGGATAAACTCATATTCCCAGCTGATTTCATAATACTCGATATGGAAGAAGACCAAGAAATTCCGATCATTCTTGGGAGGCCATTCCTAGCAATTGGGAGAACGTTAATAGATATGGAATAGGGGAAGTTAACCTTACGAGTTCAAGATAATCAAGTATCCTTCAACATTTTCAAGGCTTTATCCTTTCCAGATAAAGGTGACACCTGCTACAGATTCGATGCATTGACCAGCTGCTCAAAAGATGTGGTAAATGAAATCTGCATGGATCAACCACTAGCAATGGGAATGGTAGATGTATCAAAATCTACTAATCCAGACATCTTGGAGCAGATAAAGTACCTTGAAGCAAATTCCCTAATTTTTATCAAGAAACCATTTGAAGATTTGGGGGAAAGGCCGAGTAAGCCAGTGCCATCAACAGAGAAACCACCAATTTTAGAGTTGAAAGTACTGCCATCCCATTTGAAGTATGCTTATCTGGGAGGAAATTCAACACTTTCAGTAATTGTCTCAGCTGCTCATACTCCTGATGAAGAAGGAAAGTTATTAAGAGTTCTATGGGAGCATAAAATAGCATTTGGATGGTCAATAGCTGATATAAGAGGAATTAGTCCTTCAATCTGTATACATAAGATCTTGATGGAGGACAACTACAAGCCAACAGTTGAGCACCAGAGAAGACTCAATCCAAATATGAAGGAGGTGGTGAGAAATGAGATAATAAAGTGGCTGGATGCTGGCATAATCTACCCAATCTCTGATAGTCAATGGGTAAGTCCAGTTCAGGTTGTGCCAAAGAAAGGTGGAATGACAGTAGTGCCCAACGAGAAAATGAACTAATTCCACAACGAACGGTGACTGGATGGAGAGTGTGCATTGACTACAGAAAGCTCAATAAAGCCACCAGAAAAGATCACTTCCCTTTGCCATTTATAGATCAGATGCTTGACAGACTAGCAGGGAAAGCCTATTATTGTTTCCTGGACGGGCACACAGGATATAATCAAATTATAATTGCACTAGAGGATCAAGAGAAAACAACTTTTACATGTCCATATGGTACCTTTGCCTTCAGAAAGATGCCATTTGGTCTATGTAATGCACCATCAACATTTCAAAGAAGTATGATGGCTATCTTCTCAGACATGGTGGAAAGGTTCATTGAGGTATTCATGGATGATTTTTCAGTTTTTGGAGAATCATTTGATCATTGTCTTTCAAATTTGGCAAAAGTCTTGCAACGTTGTGTGGAGACAAACTTGGTTCTAAATTGGGAGAAATGCCATTTTATGGTGAAAAAAGGAATCGTGCTGGGTCACAAGGTATTTGATTGAGGCATTGAAGTGGACCGAGCTAAGATTGAAACAATTCAAAAGCTACCACCTCCGTCTTCAATTAAGGGTATTTGGAGTTTTTTGGGACATGCTGGCTTCTATAGAAGATTCATCAAGGACTTCTCAAAAATCACAAAGCCACTTTGCATGCTATTGGAGAAAAACACTCCCTTTGTGTTTAATAAGGAGTGTTTATCAGCCTTCCAAACTCTAAAAAGTGCCTTAACTTCTGCACCAGTTATCATAGCTCCAGTTGGAATCTTCCATTCGAGATGATGTGCGATGCAAGTAATTATGCAGTTGGAGTTGTGTTGGGCCAAAGAAAAGACAAGGTCTTTCATGGCATCTATTATGCCAGTAAGACACTCTCAGATACACAGTTGAATTATGCAACAACAGAAAAGGAGCTATTAGCAGTAGTGTTTGCATTTGACAAATTCAGAGCATACTTGATTGGCTCAAAGGTCATTGTCTGGACAGACCACTCAGCAATCAAATACTTGATTGAGAAGAAAGATGCAAAGACCAGACTGATCAGATGGGTGCTTCTACTACAAGAATTTGACTTAGAGATCAAAGACAAAAAAGGGATCGAGAATCTCATTGCAGATCATCTTTCTCGGTTAGAACCACCTGAACGAAAAGAGAGAATCACCAATCCAGGAAAATTTCCCAGATGAGCAACTTTTTAGCATGCAGTCACAACCTACTCCTTGGTATGCTGATTTTGTGAATTATTTGGCAAGCGGAGTTATGCCTTATGAACTTTCTAAAGTGCAAAAGAAGAAGTTTCTGGCTGATGTAAGGCATTACTTTTGGGAGGATCCGTTCTTATACAAACAAAGCCCAGATCGAATTATAAGGCGATGTGTTCCTGAAGAAGAAATGGACAGCATCTTAAATCACTGCCATTCATCCCCATATGGTGGTCATTTTGGAGCAAATAGAACAGCTACTAAAGTCCTTCAATCAGGATTTTAAGGGCCTACACTCTTCAAGGACGCTCACAGACTTGTGGCAACCTATGACAGATGTCAAAGAACGGGAAATATCTCAAGGAGACATGAAGCCCCTTTAACCAACATTTTAGAAGTTGAACTTTTTGATGTATGGGGGATCAATTTTATGGGGCCTTTTCCATCTTCATTTAGTAACCAGTTCATTTTAGTAGCTGTTGATTTTGTCTCCAAGTGGGTTGAAGCAGCTGCCTTTCCTACAAATGATTCTCGAGTAGTTATGAAGTTCTTAAGGAAGAATATTTTTTCAAGATTTTGGGTGCCTAGAGCTATTATCAGTGATGGAGGAAGGCATTTCTGCAATCAACAACTTCAGTCTGTGCTAGCTAAATATGGAGTAACTCATAAGATTACAACTCCATATCATCCACAAACTAGTGGGCAGGTGGAAATCTCAAATAGAGAACTGAAGTGGATCTTAGAGAAGACAGTGAATTCCAACCGGAAGGATTGGGCTTAAAAGTTAGATTATGCACTCTGGGCTATAGAACTGCCTTCAAGACACCAATTGGTACATCCCCGTATCAATTGGTTTATGGAAAAGCATGCCATCTTCCAGTAGAAATGGAGCACAAAGCATATTGGGCAGTAAAAGCATTAAATTTTGACTTAAAGGCAGCTGGTGAGAAAAGGCTTCTCCAACTCAATGAGCTTGAAGAATTTAGACAACAAGCTTATGAAAATGCAAAGTTATACAAGGAGAAGACAAAAATGTGGCATGACAGAAGAATTTTGAAGAGAGAGTTTACACCGGGACAAAAAGTGCTTTTATATAACTCAAGATTAAAGCTCTTTCCAGGAAAGTTGAGATCAAGGTGGTCAGGTCCTTTTACTGTGATTGAAGTATGGCCATATGGAACTGTGGAGATTCAAGATGGTGATCGAAAATTCAAAGTGAATGGGCAAAGGCTCAAAGAATACAATAAAGGTGCACTCAACACTTTGAAATATGTCATCATGTTTGAGGAACCAACAGGTAAGCCCTCAATCTAGTAATTAAATTTAAAAAAGAAAATAAAAAATAAATATTTTTTTTGGTTTGATATTTGTCTAGCTAAAGACGTTAAAGAAGGGTAGCTATTTGGGAGGCAACCCAAAAATTCCTTTCCTACTCTCTCAAAACTTTTTTCCTACTCTCTCATTTTTCTTTCCTACTCATCAAAAAACACTGCACTGGGTTGAGAACTGTAGTCTTCATCAATTTCATTTTAAGTTACCATGGAGGAATCTCTTGCAAAGCTTAAGAACAAGTTCCCCACTCTTCCCAAAGATGTGCTCAGGAAGATCTATAACAGTCGACTTGAAAGGATGATGATATTCAATCGTTTGGGACTTCCTATGGATGTACGTTGGATCATTGAAGCTAAGGTACGTTTAGTAGGTGAGATTCATAATTCATTTGTTAAACCTTTGCCAGGAATGGGAAGAAGTTCTTACTCCAAAAAGAGAAGAGCTAAAAGAATGAATGTCTGCTATAAATGTGCAGGTGGACATGTGATCAGCGCTGTAAGAGTAAAGGTATGATTTCTGTAAATCGAGAAGATAAACTTAAATTTATAAAGGATGGACTAGTAAGGAGTCACTGGATGCTATCATTCAAACTCTTGAGACGCATCCGAGTGGTGATGTTCATCGTATTCTTCTTGATTTAGCAGACATATTCAACAGAGAAAAAGCGCGTTATTGTCTTGGGAATCTGACATTAAAAGACCCTATTTGCCAGTTTATAAGAAAACTGGATGGGAAGCAAATCCTCGATTCATAGAAAGCGTTTAAGCCGTTTCTGGATGTAAAACCAGAGGAAGATGTGAGCCAAAATCACAACTACTGTACATAATCATGCTTTTGTCTAATCGTCTTATCTTTTCTGTAGCTTTTGTCATTTCTTTCTTATCTTTTCGATAGCTTTTGCCTACTCTACTTTATCTTCTGACTTTCTTTCCTCTTTTTGTTTAATTTCTTCACGCAATGGCCCACCAGTCATCTATGTCAGAAGTTTTTTCAAACTTCTTTGAAAAATGTGTGATTTGTGTGATTTTGTTGTCACTGTTTTAGTGTTATATATGCATGTACTCTTCTACTTGTAGCATATACACTTCCACTTGTAAATATGTAGTCTTCCACTAGTGAGCATACATGGTCCGAGAGAAAGAAAGAGAAAAAGGGTATTTCACAAAAATGTAAATTTACATCTATTTGCATTTTTGGTGAAACTGATTTAGGCAAGAAAGGAGAGTTTATAACAACAGCAAATGAACTGGGAATTGGATTAGCTGCCAGAGGAATCAACTTTGTGTACGGGGGAGGCATTCAGGGCCTAAAGGGAAGTGTGGCCATTTCTGCATCCATGAATGGAAGCAAGGGTTTAAGTGTAAGGGTGAAGGAGTTGGAAGATCACACTTTTTCCTTAAGACAAGAGTTACAGGTTTCGAGCTTGCCTGAACAAATGGGACTAATGTTCTACCATGCTCAAGCTTTCATTGCTCTACCCGGTGGTTTGGAGACGTTGGATGGCATTTCTAGCGTTGCATATTGGGCTAAGTTAAACTATCACAAAAAGCTATTAGGATTATTAAATGTTAATGGTTTTTATGATAATCTGTTGTCTTTTCTTGATCATGTTGTGGAAATAGGATTCATACCCCAAGCGACTCGTCATTCCATAATTTCTGCACCAACTGCTGATCAGCTGCTCGATCAACTGCAAACCTATGAACTTAAACCAGATCTACTCGTCAAGCAAATAGGTGGGCAATCTTCAGATAGCAGTTAGAAGCAGAACCCAGATACCACCCTTCGGTTGTAACTTTCCTTAATCTCTTGGTTTTACTTTTAGAATTTTGATTTTACTTTATTATGTGTTTATGTTTCCAAAAAAAAAACCTTCTCTGAGCTCTAGAAGATATTGGGGACAATGTCTGATTTAGGTAGGGGGAGGAGAAAAAAAATTTTCTTTGTTTTTCTTTTGTTAGTTAGTAAAACCATTAGATGCATGGGGTGTGAAAAAAATGGCAGAGTAAGGAGTTATTCTTAACTCCTGAGACGCATTTTAGTAGTTGCATGTTTTTTTTTCATTATAAAAAAAGAGTAAAAGTAAAAATAAAAAAAATCATCCTATTTAAGTGCTTTGTAATGATCTTAAGAAGTATATAAGTTTTAAGTATGGATCAATTGAATTTAGAGATTTCATAGCATGAATGAACAACCGATTGTTACAATTGGTGATGAATTTTGAGATTGAATGAGCTGAGTTTGAAAGCTCCCAACCGTGAGCTTTTGAGCCTATAATGATTATTTCTCTTATGTGTGATATTCACCTATTAAATTGTCACTCTAGAACTTGCTTTAAATCTGGTTGAAATTACATTTCACATGCACATTCAAAGATGATAAAGGCATTCATTTTGTTTAGCTAGAGCCAAATAGCCAACCTTGCAATTATACCGTTGATAAGCCCCTTTGAGCCTCATTGACTGTTTCTTTGTTTACAACCCATTGACATATACTTTAATGATATATCAAATGCTTCGGAAGATTAGTAGAGCATTTGAAAGTTTTGTGAAATGTGCTTTTGACAAGTATGGGGGTGTATATATCATCAACTTTAAAGTTGCAAAAAAACAAAAAGAATTGAAAAAAAAAAGTTGAAAAAAAATGAAAAAAAAAATTTGAGTATTCGAATTGTGGGTTGTTGTGATGAAATAGATTTATTCAGAAGCTGACCCATTTTTTTATTGTTCTATTAATTTTTATATTTAGTTTTCCATATCACGTTTTATATTCCTTTTACCTTAACTCCATTACAACCCTTAACAAGTCCTTTTGATTTGAATTATGCATGTGAATTAGATAGTGGAGATTGAGATTTTTAGCAAGTCTATGATAGTGCAATTTTTTCGGTTGAATTCGAGTGAAACACTTACCCTTAAACACTTGAGAGATTGGGAGAATGAGTCATAACTACGAACTCAGTTTATTCATTTTCAAATGAAATTACCAGTTTATATTTTCGTTGATTCATGAATACTATGATTTCTTTATTTTTCAATTGTGTTCTTGCTTATGACTTGACACTTCTAAATTTGAAGCACTTAACGGTCACTCATTGTCTGAGGACGTCCAAGAGCTAAGTGTGGGGGAATTTGATAAGTAAAATATTTGCATATTTATTTTCCCTTACATGATGATTTTATGGATGATATTTGATCTCAATTTAATAAATTTGGGTGTAATTTATAAATAAATAATGATTTTGGCATAAAATAGAATTTCTTGGAAAATACTAAATTAGACCCTCTTTCAATTTTCAGACAATATCTGGAGCTCTAGATGTCGGATCGGGACATTCTTTATATGGATAAAACGCTAAGAAAGAGCTCTACAACTTTTATGTTGAGACGAAATTCCAGTTCTATCTCCAAGGGTTTCAAATTTTGCTTGAAATTTGAGAGCGGGAATCATCTACCATTCCACCAACCATTTCATCTACCTCTTCATCTTTCTTTTCACCTACTACTTCATCTACCACTTCATCTTCCTTTTCACCTACTACTCCATCTACCACATTCTATCTATTAATCCACCTATCACATTTCACCTACTACTCCATCTACCACATTCTATCTATTAATCCACCTATCACATTTCATTTACCACTTCATCTACCTTACTCCATTTTTCCCTATATATAGCCACCCTCTCCTTCACATTTGACACACCAATTCATATCCATTACTCACATCTCTTCTACACACATACCATTTCATTTCCATTACTCTTCTCTCTTATCTACTTACACACCATTTCATTACTCTCATCTCTTCTCCACTTACCACATCATCTGAGAATTAATTTTAGGTATTGTATTATTTTCTTGCATGCCTCCATCTTGGAAGGCTTAGGATTGTATTACTCTTTGTATGCCACCTACATGGAAGGTTTTACCTCCTAAAGGGACGGCTAGATTTTTACATTTTTTATACATCTTTTGGTTGTATATTTATGTTTGAGAATTTAATATTCAAGTTTTATGCAGTATTTATAAGGATTTCATTCTAGCTTTATATAATGTCAATTTATTTCAGTTTTGTTTTTAATTTTATCATGAGCTAAATTTTCATTTTCCTAGGGTGATGACGTAGCTTACTAATAACGGATTGAATCTTAACTTATTAAGTCTAGTTTTATTTTTCCTTTAAGATTGAGTTTTAATTATTACTCTTAATCCTTTCATTTGATTGGCCATCTTTTGAATGATTCCAATATATATGTTGAGACCGGAAGGAGATACATGTGTGTAAACCCTATAATTAAAACCATAACTTGCATATGAAATAGGAATATATTCATATGAGTTGTGTAGTCTTATAGAGTTCCATAAATTTTAATGCATAATTAATTGCTTATATTCATATAGGAATATATTGGATTAGCAATTAATTATAGAATTGCTTGACCTTGGAAGAGGCTAGTAATTAAATTAGGGAAACTCGACTATCAATCATGTGGAATAAATTGGACTAGATTAGATAAGTGATTCAATCCAGAATTTGTTAAGTGAAATCTAATCCCTAGGACTTTTTCTCATTGTTGTTTCATATCATTTGCATTCATATTTGCTCATCTTTTATTTCGTACTCTTAATCACCAACGAATCGATTGACTAAATAGAATTAAAATTACCTATTTTGGTACTTAGTGATCAATCCTCGTGGGAACGATACTCTACTTACTTCTATATTACTTGATTACGTCAGTGTACACTTGCACTATTTAATAGACCATTTACACTCGTAACATGATTTTGATAATATAGGGCTATGCGGACATTCTAACACACTGTTTGTGGTAGGCCTATTAGTGAAATAAAAGAGCCTACATGGATCTTGCCAAAGGTTAGTTACATATTGGTTTGTTTTAAGAATGTATTCAATAATAAGCCATGATTTAATTTTATACTTGTTTTAATGATATCATATTATTTTTCAGACCCATAGGCAATCACCGGGATCCAACTTGTGTGGGTTGTATGTTCTGAGGCACATTTATAATATTATTACCCTAGGCACGACAGAATTTACTGAAGAGGTAAATGTATATATATTTCAAAAATTTTGTATTACTTTTAATTTTTTTTAAGTGAAGTAGTTAATGTTTTGCCTGACTTTAGTGTTTCAAATGTTTGAACTTGCTGACTACTTTCCAAAAGAAGATGTTGAGCACATTCACAATTGTTGTGTTGAATTCATTTATGAACTTTTACAACAGTGAGTTCTTGTAAAAATGAGGAATTTTTTTTTGTATATATTGATGAATTGACATGTTGGTTGGTTGTAAATATTGTTGGTTGCATGATTTGACATGGTCATTGGTTTTAACATTTGTGTACATTTTGATGAATTGACTTGTTGGTTGCATGATATGACATGGTTGAATTCATTTATGCATATATATATATGATGGTTTTAAACAAAACATTATACATGATCGAGGATATATGACATGTTATAAGTTCCCAATTCAATGAGAAAGTTAAAGCAAAAGGACATGGTAAGTGGAAGCAAACTGAACACCATATGGTACTTAATAAGTATGGCATTGGAGGTAACAATTCAAGGATGCATTCTGGTAACTAACCTAATCACATACAATTAAAAAAAATATAACACTTTTAAAACCGGTTATAAAAATAACCGGTCTTAAAAGTTATTTTAAGACCGATTACTCATATAACCGGTCTTAAAATTAAATTTAAGACAGTTTTATGCACAACCGGTCTTAAAATTAAAATTTTTAAGACTTAATTTTAAGACCGGTTATAATTAAAAATGTTATGTAAATCGCCTTACAAAATAGGTTTTTTAAGACCGGTGCTCATGACAACCGATCTTAAAATTGTTACTTTTAGACTGGTTATTAATACAACTGGTCTTAAAAGTGACATACTTTTAAGACCAGTTGTATCAAGATCGGATCCAAAATCAGTCTAAAAAGTCAATTTTAGCCAGTCTAAAAAGCTATTTTTCCACTAGTGTGTTTCAAATTTAATTGATAAGTGTCTAAGTTATTTGATTTTTAGTAATTTTAATTTTTTTTCTATGCATACTTTTTATGTAGTATTATGAAGATGAACGTTGTGACCAATTGACTGAGCAACAAATAGATGAAATCATTGAAGAATGGTGTGAATATATGGTCAAGAAATTAACTAATATTTAGGTACATATGTAGGTTGTTTATTGCATATTCATCTTGGTTGTATATGAATTAGCTGTACATTAAAATTATTTCTTGTCTACATTCTACATACATAGGTACTTACAATTAGTTGTTCTTGCTTGTTATATTGTAATCAAATTTTATTTGTACTGGTTTTATGAATTAATTATTTTGATTCTAGTTATTAATTATTCTGATTTGGTGTGATTCTGGCTTGGGTTTTTACTATTGTGGATTTGTAAAATGTAAATTGCTGTAGATTGAATGCGGGTTGAATGCGCTTTTATAAAAAAACATACCTCCAATGGCACTTGCCCTGGAAAGCGCCGTTAGAGTAATATACGTCCTACAGCACTTCTCTCAATAAGTGCCATAGTTTTTTATTAAAAAAATATAAAATATTCAAGCTATGGCATCTCCGTATATTCATAAAGCACATAGTTTTTTTTAATAGCACTGAAAGCTACGATGCTTCTTAAATGCCATAGTGTTCTCTAAATTAAGCGCCATAGCTTGCATTTTTTTTTTGTAGTAGTGTAACTTCAACAACAACAACCACAACAACAAGAAGTTGAGGTTTTGAAGTTACCTTTGTGTTTCTTCTTCCTCTCTCTCTTAACCGAACCTCGTCCCCTCTCAAACCTTGAATTTTGATTGCTAAACACGCCAAATCATGGAGAAGAGGAGCTTAGGGAAGAGATAATATAAGTTAGGAGCTAAATCACAAGAGAAATCACAACTTACCTTAAGATTTCTCTCTTTATTCTCTCTAAAATTTCAAGCTCTCTCTCTCTCTCTCTCTCTCTCTCTCTCTCTCTTCTCTTTCTTGCTTGCTGATGGAGATAATGAAGGAAGCGGATGGGAATTGTGTTTTAAAATATCCTCCATTTTACTTTAATTTTCTAATGACCATAAATCCAACAATGTTGACTTTTGTGTACTTGAATTTATCTACAAGTAATTGTGTCCTAATGTGCCATTGAACTTGAACTAATATTTCCCTCTCTTGGTCCATGAAAAATGACGTCCCAAGCACATTAGAGAAGAAAAATAGGCTGCTGGACTTTATTCCAAAATTACAACATTTGCCATCACATTTTTTTTTTTCATTTTCGGATTAGTGGCAATTCTGGCAAATTTTCTACCCAAACTTTGAAAAATCATTACTTAATTTGTAGACATCAAATTGGAGTGGTTTCAAATAGCCTTTAGCCAATTGGAAACTCACTCCCATAATTTAAATTTTTGGACATTGTTCCAAAAAATAAGTTGTTTTCCTGAGCTAGGTTCAAATATTCATATCTTTTTGTATATAGCTCTAAATGATTCATATGACCTATCAAATTAAAGCTTAGGATGTCTACTTTCATCCTGTAAAATTTCACAATTTTTGGTCATCATTTAATTATACAAAACCATATAAAAATCTCACTGCCTCACTAGAAGAAATGAAACAACATGCACTTGCAACTTCAATAAATTCCATTTTTGTATACAAATTTCTTATACTCTTCAATTCACCAATTTATTCCATTTATCACCTCAAAGATATAAGAAACATTAGGTAATAGATTTAGGACACCTGCTAAACTGGGGTTTAGTAGTCCACTTAATTCAGACTTATTCTCTAGCCTCCAATCCCAAAATTCGAGGTATTACATTTTTTTCTAAAACACCCTAGCCATGTTTATTAATCTCTCTCTCTATTGATTATTATTGTGGGTGTATCAATATGGGTAAATTAAGAAAATATTGACAAATATAGGAATTATGTCTTATATTTTAGAACCAAGATAAACTCTCCAAATAAGTTTTATATTGGGGGGGAGTATAATATTTTGCACTATATTACTAGGAAGCTTTAGTGGCTTATATATCCGTTTGGAAATAAACATTTTGCTGGAATAATCAGATCCTACCTTGATTAACCGTTACCCAAAAATTTACCTGCTGGCAGTAGTGGCATTTTTTTTTTTTTTTTTTTTTTTGCATGATAAAATAATTAGGTCATTTTACAACCAAAGAGAACTTAATCCTGGAACCCCACACATGTATACCTCAACATTCTTACAGTAAGATTAGGGCAAAAGTCCTCCGATCCTAAACGCTCAAAACTCGGCCCTCATGTGCTGCTCCTTCATGACAGTTAGTTATAAAAATTTTGAATCTTATCACGTGCTCGACACGTGATTCAGCTTCTGGACAAGTTTGGACCTTGATCAAGTACAAACGAAGCCATTCAAACTAAATATGGGTCTTCACCAAACTTTCCCATGACACAAAAATCATATTTGTCTTTAATTCCCAATTATAAGGCTTTACTTTAAAGCATGATTTAGAAATTCAGGGCGTGTTACAAGAAACTGGTGGTTGTGTAAGATAACTTTTGATTTGAAATAAGATCAGTGTTAATAATTTAATTAGTCAGAAAATTTGCCAAAAATCATGGGGCTTACTTGATTAATTATATATTTTGGAAAACGAATGATGTCCTAACTTCTTAGACAGTGTTAGACCAACCAATTTATTATTGTTTAATTATAATAAGAAATGATAATCACGTACGCCTCATGGAGATTAGTTTTTTCTATTATTTTCTATTGGACAGGTATAATTAAGCAATCAACGTTAGATAGAATATTTGAGGATCCATTTTTGGATGTCCGCTAAAACTAAATGCTTTACAAGTTGAAGTTCTGTTAGTGCTTGAAACTCATCATAATGGCTACAGATGATATTATATATTCGTTTAGAAACCAAGCAATCGTCACGAAGATAATATATATATATATATATATATATATATATATCTCCATGCTGGTTATATCAGTTGGTTTAACATTAAGAAAGGAGAATTAATGGACAGCATCTTTACAATATATATACACACACATGTGATGAGGACTTTTTATCATTCCACAATAAAAAATTAACCATTATACCCCTAAACAATGTAATACCTTTCATTCCAAAAATTAACCCTTCAAGAAAATCAATAAAAAGTGACATTATACTCCTTTTTAAACTCTTTTCATGTAATCACTCATTAATCCAAATTAATCCTAAATAATGTATTTGTAGCTTAATTAACATAATAAAATTACCAGATTAATCATTAAATAACATATTAAAATATGGTACGATCAACATGCTCCAGCCTATCAATAATACAGAAGTAACTTCACTTCATTATCATTAGGGGGGAAACAAAGGATGTGTGTGTGTCTATATATATATATATATATATATATGAAGCTAGCTAGTGTATGTGAGTATATAATACTACCTCTGGTCCTTAATATGAAATTTAGTTTCTAGTATAATTTGCTTTACAAACTAAATCTTATGTTTGGGACTAGCATCCTTCCGCTCTACTTCTGAAAAACATAGATGCTCTTTTTGGCAATGGCTTGTGAGATTGTACACATAAAGAAACAAAATTAATGGCCATTATATAAATTGTCATATCTCATCTTGATGAAGGCCTCCCATTTTCAAATAATCTTCGATATACTTTACAAACTGTTTACATTATCTACTTAAGGAAGATGTATATATTTTAATGGGGGCACAAATAATTAGTTTTGACTCTAGGAACTCATATTAAGGCTTTCTCTTGACATTCTTCCTTTGTGTCCTTTTAGTTTTTCATAACATACTGTTGGACTTTGGGTCCAAGTCCGCCCTTGATGAGCCGGACTATTTGATTAGGAAATAAGTAGCCTAATCAAATAAGAATAAAATCAGCATAAGATGCAGATTTGGGAATATTTAGCAATAATTATGGATTTGTTAAAAGAGGAACAAATCAGCATAATTAGGGAATTAATTGAGAGACAATTAATTGCTGTCTTGGAGGGCAAGTAGGAGTGCACACGTTTCCTAATTAGTGGCCTCCATAAACCACTATAAATAGGGTGTGCCTCCTCAATTGCAACTCGCCCCGCCATTGAGTTTTCTGGCAATTCCCTTCTCTCCTACCATCTTTCTGGTTCTGGTGATCTGCCGTGCAAATCACAATTAGGCTCTAGTAGTCTAATAATTGTGTGGGCACAAGTATGGAGTATTGGAGCTTTGACCCGGATCCGAACATGGATTCGTCCAGGTACGCCTAATCTCCTTTTTACTTAAATATTTTTCCTACACATACCTACCTAATGATTAGATTATTAGAAGATCAAAATATTTATCAGATCAGACACAATGTATGAGTGGTGGTAAAGTAATTAATAAGAGGTTTCATGTAAAATTTCTTAAATCTTACCGTATATACACTTTATGGTCTTGATCCTATTTATAAGGCAATTTTAACATGTTTTATTGAAATTAAGAAAAACCATAAACTTCATTGATGCCATCTTAAAATTTAATACATTTTCAAGTTCATCTTTTTTAATATGAAGGAATGGGCGAGAATTGAGAAGCCCAAAAATAATAAATTATGAGTAAAATTGTACATTTCTATAATGAGGTGACTGATTCTAAGGACAATTAAAAACACACACAGTAGTCTCTCTCTCTCTCTCTCTCTCTCTCTCTCTCTCTCTCTCTCTCATGTATACATACATATATATAGAGGACTAGATGAGTATATAAAAACTCTAACAAGCTGCACTATTCATTAGGCATGAATTTGCAATCCATATAACACAACACACTAATCCAAGCCTATGAATGTCATTCTGAATGACACCGCTCACAATAAAACAAAACATTTACATTCTGTCTTCGAGACTTTTTTTCTTTATGAAAATGTATACCATGTGCATGAGTTACATATGATGGTGCTTTTGTCACTAAAGCAATCAATTGAATCAAGACCAACTATACAAATGTAATATAGTGGCAATCTAGGTCATTCTCCCAATGAGCAATATGTGGGTCTTCTTTAGGATTGAATTTAGGCGATGAAGGATGCAGTGGAATGAACATATACTAGAATGCAGGACATTACTACCTATATGCAATTAAACTAACTAAATGTAAGATACAAATGATTTTAAAACCTATATGAGAATGAAACTAACATGAATGAATGCTAATGCAATTTTGGGGGATTGTTTTATAGAATGAAAAATTAGAAACCTAATAAGCAAAGGAATGGACTAATAGCTAACAAAACAAGACAGACACATATTTGATAAGTTATGGTGAAAGGAACAACTTAGGATTCACAAGGAGTTATCTTTCTTAGCCCAAATCAATAAATCAAACCAAAGGAAGATTAATAAAATATTGGAATTAATAGATTTAATCACCTAATTGAAGCATGAAAATCCTTCACACTACTACAGAATGACACATAGATGACGCTTAATGAATAACGGCTATAGTGATTAAACGTCATGTATGTTGAGGCGGAGCTCATATAAGAATATATAATGCTAATACTTAATGACTAAATATGTTCACCATTATGTTTTGAGAGACAAAATTTGTAAAACAAAAATATAGCAGTTGTAATTATTAATCATCATGTATTGAATCAAAAAAATGATAGTTCTTATAAAACAACTATCATGTGACACTTACAAACGATTTTTCTTCCAATATTATATTAGCAAAATAAAAACATAATAGTCATAACAATTGACTATAAAGTATGAATGAGAAAAACAATGTTTCTTAAGAAAAAACAGTCATGTAACTCTTTTAAATGATTTGTCTTCCCCAACTTTAAACTACTCTAAATTAAAGTCCAACTTGCTTAGAAACTCTATTATAAGCAAGAACTGTTAGGTTTTAAATTTTTGGTTTTAATGTGTGTGTGTATATATATATGAATGACTATAAATATATATACAAGTTTGTTTACAACTTAATTCTGTAAAATATTGATTGCAAGGGGATATCGAAAGTAGAAGCCCCCATTATTTTTCTAGAATATACTCAAAACTTAATAGTTCTTACTTATAATTATGAACATAAAGTTGAACATAATCCTTCACCATAATGAGGTTGAATATGAATTTCAGTCATACCCTTCATTTCCTTCCTCTAATGTTGATGATGAGCAAAGTGAGGTGGAGGGGCAAGAGGAGGAGGACAACAATAGTGGTGATGATTGATGACCACTAGTTTTTTTTTTCTTTTTAAAATATGAAAAGAAATTAATTAATAGAGCACAAGTAGCCCAATTTTTTTTTTTAAAAAATCCACTTGATGCTTCACAGTTATTAGTAAATAACCAATAATATTATTGTAATTTTTTATTTATATAAATTAAAAAGATCTCTAATACTTTGCACTTCATACTTTATAATTGTTAAAATAAAAAATGATCTACAATACCTAACTATTCTTCCCTAACAACCGTGGCATTTAACTAGGACACGATCGGCACAATAACCCATGAGACCCTATCCATTCCGCTTCTTTTTAAACGTCCGAAATTGAAATCCACTTCTCCATTATTTTATGAGACTCTCCACTTCTCCTAGAAAACTTTTGTATTGTTATTCATCATGGACAAATGCAAGAGATCATCTGGTTCATCATTTGTTGAACCTTCACAAGTAGTATTAAAGGGCTAGTTTACATGACCTATGAACTCTATCATATGGTTAAGTTTTCTTGAGAGAGCAAGCTGTATGGGAACATGCCTGAAGGAACTTACCTCTCTCGCTTGCTCTCAGAACGAGAAGATGAACAAAATATTAGAGAGGAAAGAAGAAAAAAATGAAGCCTCAGATGCTTCCTCTATATAGCTTTTTATTTTTCATTTGTTTATTTTTATTGCCCTTTTTTTATTTTTGTTTGTAATTACTAGGGATTAAATAATCAACCTCTAAAAATCTTTAAAGTATTAGCTTTCATAATGTTTTGATGATAACAAACATTGACATCCAAGTACATTTAGACAAGCAAGAAGAATGACAAAAAGTTGACTTGATGATTCAAGTCACTCAAGTGAAGTTTTATGCATTCGAGTGATGTAAATGATTTTTGGAAAAACTTGAGTAGGAAATCATCACTCAAGTTATGATCTTAGCAGAAAAGTAAAACTCTATGGTGATTTTCTCTGCCTTGAGAGAATCACTCGAGTGATGGTCTTAGCACTTGAGTGATGGCCAAGTAAGAACCAAGATTAATCAAAGAGTATCACTCGAGTGATAGTGAATGCACTCGAGTGACAAAGCTTCACTTTCAAAAATTCAGTAATTCACTCAAAGGTGATCAGATCAAGTAAAGAGTTCAGAGACAAAATCACTCGAGTGATATAGTAAGACTCGAGTGATGGGCATTACTTGCAAGTCACTTGCAAGTGATATGAGAGTTTGTGATATGATGAAATAGATCACTCAAATGACAAAATTGTGTACTCAAGTGATACTCGTTCTCACCTGTGGAATAAAGACAAGATCACTCGAGTGATGTCAATCACTTGCGAGTCACTCGCAAGTGATCTTGAAGTGATGTGATCTTCTAATGAAAATCACTCAAGTGATTGAGAAGATCACTCTAGTGATTGATGAAATCACATCAATAACTCAAGTGATCCATGATCACTTGTAGGGTACTTGCAAGTGGTCTGAAAGTATTAACTCGAGTAAGCAGGTCACTCAGTAGTGATTAAGCTTAACTTTTATAGGAAATATGGAAGGTCACTCAAGTTAATAAATATGCACTCTAGTGATACTCATTTCACAAACAACACTACCGAGTCACTCACTAGTGATTTCTAGGACAAGATCACTTGAATACTCGAGTGACAAGGGACCACCTGAGTTATTCTAAATCATAATTGAGTGAGTGTTCATCAACCTTTTATAATTAGCGTCTCAATAATCTTAATACATATTTTATTCATCATGTTTAACACCCTAACTTCTTATACTACTTCTAAATGCTACTAATCACATTTATGTATAAATTTCAAGTGCTTAGTCTCGAAATTAACTTCAAAATCAAGAAAAGAAAAATCCTATCAAAATCATTAAATGCGTAGCAGAGATAACTAATGGAAACACTCTCTTTCACCAAAGACTACATGTACTCTCCAACGGATAGATTTGAATGCTCTCAAATAGTCATTAAATTCATCTTACCTATAAATATGGAAGCATTTAAGATAGAGCAACTAACAAATGAAAAAATCAATTATGTGCATTCAGTGCTATGTTTTCTTTATGATATTCTCTTATATACCTATTGTTCTTCAGTATTCATTTATCAACTCTTTGAGAGAGATTTTAATAACTTATTCATTACTCTTGTAAAGAGAGTCTCAAGGTAGTGGGACCTTGAGTGAGGGTATCATCTTACAAAGTGTAAGGGGGAGTGAGTGTCCTATTGAGGAACTCTCTTCAACTGTGTTGCCAAGAACCCATCGAATTTGGAAGTATAGTGAAAATCTAAGAGGCGCTCTGAGGAATAGACGTAAGTCAAGAGCTTAAGACCAAACCAGTACAAACTCTGATGTATACTTCAATGAAATTTCTCTAACTCTTTTCTTTTGATCAAGTTTCTTAATTATGATTTTTATATTTTTAATTTCACCCATTTCATCCCCCTCTTTAGTGAAACCATTGACATTAACATAAAGAAATGTCAAATACCTCACGATTATCAAGTAAAATCATAATCTTTTTTAATATATTATGGTTGTAATATAAAACCTGTGAACTATTGTTCACTAAAAAGATATGTCAAATAGTTAATGGTTATTAAGTAACACCGTCATCTTTAATGATACCTTATAGTTGTGATGTAAAACTCGTGACCTATTGTTCAATAGTTAAGGGATAGATGCATTACAGTTGTAAAGTAAACCTGTTATATAAGGTTCCCTTTTATAATGGTTCTAATTTTACAAAATTTAAGCATTAGTGTCAAGTTGCCTCTTTTAAAACACTCGCTATCTCGCACCTCTTCACAAACCAAAGTTATTACACTTAACACTTGTCTTTATTCAAATGTAACCTACCAACCTTGGAACCCCACTACTTCAATTGACTTTTCTGGTCACTAAGAGACATTTTTAGCCAAACTACACCACCCAAAGCCTTCTACATTCTCCATTATTCACTTCATGTTTCCTAGATAGATTTTAACCTTAGATGTGCTCATGTTTTTTTTGGGAAAACTCATTTCTTTACTCCATGTGGTTAATTGAATTAGTTTTTTTTTCATTTCATTTAAGATAAAATGGACAGTGATAGCAACTATGACACTAAAAACCCATCTAAGAAATTCAAAAGCATGACATAGGCATAAGTGGAAGAAAAAATGAAACGTATGGTAAAGAGGGGCTTCTGCGCCATGGCTTGGTTAACAAAGAAATATCTGAGGGGAGAAAACTTATTATGAGATAGAATGCTTATAGGCAAGTAGTTAAAACACCATACTTTACTAACTACATCGAAACAATGGCAAGGAACAATATTCCTATTTCTTTAGGTCATTAGGGTAAGACAAAGTTGCAAGGCCTTATTTGAGGCACTATAACAAAAAGATATATATGGCAGCTATTTATTTTTTAGAAATGATAATTTGAATTGTGTGTTTTGCATTCTGCATTTGATATAGATGACAGTTAAAAGGGATATGCCCTCACTAAGACTAGGCAGGTAGTATGCACATTCCGGCATGTATTGACGAAAACATATTTGCAACATCCTGAAGAGGCCAATGAGATGAAAGCTCCTTCCTGGTGGCAGGCTATTATCAAATAGGAGAATTGGAGAGAATTTGTCCTCTCATGTCATGAGGAGTCATTCAAGATAATAGTCATATGTAATTCATAAGGCAATTGGATTGCATATATCTTTTTAAAATGCTACATGAATGGGTTTTAACCTAATTCTTATACATTTGACATTTTAGGACCAAGTTGGGAGCCGAAGGTTGGCATGTTTTCTAAGGCGAATGTTCTGGGGTGAAAGAGACTCAAGGTAGGGATATTATCCTTCATACATCATGTCATAATTCATATGATTGTGTGGTTGCCATTGTTTGTGCTTTTATTAATCAACATGGTTTGCCTAGAAGAGGCAGTTAGTGCCAGAAGTGCACTTACACTTTGAGGTTGGGTAAGAATCCAATCAGTGTACAAATAGTGGGGTAGGAACCCTACTTGTGCATATATGTTGTTGATGTTTTATATTGTTCATTAATTGGTGCATACGTGGTGCATATCATATCTACTTTTCGCATTTTATATGAACAATAGATTGTCGCTATTGGGATTCATTGGAATCTCACCCCTTTTTCTAAACAAAACATCTCAATGGGTGCTAGCGGCTCAAAAGGAAAGAACGTAGATGCAGGAAACTGATAGGCATGTTTCCCGAGACGAAGATCGTGGTTATATATATTCTATAGTGGGAATACTTTTGGATATTCTCTACATATTTGTAGATATTATCAAGTTCTGCATGGTTGATTCTGATCTTTAAACAAATACTTATTATTAGTATATTTGTACTTTTCTATATGCCTGTGGAACTTGGTCGCTATTACTTTGTGTATATCGAAATGGAAACCAGTGTTGACATTGCGTGCGCTCACTCGCGCATGCTCTAGAAATTTTATGTTTTGATTGATGAATTGATTTAATTTGTGTAAGCAATATGGTATTAATTTATATACAACTTAGATTGTTTTAAAATAGATTTTAAACTTTTAGTTTTAATATACATATATACATGAATGACTATCAATGTATATACACACACCTCTGTGTGTGTGTGTGTATTCTAATGTTGTATTGTTGTTTCTTTCTATTTTTATTTCATCTGTACAAATGCATGTAGGGGGTATCAAAAGTAGAACCCCCCCCCCCCAATTTTTAAAAAAGAATTTAGCATCGACACATAACAGTTATAATATAACAACATTTTAATGTATTAAAAATAATTCACGGTTATTACTTAACAAAAGTTACGCATGTCAACTATATATAACGGTTATTTAAATAAACCCATTAGCATTACTATAAATACATAACAAGTTTTGTATTAAAAATGTTATACATGTTACTAAATATATAACAGTTGTTTATGCAAACACGTTAAGTATTTATGCCAACATTACTCACATAATGACTTTACCAAGCCTCAACATATAACGGATGTTGTATTAGAACTATTATATATGTTAGCTTTGGAACCATTAAGTATTTTCTTTCAAAGTATATAATGCCACCATACATAATGGTTCAGAACCGTGATGTATTGTCGAAAATAATAATGATGTATGGCCTTTTCTATTGTAGTGTCACTTCTCATTAATAGATGCAAGTACATAACCGTTTGGTACGCAAAAGTGAGAGTTAATGAGGCTTTCCTCCAAACAATAAGTAGCTGAATAATGACAAATTTCTTGCGTGTGGCCACAGATAGGGGGAAGGGCAAAAGAGGACATAGAAGAGTGAGGAGAGAGTGACGATGGATGGATGGATAGAGGATAAGAGGAAAGAGTGAAACTCAATAGGACAAAATTAATACTCAATTCAATTTCAGGCTCATTTAACACTTCAAATTATTTTTCCAGGTTCCACTAAAAAAAAAGTACTTTTTCATGCACATCCTGTATCCTAAAGCATTTTGTAGTTCAATTTTGCCTTTAAAGCATTTTCGAGAGCAATTTTACACTTGAAGCTTTTTTTATGAGCAATTTTAATCTTTTTGTTAACACCTCAAAAGTCTTTAAGTGAAAGTAATTAATTATCTTCCATGTTTTCACTATTGAAAATAATTAAATATTAGGGTTTGAAATATGGAGGATAAGTCTAAAATATTTAAGATGACTATTGAAAAAATTGCAAAATTGATTATTGTAACACCCCAAATTTTATTCACCAATATGTATTGTAATTATGGGAAATATACAATGACATAAAATGGTGAATTTCAGAGAATGTGATTATGCTACCAGTGAAGATTTCCCATGAGACAGTGGGTTTGTCATATAGTTTTGGATGACAAAATGAAGACAAAAAATTATGACATTTTACAAAATGAAAGTAAACATCCTAAGATTTAATTTGATAGCTACTGGGTAATTTTGGAGCTGTAAACAAAGAATTATGAGTTTTTGAAGTTAGCCCCGAAAAACTATCTATTTTTTGAAACAACATCCAAAAACTTAAATTCTAGGAATTTTTAGTTTCCAATTGGCTAAAGGCTATATTTTTCCTTGAAAATAAACTCAATAAGGGTTTCATAGCCTTTGGAACCACTTCAATTCAGTCTCTACAAATTAAGTTATGATTTTTCAAAGTCTGGTCAGAAAATCTACTAGAATTGCCAAAAATCTGAAAAATGAAAAACAAAATGTGATGGCAATCTTGTAATTTTGGGATAACTCCATCAGGCTATTTTGCTACTCCAATGTTAGACGTCATGTTGGGCTAACCAAAGAAGAGGAAAGATGAGTTCAATGTTAATTGCGCTTTATGACACAAATTGGGACAAGATAAGGTCAAAACACTTTATGCCTTAAAAGTCAAATTTTGGAATCTTGGTAATTTGATTAATTAGGGATAATAGGAGATATTTTAAAAACATTCCCTTCCTCTCCATGCCTCATTTCCATCAGCCCAAGAGAACTAGAGAGAGAGAGATTGAGCTTGAAGTTTAGAGAGAAGGAAGAGAGAAATCTCAAGGTAAGTTGTGATTTCTCTTGTGATTTATCTTCTTGTTTGTGTAATTCCTTCTCTAAGCTTCTCTTCTACATGATTCCATGTGTTTAGCAAGAGAATATCAAGGTTTGAGGAGGGTGAAGTTTCAGCCAAGAGAGAGAGGAAAAAGAGAACCAAAGGTAACTTCACAAACCTCAAATCCTTGATGCTATTATTGTTGTTCATGGATTTGTTGGTGGTTTTGTGGCTTGTTTGTTGTGATTTGTAAATTTGGGGAGTGTTAACCTTAAGGAGTTATGCTGCCTAAATTTCCAAAAATCTTAGGTATTAAGTGTTTAAATGGTTAGTCAAGTAATTAGGAGTAAAATGGAGCAAGCTTTCGATATTAGAATTCAAAAACCCAATTTTTCCTAGCAAGTTTCAGCCAAGTCCAGAAATAGGGGTAGGAGCTAGATTTTCATGAAATTGATGACTCCATTGTGTTCAAGAGGGAAAATTAGGAGGGGTTACTGTTGAACACTTTTTCAGGAAAGCCTTAGAAAGTGAAATGACCAAAACGCCCTTGAAACCCTAGTTAGGGGCTGTTTGGGGCAAAACTATCATTTGGCAGTGAATTTACAAAAGCTAAGGTCAAAAATGGATTCCTTGGGCAAAAATAAGTTAGAATAGCCTGGGTCAAAATTTCTGGAAAAGTAGGTCGGACCGGGTACAATGGGATCGGATCGGGTTTCCAGGGGTATTTTAGTAATTTTCAAATTTAGACTAATATAACCAACAAAAACACTTTGGAAGTGTCTAGAGTAGTACATGAGTGAGTTTTAACCTAATTCTTATACATTTGGAATTTTAGGACCAACTTAAGAGCCAAGCTGTTGGCACGAATTTCGTGGAACGCTTCACGAGTTGAAAAAAGTTTAAGGTAGTAATTTTATCTCTCATACACTATGTGAATATTGATATGTTGAATGTTGCTATATTTTGTGATATAAACACATGCCTGGGGCATATTTCCTAGTAGTGGTACACAGACAAGTAGGGGTTCCAAACAATCATTTGGCCCTGAGCATTGTGTACACACATGTTATAGTATGAATTTTCATTTTACATTGTATGGTTCATTGCATATTTAATTTTTGCATTTTATATGATTGATTGTATGTTACTACTGAGATTCGTTTGAATCTCATCCTTTTTCAAATAAATAAATATTCCAGCGGGAACCAATGGCTCCAAGGGCAAGGCAGCAAATACTAACAACTGAGGTGTGCGGGCTACAAGAGCTGAGTTATTGGTTATATTATTAGTTTATTTTGTTATTTTTGGACATTTTGTATGTACACTTTAAAACCCTACGAGGAGACTCCTATATGTAAACATGTACTTAATATTAGTATATTCATATTATTTCTGTATGCTTGTGGAATGATGTCTTTATCACTATACGCATATCGAAATGTTAAGAGGTTTAAAAATTATTAGAAGTGTTAAAATTATTAGCCTAACTTTAATTTATAGGCGATAACTTAGTCATACAATGTAAGTACAAAATCCAAAGAAATAAATACAAAATCTTAAGAAATAATTATTTTAATTCTATCCGTGTTATTTAAACGCCTATAATATAGGCTTTAATTAATTTGTATTATCAGTGTAAGTGGACAATAAATTTGCACAAAATATAATTCATGTGGTTTTGTCCTTAATTGGAAAGTTGATCACAAAATGAAATAATTGGCATATAAAGCAAATTTCTTGCACTATATTAATTAAATTAATAGTTATTAATCTTCATTAATATATATAACCCAATTAATTAATTAATAGGGAGGGAATTTAAGGTTCTTGTCAAATATGCTTTAATTTCTACGTCTGTGTGGCCTAAACAGAGTGAAACACCTTAATCATCTTTTAAAATTTAATTTCACTATTAAGGGATCATTGTGATTAATGTTACAAGTGTAAATGGTCTATTAAATAGTGCAAATGTATACTATCATAATTAAGTAATACAGAAGTGAGTAGAGATCAAAATGGGTAATTTTAATTCTATTTAATTGATTAATTAAATGGTGATTGAGAGTACAAAATAAAAAATGATTAAATATGAATGCAAATGATATGAAAGCAACTATGAGAAAAAGCCTTAGGGGTCAGATTTTACTTAACAAATTTTAGATTGAATCACTTATCTATTCTAGCCCAATTTATTCCACATGATTGACAGTCGAGTTTCCCTAATTTAATTACTAGCCTCTTCCAAGATCAAGCAATCCTATAATTAATTGCTAATCCAATATATTTCTATATGAATTTAAGCAATTAATTATGCATTAAGATTTATGGAACTCGGTAAGATTACACAACTCATATGAATATATTCCTATTTCATATGTAAGTCATGGTTTTAATTGTAGGATTTATACACATGTATCTCCTCGCGGTTTCAACATGCGTATTGAAATCATTCAAAAGATGGCCAGTCAATAAAAAACATTAAGAATAATAATTAAAATTCAATCATGAAGGAGAAATTCAAACTACATTTAATAAGTGAAGATTCAATCCGTCATTAGTAAGCTACATCATCACCCTAGAAAAATGAAAATTTAACAGATGATGAAATTTTAAAAAAAAAATCCAAAATAAATTAACATTGCATAAAACTTAATTTTTAAATTCTAAAACATAAATATACAACAACTAGATGCATGAAAATAGAGCAAATATAGCTGTCCTTTTATGAGGTAAAACCTTCCATGTAGGTAGCAACCTATACCATTCATAAAGGAGAACTACCTAAGCTTTCCATGTAGGAGGTATGCAGGAATTAAATACAATGCATGAACCTACTCTAATATGGAATATGTGGAGAAGAGAGGAAAGAAATGGATATCAAAATGGTGTGTGTTAAATGTGAAGGAGAGGATGGCTATATATAGGGAAGAATAAAGTAGGGTAGATAAAGTGGTAGATGAAATGTGTTAGATGAAAAAGAAGATGAAGTGGTAAATAGAATGTGATAGATGAAGTAGTAGGTGAAAAGGAAGATGAAGTAGTAGATGAAATGTTGTAGATGAAAAGGAAGATGATGTGATAGATGAAATGTGATAGATGGAATGGTTGGTGTAATAGTAGATGATTCTCGCTCTCAACTTCCAAGTAAAATTTGAAACCTTTGGAGATAGAACTGGGTTTTGATCTCAACGTAAAAGTTGTAGAGTTCTTTCTTAGCTTTTTATCCATATATAAAACGTCTCAATTTGACATCTAGAGCTCTAGATATTGCATGAAAACTGAAAGAATGTTGAATTTAGTATTTTTCAAGAAATTCTATTTCATGTCAAAATCATTATTTATTTATTAATTACACTCAAATTTATTAAATTGAGCTCAAATATCATCTACAAAATTATTATATAAAGAAAAATAAATATGCAAATATTTTACCTATCAATTAAAAAAGCGGGATATATATATTTCATGAAAACATAAAGGGTATTTCTCAACCTACTAAAATGTGTTCTCTCAAGTTCAAAATATAAATCATGTCTATCTAACTCCATATGTGTGTACCCCCCCCCCCCCCCCCAAAGAAAAAAAAAACTCCATGTGTGTGTACATTTAAATGTAAGAAAAATAGAGCTAAGAATGGTTAGCATATTAAATGTATTAAAAGAATAGGAAATTATGGTTTGTTTGATTTTGTTTTTAATTTGTTTTGTTTTTAAAAATAATAAAACCTGTTTGGCAAACTGTTTTCAAAAAAATTATTTTTAAAAAAATAAAAAGCTATTTTAAAAAACTAAAAAAACAGTCATTAGTTGTTTTGTTATTTTTGTTTTCCTATTTTTTATTTTTTGATGCCGTCACTTATCCATTATCGACACTACACTATTACTAACGACTAATGCCACGTCACTTTAAAAACATAATTTTCAAAACAATTGTCCAAACATTTTTTTTTATTTTTAAAGCTTGTTTTAAAAAATTTTTTTATAAAACTATTTCTTAGAACAAAAAACAAATAATAGAAACAAACAAGCACTACATTACTTTCCATTATTGCTCATATTCAATAATCCTTAAATTAATAATCTATTAAAATAAATTGGCGTATTATATATTAGTCATTAGTTAAAAAATAATTTAATATATCAAGATATATATATATATATATGTATGTATATATATTAAATTTCATTGTCAAACTATTTCAATAATTTAACTATCTCTCCTTGATTTAAGTGCGCATAACGATGCTTCTTTCCTTCTTAACAATCACCTTTAATATATGATCCATGTCGTGTGATCAAGCCTCCTTATGGATATTTATTTAGTTGCAGATCAATTAGGGTTAAGGTGTAAATTTACTCTAGAAGTTTTTACTGAGAGCAATGTTAATCTAGAAGTTTTATTAGGTTGGATACACTACAAAAATATACAAAATTTCCGATGGAATTCAGAGTTTCTGACGAAATTTATGATGGATTTCCAGTGGAATAGATTCTGTCTCTAATAATAGCGTGACAAACAAATTTCCGATGGAATTCAGATTTTGTCGCAAATTTCTGACAGAATTTTGTGACAGAATTTATTTTTGTCGCAATTTCCAACAGAATATTCCGTCGGAAATTCCCTCCGCCACGCGTTGCAACCTCCTTTTCCTGGAAATGCAACTCAACTTGCCTTCCTTTAGTTCGAACCCGTAACCTCATCCGTACGCACATGATGCTTTATTGGATGGACTCGACTGCTTTGACGTTCTATTATTAGTTTATTACACAATTATATGTATGTAATCTTATTATACATAATCAATTATTTATAAATATATATTTTTTATTATATATAAATGTAATAGTATAAAATAATTTTATATAGTCTTATAATTTTTAATATAAATTAACTTCAAATATAAAAATTTTACTTCTTAAATAAATTTCATACGACTATATTTTTTTCTAATTTCTAAAATTAATTTTTAATTAAAATTAATTAATAATTAATAAATAATTATTAACTAATATTTTATTTATTGATATTAATTCATAACTAATAAATTTTATTTTTCATAAATAAATTTTTATATGACTATTTTGTCCTTACAGGAACCAAAATCTTTGATTGGAAATTAAAAATATTTTAGAAATTAGAAAATAATAATTAAAATTAAATTAAAAATATTAATTAATAAATAATAAAATTTATAAAAATAATTTTTTAAAATTAAATTTAATTAAAAAATATTTATTAATTAAATAATAATAATTTTTAACTTTTTCCACGGAATTGAATTTTGTCGGAAATTCCCTCGCAATTTTGCCAATAGAATTCAATTCCGTCACAACTTTTCTTTGAAATTTCCAATAGAATTTTTCCATTGGAAATTCCATGGTAAAAGATGGAATTTCCCACGGAAATTTTTCAGTCAGAATTTTCGACTGATTTCCTTCGGAAATTGTCATGGAAATTTTTTCCATGGCAAATTTCATCCGAAATTTCATATTTTTTTTGTAGTGATATTGCCCTAGAAGTATTAAAATAGAGTAATGCTATCCTTTATGGTTAAAAAATTAGTAGTTAACATCAATTTTTTAACTGTATCGGAAAATATTACTACATTTTGAAATTTTTGGGGTTTTGAAATTTTTGGGTAACATTGAACCTAAAAAAATTTCTAGAGCAACATTGCTCCTGAGGTAAATTTGTAAGGTAACCCGATCTATTATTGCATGATATCCCTTACTCCTGCAATAATATAATGTTAATTGGAACTCACATTTGATAATTGTTCTTGTATTCTTTGGATGATTCTAATTCTATACTTGAGATCTCACTATCCATTTTAAATTCTCCTAGCAAATTATATTGGAAAGTAACGCTTCCAAACTATATAATTAATGTCGTCAAGGATGGGGTGTCTCACACTGCTCAATCTTTCAATTAGACTGGCTCAAGTTTTGATGATTTTTGGAGGTTTCTTTGGAAAATCCATTTCCCATCATTTATGTAACTTCTCTTCATATGGAACCATTGAACAATGCTTTGCAGTCTGGTGATATATTTAGGAGGCATCACCAATATACCTTTCATTCATTTTCGTGCTTAATCTTCACAATCATTGAACATAATAACTTGGCAAGCAGAAATCTTGGGCTTGTTTGATTTTATTTTTAAAAACAGTTGTTTTTGTTTTTAAAAACAAAAAAAAAAAGCTTGTTTGGAAAACTGTTTTCAAAAAATTGTTTTTAGAAACTAAAAAAAAACAGTTTTTAGTTGTTTTCTTCTTTTTTTTTTCTATTTTTTTTAGGCTACCATTTATTCATTATGAATAGTATACTACTAGTGAAGACCAACGCCACATCACCACCGGCGACAGCACCGCCATATCACTTCAAAAATAGGTTTTCTAAATAACTATATAAACAATTTTTTTTTTATTTTTAAATCTTGTTTCCAAAAACTGTTTTTAAGAACAAAAAATAGAGAATAGAATCAAAGAAGCCCTTATCTATTATTCATGCCTTCTCATCCACTTAAGTCAAAGTTCTTCCATTACATGCTTTTCTTAGTTTTTTGTTTAGTAATTCTTTATGTGTATTAACTTAATGCCCCTTGGAAAACTTTGCTTTGTTAACATCATTGTGTCTTATTCAAAAAACTAGTGAAATAATTAAAAGTGACTTATGTTTAAAACAAAAGAAATTACAATAATAAAAAAATTTATTTTCATGAAGTTACACATTTCTACATAAATTATTGATTTTTAACTGTCTCATTTTCTTAGTTACAATCAATAACAAAACATGAAAAAAAAAAATAATGAACCAGAGACGTTACCCAAAAGGAACTTATTTTAATATGAAAAAACCTTTTTAAACATGGCTTATATCTTTTAAGTTGAGAGGCTAACTCAATATAATTAATGATAAAAAGCTGTTTTATTATGGTTAATCCAGGACAATCATACCAAACCAATAACTAAATGTAAAGCTGTTTTAGTCATTCATGATTGTACTGAGCTTTTAACTAACCCATTAATCGAACCCACTATATATCCAACTCCAAGGTATTGATCTCTGCATTATTTTGTTTTTTATCTTAAGGAAATCAAACAATCTTATTCTCATGCATCATAATTGCAGTCAAATTTAGTCTCCCTTTCATGTCACCCTATTGCTGCATAGTACATTACCCACTTTATATTTGGCATGCGCATGCCCTATAATTAATTTATATACTAGCCACACGCGTTTCATATGTTCACTGTGAACTCAAGAACCTAAAGTAATTAATTGAGTATATTTATTTATATGGACAACATGAGGACCAACTTTTTATGACTGAAGGGGAGAGAGAGGGAGAGAGATTTGGCTAGTGAATGTGAGGAGACAGTGACGGAACCCGGAAATTCACGTGACAATTCCGGTTCGATTATTAAATATATATACCATATTATTTTTAAATGTTCCACTCAGTGATCTTGGTCACTATTTTTTCATTATTAGTGTCCTTTTCTTTTTTGTTTGTTTTGTGGGCTAAAGCAAATTAATTGCAAATCGGACCTAATTAACCTATGAAAGGCCACTTAGTTATTATAATATTTAGAGCTATATATCTTTAAGCCTAAAATACCGGATGATGTTTTTCTTTGGTTTCCTTGAAATTTGTGTGGACTATTTTTTTTCCCCCTATGAAATATAAATGTATTTATGATAAAAAGGTGTAATCAACGAAGTATCTCAATAAGATACATACATCCTTCAGAAGGTAGGATAGTCCCCAACAAACATGCTTCGTCTTGATAGTGATTTTAATATGGGATAGTTTTACTAGTTTATAGTGTATAGGAAATCAAGTTTGATGATCTATCTTTTGCCGTCTAAGGATGAAGGTTATAGCATCTCGTAGTGCCAATAACTGCAATTGTAGGATTCCAGGTTTATTTCGCGGGGCAAACAACCATTCATGGAATTTGCTGTTGTGATCAAAAAATACCATATAACATATATACTTCTCTTGCCCCTTCTTAAGTTTGATACTGAAGATAACATCCCACTTGGTTGAGTATAACTCCTGTAGGAGTTGTTCTTGTAAAGCATCGTTGGCTTGGTGTTGTTGATACAATTAATAATTGAGATGTAGCAGCGCTTGTTTTTTAATGAACCATTCTGATCACATGCTATGGAGATATTATTTTACCTATATGACAAACTTTGTAACACCCCAAAATTTATATTCACCAAATATATTATAATTATTTGATAAATTCAATAAAATAATAAATATTCATGAATTTGAAATTTATGAATTTATAAATGTTATTTTCATGAGAAATTAGGCAGAAATAATTATAGAATTAAGTTGGGTAAGCCCAATATTAAGGTCCAGAAATGGAGAAATAATAGAGAAAATATTTGGCCCAAAAATTGATGGAAATTGGCCAAATAAAAAGAAGAAAAGAAATTGGATTAAAAAGGTAATAGCAAAATTGTAATTTTTCCAATTTAGCACAAAATTGATTATTTCCTGATTAATTGAAGTTAACTTCAATTAATTATGGAAAATAAAGGAAAAAAATATATTTGGAATATTTTGGTCCATTAAATATGAATTTATGGAAAATTTGAGCAAAAAATGCAATTTTGACCAAAATTGGGACTTTAAGTGTGTAAGTAACCGAAACAAGTTGTGAAGCCAATTGAGACCATAGGGAGGGACCCCTAGGTGTCTCCTACATGTGGCATGAAGAAGGGAATATTGGTTGGATATAATGGCATGGTTACATGAATGTAGGAAGTTTTGTCATAAAAATTAGTTTTGGAATTTTTGGAATATTGATTAAATAATCAATTAAATCATGATATGATATTATAAAGCATCATCCACCTTCTTCTTCAGCCCATTTTTGATGCCATAGCTGCCACAAAAAGAGAGGAAGTGCAACAATTTTTAGAGAGAGAAAGAAGAAGAAATCTCACAAGGTAAGATGATTCCTCTGACGATTTAGTTCCTGACACGTATAACTCTGTTCCTAAGCTACCCTTTCATGTGGTTTAAGGTTTAGAGGCTCAAAAATTTGTTGTTAAAGGGCTTGGGTTTTCAGCAACATTGAGAAAAAGCTAATGGGAGCTTGAGGTAATTTTAAAACTCTTGTATATTGACTATTCTAGCTGCTGTGGACAATTTAATTAGTGAAATTTTGTCAGATTGTCTGTGTTTGTAAAAATGGAAATGGGTGTGTAGGGCTATTATGCTACCCAAATTGGTATTAAATGGTAGTTGTAACCTAACAAAATAGTCAATAAAGTAGTTAAGAGTATAAAGGAACGCGTTTCGGCCACGGCTATATCTAGGGGTAAGAGTTGGATTTTCAATGATTTTATGGTTCCATTGAGTTCATGAGGGAAAATTAGGTGGGGTTACAGTTGCTCACTTTTAAGGAAAAGCCTAAAAAAACATAGTTATGAAAACGCCCCTGAAACCTTAAAATAAGGACTGTCAAGGGTATTTTTATAATTTGACAATTAATTTGGTAATTTAGAGTTTGGAAATGGATTCCTTGGATGAAAATATGTTAGAATAGCCCATGTTAAAATTTCAAAAAAAGTACAGCCGAGCCGGGTACGGTGGGGCTGGGCTGGGGTCCTGGGATTATTTTGGTAAATTTTCACCATAGGGTAATACAACCACAATAAATACTATGGAAGTGTCTAAAATGATACATGGATAGGTTTGAACCTATTTCTTGTACATTTGATGTTTTAAGACCGAGTTGGATGCCTGTAGTTGGCACGTTTGATGAAACGGACTGTTTGAGACTAGGGAAAAGTTCATGTAGGGACTACTATCTCTTATATACTATGTGACTATTTATATGATGCGTGTTACTATGTTTTGTGACTTGAACACGTGTTAGAGGCACATTATCTAGCTGTAGTTTAGCACCTAGCTAAGTACACTAGACTTACCTAGCTGTAGTCAAGGACTTGACTGAGGTACATGTAACACCTCAAATTTTATATTCACTAAAAATATATTATAATTAGTTAAGAAATTCAATAAAATGGTGAATATTCATGAAATTTGGATCTTAAGAATTTTGAAATATTCATGTTCATGAAGAAATGGGCAAAATAATTCAAAAAGGAATTAAATTACAAAGGTGATAGCAAAATCATAATTTTGCTAATTTAGCCCAAGATTAATTATTTTTCAATTAATTGGAGTTAATTTCAATTAATCAAGAAAAATAAAGGAAAATATAAAAATTGAATAATCTTGGTCAAATAAATGAAGATTTTTGGAATTGGGAGGAACTTGTGCATAAAACAATTAAAGGAACTATGGAAAAAATGTTGAAACAATTCTTATTTCCCTTTTTCCTTGATAATTTCGCCTAGCTTATGGAAATTTAAGGGAAAAACAATTGTTGAGATAAATATATGCCAAGTGTCATTAATCTAAGTCAAGAGGAATAAACAATGATTATTGGATATGAGCACATGTGTAAATACCTTAAAAAATTATTTTATGGAACAAGAAAGCTTAAAACAAATGGAATAAAAGTCCATTTGGTTTCTTAAGGACCCTTTATGCGTGATGGGCTAGAAGGAAAGGAGAAGAAATTGGTTCAAACTTAATTAGACTCTATGACATAAGTTTGAAGGAGATAAGGCCTAAGTACTAAAGTGATGTCATAAACCAAATTACCACCATTTATTAAATGAAGAGAAAAAGGTGAGATAATTTATGAAGCCACTTCATTCATCTTTCCTTGCCATTTTCGTTCAAAGCCAAAGAAAGAAGAGAGAGAGAGAGAGAGAGAGAGAGAGAGCTTAAGAAAATCCTAAGCTTAGAGAGAAGGAAGAAGAGGAAGCTTAAGGTAAGACTTGAGATTTCTTGAGATTTTCTTGTAATCTTGCGTGAGATCTTCCCTAAACTCTTCTTATCTATGGAGTAAATGGTTTAGAAAGCAAATCTTGAGCCCAAAGAGAAGAGAGAGAGAGAGAGAGAGAGAGAGAGAGAGGAGGACTCCTAGAGAGAGGAAAAGAACTCAAGAAGGTAACTTAACAAATCCTAAAATTATGCTAGTATGTGGTTGTTGTTGATGATTATGGTTGGATTTGGTTATTTTGTTGAGTTTGTAAATTTGAAAAGTCCTAATCCTAAGGGGTTATGCTACCCAAATTTCTTTGAATCATGGTTAAGATGTGCTTAAGTAAGCTAATAAGGGATTAGAAGTGGAAAAGTACAAGTTTTAGAATCTAAAACACAAAACTACATTTTTCCATTTTTCTTGAAATATTTTGGCCAGCACTGTTCTAAGGGGTAGGAGTTGGATTTTCATAAAATAAATAGTTCCATTGGATTCAGTTGGGCACTTTTTTTAGTAGAGGCCGAAAAAGTATAATTACAAAAATGCCACTGAAATCCCTAAATTTGGCAGTGAATTTGGTGATTTCAAGCCCGGAAATGGATTCCTTGGGCAAAAATAAGTCAGAATAGCCTTAGTCAAAATTTTAGGAAAGCGTGCCATCGGACCGGGTAGGGCAGGGCCAGAGTCCCGAGGGCATTTTGATAAATTTTCACTATAGACTAATATAACCACAAGAAACACTATAGAAGAGTCTAAAATGATACTTTATGACCTATTTCTTGTACATTTAATATTTTAGGACTAAGTCGAATGTCGGAACGACATGCGTTATGAGAACCGTTAAACAGAGGATTATAAAGCGTTGAGGTAGAAACAGTATCCTTCATACATTATGTCATAGTTATATGATTGTGTGGATGCCATTGTTTGTAAATGCACTTTATTAATTAACATGAATTGCCTAGAGAGAGGCTATTAGTGCCAGTGTGCACTTATATTGGAGTTGGTAGATGACCAACCGGTGTAGATTGTGGGGCTGGGCCCTACTCATGTATACATGATGATGATGTGTTTATATTATTCATTAATTTGTGCATACCTTGGCGCATATCATATTTACTTTTCATATTTTCTATGAAAGATAGTATGTTTCTATTGGGATTTTTTGGAATCTCACCCTATTTTTAAACAAATACTTCAGCGAGTATCAGTGGAGTAAAGGGCAAAGATGTTGATGATAGAAAGTAAGCGGCACGTGTCTCGAGGCAAGGTCAAGAACGTGGTTATAATTTAGTCTATGTTTTGATGTTTTGATGTTTTGAAGAAATTTGTAAATATTAAGTTTCCACTGTATTTTTCTGTTTTCCGTCAATGAACAATATCGGTATTGTAAACGAATATTTTTATCAGTATAATAGTACTTTTTTGTATGCCCATGGAATTCCATCTTTATTACTCTCCGAATATTGCAATGGAAATGGGTGTTGATAGTACACATAGGGGTTGTAACTTGATGTTTGACCCTGAACTTTGTGTACTCACACAGATTATATGAATTTTCATTTTACTCGATAGAGTGCATTACATATTTAATTTTAGTATTTTATATATTGATCGTATGTTTCTACTGAAATTTCTAAAAATCTTACCCCTTTTTCTAAATCAAAATGTCTCAGCGATTGCTAGCGGATAGAAAAGAAAGGATGCAGATAAGGGAAACTAACGGGCATGTTTTCCAAGTTGAGGACTGTGGTTATACAGGCTGTATTAGGTTTATTTTAGGATATTCTGGACATAATTGTAAATATTTGCGAATTATGCCTTGTTGATGCTTGTTTGTAAACAAACACTTTTATCAGTATAATTGTACTTTTTTGTTTGTCTGCGGAACTTGTTCATTATTTCCTTGTTCATATCAAAATGGAAACGGGTATTGACAAACTTGATTTCATGCAAACCACAAGGATTCTAGTAATTGGAAAGGCAAATAAGTCGTGAAATTACTAGGATCTTTGTGGGTTTGCAACCATGTTACTATCCATTATCACAAGGATTTGTCAGGGTTATTGTCAATTCTAAAACTAGTGATACAACTAAACCAACATGCTCTAGAGAAAGGGAAAAATAAGAACAAATGCTCTAAGGATTCACAATTACAAGTACAGAAATAACATACCTCTAAATCAGCCGCATGTCGATTGTAAAGCAATTGAGTTGTACGCAAGATGCATCTAACAATTTTCCAAAGTAACAACTTAAGTCTGGGGGGCAACAAGGATTTCCAAATCAATTGACATACCTCATTTTCTACAAGAGTGGACCGCCTAATTGTGAAGTAAAGCTATCTATAACCATCTCGGAGAGTATATATTCCATAATTATTTCCTACCCACCTAGCAGTATCAAGTATTAGGTGGGCAAGAATGAAATTTATCTTTTTGATCATCAATATATATACTTAGATATTTCCCCAAAAACAAATGCAATTTAATTTCAAGTGTTTCTAACAATTTTCACTTCATATCACTAGTGGAAAAATAACTTTTTAGATTGGTTAAAAATGACTTTTTAGACCGGTTCTAGATGAGGTCTTGATACAGTCGGTCTAAAAAGTCTGATACTTTTTAGGCCGGTTAAGAAATTGGTCTTAAAGACAAAGTTTTAAAACCGGTTGTATTGGAAACCGGTCTTAAAATGCACCATTTTAAGACCAGTTGTCATGACCACCGGTCTTAAAAGACCTCTAATTAGACCACGACAGAAACACTTTCCATACAACTAGTCTTAAAAGTTTGGCTTTTAAGACTGGTTGTATTAACAACCAGTCTTAAAAAGTGTTTGAAGACCAGTTATCTATACAACCAGTCTCAAAAGTATTATTATTATTATTATTGGCCTGTTATTTATTATGTTAGTATACCACAACACATCCTAGAAGCTGCTTCCAAAATCTTACTTATCAAGTGCAAAGTTGAGATTTAAGTGACAAGTTTACCATACTTATAATTGCTTATCATTAATACTTATATATCCAAATATACATGCTAAGTCCCCCATATTCAATTTATACAAGCCATATATGGAATTTTTTATGCCATCAACAACTAACTTATAATAAAATAAATGTTGCCATAAGTTCGTGTTCATTTTCCTTCCACTTACCAAGATTTGCAAAAAAGCCGAGGGAAGAAAAATTCCTCGGTATATACAAAAAATTCCTCAGTTTTACAAAAACTCACTATTGTTGTAAAAGCTCATAAAGGAATTCAGCACAACAATTGCGGTGAAATCAATATCATATTCCGGAAAGGGCTCAGCAAGATTAAGCATCTATAACACCAAAGCCAGACAAAACATTAACTTGCTAACTTGAAAAAGAATAAAAGTAATACAAAATTTACTTAACATACATTTACCTCTTAAGTAAATTCTATCATGCCTAGGGTGATAATATTATAAATGTGTTTCAAAATGTACAACCCATATAAGTTGGACCCCGATGGTTGCATACGGCTCTAAAAAAGAACATGATATCATTAAAACAAGAATAAAAGCATGGCTTATTGAATACATTCTTAAAACAAACCAATATGTACTAACCTTTGGCATGATCCATGTAGGGTCTTTTATGTCACAGACATGCTTATCAAGAGCAACATGTCGAAATGTCCTCATAGCCCTATAATCAAAATCACAAAGGTTACTTATTTTACACAAATTCCATGAATTGCCAACAATAGGTAATGCAAGAAAACTTATGAGTTCATGATCTTCTTCAACTCATCCCCTGGTTTGTGTGGAGGGAGCATAAGAAGATGACAGTATAATTCTTCTTGCATAGAAGAACCAATTGCCAATTATCCCTGAAAAAAAAGGATGACTATTTATTAAGCAAATATAAAGCATTATATATATTATGAAATATATATTTGTTTCTTACCCATGCACATATGGAGCTAAGAAACACTCAATTGTAGTTTCACTAAGCCTCTCCAATAAGTATGTATGTCTGATAGCAGTAGTGGTCCCTTTGTCGTGGAGTTGAACTAGGCATAAGAATCCAAATTTATCACTTTTGTCAAAGGAAACCAACCTACGATTCATATACCTACAATAATGCAAGCACACAAATCAAAGTTTAACGGTGTAATTTGTAAAATATTTACTTCCAATTGAAGAAGATACTTACATTAAAAATAGTTAGACAATTCAAACCGTAAGCTATTGTTTAGGAGCTACCAGAGACATTAAATCATCCCTCTCAAGATAGCATTGCACCCTTGACTTGCTAACAACTGAATCCGTAGACCAATCTCTTGTTTGAAAGGATGTATCATATGCCATCAGTATCACTTATTGCTTGACATTCAATGGAGGATTTGAAACTTCTAGAGTAGAGGGAGGTGCAGTTGGGGCTGTGATCAGAGTTCCTCAGCTCTATCAAAAACAAGGTTCTTTGGCCATAAGATGAATGAATTGAAGACATCGCTCACAATTTAAAGTTATCAGCCGGGATAGGGAGAGGTGTATCTGCGACGATCACTTCTTTAATTGCCACTTTGACTTGATCATTTTTTATTTGTTGGTGATGGACAGTTGACCCCAAGTTGTGCATGCTCCCCTATGCAACTAATCATCTTAGAGATCCTCCACAAATAGGTCACAAGGCTCACCAATTTCTTTTCCAAGACCATCTAATGACTGACCGATATTATAGCAACTCCCTTTAGTGCTCTGCATATGTGCAAGTGAATGTGCCTAGGGAGTACTGGGATCTTATCTTGTGCTCACAATGATAATCATTTCCTCCTTCATCTTGCCCAACCTTTCTTCTAATCGTGCATTAAATGATGCTTCTACCTCGGCCCATGCTTCTATCTTCAAGTGGCCAATATATGCTCCATCTCCACCTTAGTCACCATACTTGAGGAATGGCATGGGGGTGCTCCAAAGTAATCCCTTATGCCTACCTCTCCTCCAACTCCCCTGACATGGCTGGGATGCTCATGTTTTCATGCAGCAACGGTCAGGATATCATTCCTCCCATCTAATCTAAACGATCCCTCGGCTTGTTTTTTAAGCTCCTCTTGTAAGACACAGATGCCATAAGAAATTAAATTTGTTTACTAAATAATTAATAACAATAACAATACTTATAATTTTTTCACCAACTATACAAGATTGTTCACTCATATAAGACCTGCTTCTATTTTGGTGAGCGAACTTCCACATTTCTTCATGATGTATTAGAAATGGTGAAGAAAGAAGAACAAAAGGATTGGATTGAGCTACTTCTTTCAATCTTTTCCGTTTAGCCGCCAACAAGTCTTTTTCAGGTTGGCATAACCCCTACGAGACATTGTATGGGGGCAATCATTCTTTCTACCACTCTCTTATGCCTTTTGCCTTTTTGCCTGTGAATCAAAAACCAAAAATAAGGTTACAATCAATAAAGACAATTCATAATAAACAAAATGCAAAATAAGTCAACTCACCAAAGCTTCTAGAGTAGTCTGATGCTATCTAAATTCTTTCTAAGTGTGTTCGTCAATATAAGAATACTTGTCACACAGATTAGGACAAGGCTCACCATCTTTCACCTCAATATGCATGTAATTGTTGGCTAGACTTGTCTTAAACTTCCTCTAGTGTTCATCACAATACGTCATTGCTTCTTAGACAAGATGTCACTCTGAGGAGCGTCGTAAGTGAGCTGTAATGCATGCATTGGATAGTTAGTGACAAATTTGATAATTCACCATACAAATTTGATAGTTATTGAGGGCAATCATTTTATACCTGAATAGTTTCCCAAATATGTTGCTTCACACGTTCATCCACATTTCTCCACTCCTCTATTAAGATGTTAGGCTTGTTACATGCTAGAAGGCTGACAAAACTCCTATACAGGCTTGCATTAGGCCTGATTGATTTCCAATATCTATCAAATTCAATCAGAGTCATTTCCCCAGTATTCCGATTGAGGGGGATGTCTCTCAATCAGGTGCCTCTTTTACCCCTTCTTCATATGGACTGGTTATGGGGCTCACTTTGATTTTGGCTTGGAGCATTGCTAGGCTCATCCTGATTAACACTAGTTGGTGGCTCCGGAGTATCCTTACTAGGACACCTCATTATCCTCACTTGAAATTGAATGAGGTAATTTATATTCCTATGTGGTCATGACACTTTAAATTTTAGCCTCCAATTTTCATTTTAAGTACTATATTAACATTCTAGACTTTTCTATATCCTTGGTGGCACTTAAATATCGTACAGGGCATCAAAATACCCAATTCTAAATAAATTTCCAACTTTATATAATTCTCTCAATTTCTCAAAACAACTCCTCTTTAAAATTTGGAATTTTCCAGCAACTACATATAATTTAATTGTCTCTAACTTTGCTCTTGCTACTTTCATTTTAACTTAGTTGGAATTTCTTCCTCATGCTCTCCTTATACAATTCCAACTCCTAAATTCATTAGAGCCATAAAAAAAATAAAATATAACTCTATCTAGCAAAACAAAGCACCTCAAACGACAAAAACTAACTTTGTCTAGCTAAAATAAAACAAAGAACAAGGACAAGTCAACTGCATAAAGGGATAAAGAACACATAATTCAATAATACAGAGTTACAAAAAAAAGGATGAGAGACATAGAATCAGCTTTGAGAAAGGAAAGAGAGGCTTTGTATCCACATATAATATTCTACATTAATGCTTACAAGTTAGGATAATTCAAAAGGGAGAACAATTCATCAGAGCAAACAATATAGAAAGCCAAACGTATCTCATAATTACGTGGAGTTTGAGCTTCAGGAAGAAACCTAGAGGAGGCAAACAATAGCGACGTAGGAATGCAATCTATAGTACTCCTGCGTCCACCGGTGGCGTTGGTAAAGAAGGAAGGAGAGATAAGGGAATGAGGAGCTTGAGGAAGAAACCCAAGGGAGGCAAGAAATTGAGCATGAGGAAGAAACCAATAGGAGGGAACAAATGCCAAGCCTTATGGTAATGTATTCAACTGAACCTCTGTGTTGACGATGGTGAAAGTTAAGGATGGAGGATCGACGTGGGAAGGAGGAGCTGCAGCGAACTGAGGGAGGGGTTTACAAGAAGCTTGAGTATCATATTTAAAGTTGAAATTTAGCACAAGCTGAAGCGGCTGTACATTATTTAAGGCACTTTTAAGACCAATTATTTCTGAACACCGATCTTAAAAGTATATTTTAGACCGGTTATTCATCCTAACCGATCTTAAAAATAATGATTTCTTTTTTTACACCGGCTCCTACTAACAACCGATCTTAAAAGTTTAATATTTAAGATAGGTTTGTTTTTTTAACCGGTCTTAAAAATAATGACATATCTTTTTTATTTGTCTTCAATTCAGAAAACATATTAGACCTGTTATATTTAGAACTGGACTAGAAAATATATTACATATATTTATATTTTTTAATTATGTATGTTTAAAGACCAGTTGTTTATAAAACTAGTCTAAATAATATATTTAAGACCTTATTTTAATGGAACCAGTCTTAAAAGTTGATCATAATTACCAACATGCAACTAGTCATATTTTTTAGACCTTATCTGTTATAACCGGTCTTAAACATCATTTTTGTACTAGTGTATGATGGGGAACCGAGGGGTTACACACTAGTAATGATTTTTGAAAATTAATATGTTGCCCTAAAATTAGAGCATATCATTTTAGAAATGCTCTAACTATGCGAAAATCTTCTTCTGTTGCATGAACCATGTCAACAGCATTGCTTCACGTGAAACACTAATACCCCTCCACCAGTTATAATTCTCTGCCTGATGAATCATAGAAGATAATACATTAGCACATAGCAAAAAAAAGATATAGAGAAAGGGGATCACCTGTCTCAGGCTTTGAGATGGATTAAATGGACTCCCCGGGGACCCATTAAGATAACTTGATAAGAGACTGTCCAGATGCATTGCATGTTAAGTTGAATCATCCTAAATGGAAATTCCATTTTCTATAGAATTTTGTGTCAAAAATACCACAACACCTTGTCATAAGCCTTACCAATGTCAAGCTTAATTGCACACCACCCATCCTTGCTTTGTCACATACCCTGAATTGTTGCCAAGCATTTTGAAGCCAAGATAATGTTATCTGTAATGAGTCTCCCCTTAAGGAAAGCATTATGATTAGGGGTAATCAAGTCAGACAATATTTCCTTCAAACGATTACATACAATCTTAGAGATTAGTTTATATATAACATTGCAAATTCTGATAGGCTGAAAATCCTTAGAAGTATATGGGTTATTACATTTTGGTATCAACTCAATGAATAACCAATTTAATTCCTTGAGAAGATACCATCGTTGAAAAACCTGATAAACCATTTCAATGATGTCATGTTTAAGCAATGAATAGAACTTATGGTAGAACCATGCATGAAACCTATTCAAGCCTAGAGTACTATCAGCCTTCATCTCAAAAATTGCCCTTTCAATTTCCTCAACAGACACTTGGTGACTCATATTCTTTCAACATGTAGTGAAGACAATCTTGGCAGGTTGATATTATTCAAAGTCTGTTCCACACATTGATCATCAAAAGAACTAGGATCTTCATATATCTGTTTGAAGTAATTTATGGCCACATTTTGAATATCCTTATGATCCTTAATCCATTCCCCTGATTAAGTTTTTATATGAACTATTAGTTTTCGCATTCTTCTAGATTTAGCAAAGCTACGAAAGTACTTTGTATTTCTATCTCCCTGTAGCATCTAGTTTTGCCTTGCCTTTTGTAAGCACATGATTTCTTTACAATTATACCAGAATTCAAGAGATAATTTTAGAAAAGACACATGATGTTCTCCTCAATCAACAAGACCTCCTTATTATGCCAAGCCTAAAGCTCATTTTCCAATTCCTCGATGTTAGAAGTAATACGACCAATAGACAATTTGTTCCAGTTAATGAGAGCTTTTGGATATGTTTAAGTTCGACTGAGTTTTTATATGCCCACAAACCATGTATTTCTCTACACCATTCTTAACTGACAATGTCTTGACGCTGAGGAAAACAAAACTAAAATTTCTTGAACTTGGAGAGCTTTATCCCCTTTCTTTCCCAATAAGTTTGAAATAATATTGGGGAATGATCTAATGTAGTTATCGATAAATTTTGCAAACTTAACTTTGGAAAAGTTTGTAACCACTGTTGATTACAAAGTGTCCTATCAAGTTTCTTCTTAACTTGATCAACTCTTTGTTGATTATTGCACTATTGAAACCATCCACCTTAAGGGTGTGTTTGGTTTAAGGGGAAGGGAGGGAGGGAGGGGAAGGAGAGGGAGGTTAAATTACCTTTTTGGGTTGAAGGTATTTAAATTTTGGGTGGGAATCCAAAATTTAAAAGGAATGAGAGGGTAAATTTTGGGTTTCTTAAACCCAAAATTGTAATTTCCACCCCCTCGCTTCACCTCCCCTCAAACAAAAAAAACCCTTAGACAAAATGTCAAAAATGTTACAGTCGTCCAAGAAACTATGAAAAGAAGTTATACCCACCACAGAAGAAGAAGCACTAAGTTTATCACATAAACCTAATATTTGGTTAAGGTCACAAATAATTAGCCAAGGCTTATTAATAAAACTAACCAAAGAATAAAGCCAAGAGCACAAAATATAATGATCATTAAAAAGGGGAAAACCATACACAAACATAATATAGATATCATAATTATCCAAAATATTACAAGTAATATGGATCCAGTTGGGAGAGGCATCTAAAACTGTACATTGCCTTATAAAGGTTTCACTAAGAAATAAAAGGTCAAAGAAAGTATTTACAAAAAAGATTTCTAAGTGTTTGAACTGTCATGGTTTTACCAAGACCATGACAATTCCACAACAATACCTGTATGCCCTTAGCTGGAGTTTTTTGACATAAACTCTGCTAAAACCTAGAAAAGAGGAGTAAGTGTCATGTGATGTGGAGCAGCCGGAGTAGCAGATCTCTGAAAAAGGAGAGAAGAGTGATTGGCATCTTCAGATTGAGATTGCTTTTTGATCTATGAGTTGGTGCCAACAAGAATTATAGAAGAGCAACGAAATGAAGAGCTAGCAGAGACATGCCCTTCTTGAAATATATAAGGGTGAATATCATTCTGAGCTATAGACAATATCCTCACATTTGTTTTAGAAATAAAGTTATAAAAAAAGTAAAGAGTCTTCTATATCAATAGGATAGGCTACTCGGATAAGAGGATGAGAAAGCTTAGCCAATATTTGATTACAAACATCTTTAGAGGGGGAGAATCTCATATCTGCCATGTGTTGGGAGGGTTAAACCAAAAGTAAGATAGCTTAATGAAAATACAATTCAACCAAGCCAAGTCTTCTTCAAAGTCTAAAGAAGGTGAGATGGCAATTGGTGGGCCTTTAATTACCATGAAATTATACCAAAACCGATGGGCCTAAATAGTACTTGTAACCATGAATTGGCCCACTACAATATCTATTCATGAGATTAGGTCCAACTTCCATTGTAAAATAATATGACATAACCTAAATGGGTCCACTTCATGAAAGGCTAAACATTCTGCCAAATCAAGTAGGCACTAAAACCAACCAAAAAATGTCACCTGTGTTGATTTGATTTAAAATGAACTAGGAAATTAAACTAGATTGGTCCTAAAGTTCAAAGTTTAGTGCAACTAAATGAAAATGCCCATGATTTCCAACATTTAATGTTGCGTTAGAGGATTGAGATTGCTTGAGGATAATCCCATCGAAGATAAGTTGTGTCCTAGCTCATCTTCAGCCACGTGAGCATGCTACTAATATGTAGATTAGCTTGGGTTAAATCATGGTGAAAAATCCCATCTCCAGGGACATATGTTGACACTCTAGGGTTTAAGGATTGTTGATCACAATAAGCTGAGTTTTCCTTAGTCGATGACTGATTTGCTAGGTTCACACTCACCAAAAACTATTACATTTATATGACTTCATCCATACAGTGCAAATCATCAAGATTTCTTGAGAAAAAGATCTGATGATAGTATCTACCAATAGATCTCTGTTGTATGCTGAGGATGGTGATAAACTAGGTGTTGGTAAGGTTGACTAAACCTGCTAAAAGCATCTTAATCACTACGCTTCATGATCTCTATTTTGTTAAACTATAACAGAGTAATGGCCACCATTTAGCCATTAAACCCAGGAGGCAAAGATAGCCTAGCATTGATGAGATTTGTAATAGAAAGCTATGTTTTCACATGAAACCATACAATTATCATAATCCTTAACAAAATCTGAATCGGACCTTGATATAAGCTTGGAACTATGTATTGTCATGGTAAAATAAATAAGTTGAGCATCCCAATCATAGTCCCTCTTTGTATGGTTGATCCTTCCACACACACAACATATTCAAAAGATTCTCTTATACTTGAATTGTACCCATTCCTATCTATCATTAGTTTCACACTTCACATGGCAACCCATGATTAAAGGTAAAGCCAGGTCTATCACTACTACAAAAAAGGGCAACTGTGGTGCTTAGGAAGTGTCATATATCCCAACGCCATTAAAAGAAGAAGCACTACAGCATATATTTATATATATATATTTAAAAAAACAACTTCCTATGGCCCTGTAGCATACAACTTCAAGGAAGGGCCATAAGAAGTGATATATTTTTTTAAAATTTGCTTCCTGTGGCCCTGTAAGGAAGCACCACAGGAATTATTTTTTAAAAAATTATATTTTTGTACTTTTAATTCATAACCCTATAATTACAGTAGACAATAAACTTTAACACAAATTTCTATATCCACAACAAAATGAAGAAAAGCAAACAACAATGAAATAACTCCAAAATGATACAAACAAAAAACTAATTAACAAAATCACTACTAAATATATTTACAACAATTGTGAATGAAATGCATCAAATTCAACTTAAATAAAGAACACAACAATTGGGAAGAAACAATACCTAGGCTAGTTAAATAGTAGCTAGCCAAAGATTTACCTGTGCACATATTCACACCTTTCCTTGATCACTTCATTAACTTGATGGTCAGCCATACTGTCACATCGTTGATCTTCATAATACTAAATATATGTACAATCATGCACACAATGAATTAAAATCACTAAAACTTAATTATCAGGCACTACTCAATTAAATTTAAAACATAATATGAATTGTAACTAAAATGACTTACTTTTTGAGGAATAAAAGGCTGATCATGAGTAATTACATCCTTCATGAATTTCATGATTTAATACTTGCAACATTGTTATTAGGTTGGAAAGGGCACTGCAACAATATAATGAATAGTTAACTTAATTTTTGAATAAAAATTATTTAATAACAAAATTTGAGTAAATTCATATATCAGTACCTGTATCTTCTTCCAAACATAGCTATTGAGAGGGTCAACAACTTTAAAATAGCTTAAGGAGGTAGAGGCTCGATATGCAGTCAATGCTCTAACAAAACAAATAGAAACTGACTACTTTTGGCTATTCAATCACACATACAAATATTTACACATATACACGTACACTTACCTATTGAACAATCGCAACATATTAGGACAATTTTTTGGGACACCTCCAATTAGAGGATCCGTATAGTGAATGCAAGGGCCAGAATGTAGCACCCCATTTTTATTCACCAATATGCCTTATAAATATTTATGGCATTCTATGGAATAAAATGGTGAATATTGATGAAATTAAAATGACAAGAAGACCTTTAGTTGAGGTTATATGAATATTGGGCTAAAACAAGACATAAAGCCAATTTTTGTTTTCCAAAGATCCCATTATTAAAACCCAAATTTGAGAGATAGATAGCACAATTCTTGGCCCAATAATAAGGGTGAATTTTGGCCAAGAAGCAAGGAAAAAGGAAGAGGCTATAATTAAATGCAAAAATGCAAGGGCAAAATGATAATTTGCTAATAAAGCAAAGAGCAAATTAATTTCCCAATTAATTGAGGCCATTTTCAGCTAAATAAGGAAATAAAGGGGAAAAAGAATATTGGGAGATAAATATCCCAATTTTGGAACAATTGTGGCCAAGTAAAATAAGTTGAAAAAGTCAAAAAGTAAATATGATGAATTAATTAATGACTTGAAGAAAGAGAATTATGAAAAAGCAAGCATTTATTATTTCCCATTTCCCTTGTAATTTTCAACAAAGAGGAAAATAGAAGAGGGAAATTATTTACTTGGACCATAAAAGAGATGAAGTCATAAAAGAAAATGCACATGGTAAAATAGCATTTAAAATATATTAAGTGAAAGGAGGTGTATGAAGATGTTTTAAAGGGTTAAGGTGCAAATTTACCAATGAAGTTTTGTTCGAGGAGCGTCTGGCACAAATATATTTTAGAAGGGGAAAAAATACCAATGAACAATTAATAAGGGGCAAAAATACCAATGAACAAATAAAAAGGGGCATCCACCACAAAAACCGTTAAATCTGTACTAACATCGTTAGGGGTTTTCTTCTCTTATAATTTAACGCCGTTTGTACGGATTAACGATTTTTGTAGTGGATGCCCCTTTTTAATTCTTCATTGGTATTTTTGCCCCTTCTAAAAGATATTTGTGCCAGACGCTCCTCGGACAAAACTTCGTTGGTAAATTTACACCTTAACCCCACAGTGTATTTATTCTAGGGAGAATCCCTGAAAAGGAACCTTGAAATTAGGAAATGACATATGAGTTTTTTTTTACCAAAAATTGATTAGAAAATGTCAAAAAGTGATAAGGAATTCCCAAAATTTTTCTTGAGAAATGACTGATCTGTCATTTCCCAATTTTCAGGTTCCTTTTTAGGGATTCTCCCTTTATTCTATTGTATTATATGGTACTTGGCATATTTATGTGTCACATTTTAGATGACTGATTGTATGTGTAATATCCTGAATTGTAATCAAGGATTAATAACTTCAAAATGGTGTAATTAATGTTAATTAAGCACATTTGAAGTATATGTTGTGCCATGTGATATAAAGGTGCTTAGTGATGGTTTAATGATTATTGTGACAATCAGGGGCGAAATGGTAAATTTACCGACCGATTGGTCAGTTACGGGAGAGAAAACTCCTTAGTAATTAAGATCAATGGCTAGGATTGAAAGGGCAAGAGGTGGAATCCTATGCATGTAAGTTCATATGAAATCATGGTAGGAAGAATGAGATGGTGCTAAGTGGCAAAATATGGACCATTGGATCAAGGTCAAAGTTTCAAACTCAAATTTCTCTTCCCTCTCTCTCTCTCAAGTCGGTGAAGAAGCTTGGGAAGAAGGGAAATGTGATCATCATTCTCTTACCTCATTTTTCTCTTTTCATTCTCTCCATTCGGTGCAGCTAGGCAAGAAAGAGAAGAAAGGGTTTAAATTCTAGGTGAGTATTTGACTCTAGATGCTTACTTCACCTTCATTGATCTTGTTCAAATGGTCAAGAGCTTTATTTCAATGTTTTCAAACTTTTGATTGGTAGGGTGTGGAAACTTGAGGAAATTTGAAAGTAGAAGAATCAAAGTTTTGATTTCAGCAAGCTTAAGAGGTGAGTTTTTGATGAAGTTTGACATAATTGTTTTGGCCATTGGTTTAGTTTTGTAAATTCTGGATTTTTGCCCTGATTTCTTGGGATTTTTGAAGATATGAATTAAGTGATGTAATGTAGTGGAATGAATGTCAAATGGTGTATAGAGGTCAATGGTTTTGGTGTGGATTTGAAAAGAGGAAGTTTGATAAATTATGGTTTTGGTGATCTTGTGGTCTAGAGATAAGAATGTGTTGCTTGAGTAAGGATTTGGTTGTTTTGGGTTTACCAATGGGTTTTTGGTGTTAAAATAAGTGAGAATGAGTTGTGGTATGAGTCTTAGGACCATTGGTAGCAAATTGGTCAATTCTGGGAAAACATATTAGTTGCTGCGATTTGGCATCTGATAGGCATTACTCGAGTGAGGGAGGATCTCACTCGAGCACGATATGAATTTTTGAGAATTTTGGTTAAGTCTTTAGGCAAAAACTGCGAGCGCACTTCCTGACTTGCGAGTGAAATATGATCCTGCTTGAGTGCACATGAGCATGCTCGAGTGAGGTTTTGCTTGGAAGTGGTTTATGCTCTCGGGCAAACACTCTTGGTATTGCACTTCTTGATGCTCGAGTTCACTAGAGGTCATTGCTCAAGTGCATCTCCTTATGCTCGAGTGAGTATGAGAGATATTTTGAGGATTTGCTCTCGGGCAAACACTCTCTGTGTTGCACCCGCTAGGACTCAAGCACAACTGAGGGCATCACTCGAGTGAGGTAGTTGTTACTCGAGTGAGGCAGCCCAAAAGTGGTGTTTTGCATCGGAAAAATGCATCTTCTAGGTAGTTTCTTCCAACCCTTTGGGGATATGTATAGGCCTATAATAGACACCTAAAGAGTCTAAATGATAACCAACATAAAGTATTACAAAATTTGGAAACTTAGAAAGAGATTAACCTATTGTCCCTATTTTGGTTTATAGGATTTGATATCTGTCGTCCTTGTAAGCCCACTGAGCCAGCAAACGTCAGGAAGGAACGAGGTAGTGAATTTTCTTTCGTACCATATGTGATGCATTGTATGTGTGTATTATCATTGATTTGTGATACATTCGTATGTTGCGATATTGTGAATATGTGTAAGCACCATCATTCTGATAGTCCCTGAGTAGCTAACAATAGTTCGGGTTAGGACAGTATGCCTTCCCAGTGGAGAAAGGGGATGAGGATGAGGTGTGACTTTGTGATTATGGGAAAAGCCGAAAGGCTATTTTTGAAGGTCGATGGGCCATTTGTGGGAGCCGAATAGTTATATGAGCTATAAGGCTATGTGTATGCACTGCCATGCCAATAGTCCCTGAGTAGCTAACAACGGTTCGGGTTAGGACAGTGTGCCTTCCCGGTAGAGAAAGGGGCTGAGGGTGGAGTATGATTTGTGCTGCTACTGCTGCTATATGATGATTTGCTTACATGATGTGTGCTTATGTGTGGTATAAATGTTTGGTTACTACTGGGATTCTCTTGAATCTCATTCTTTCCTTTGATTAACCTTTCAGATTGGGCAAGTGGCTCCAAGGAGAAGCGCACGACCCAGAGTGGTTAGAATCCTGTAGGGACATTTTCTTTTGGACATGTTGGTTAATCATATTGGACAAAAATCTTGTAAATTATTTTTGGGTTGTAATTAGTTGTGTAATTCACTATGGGGGAATTGTGAACCTTGAAGTGAATGAATGGAACCCGGGGGTTGTCAGGATTGCTATTAGATATTCTGATATGAATGAATGTAAATTAACTGCACAGGTGATTATATTCGATAATTGAAATCGAGACCGGAATAGGAAAGAAGTTTTGAAAATTTTGTAAAGTTCCTACTACTTAGTGGGTGTTTTAATGAGTTTTGAACTATCCGACGGTCTCTAACCCCTTTTTACTAAGCGTTATCGAATCTTAATTATGCTAATTAAGGCAGGGGGTTACAGTATGTTACTACTAAGATTCATTCGAATCTCACCCTTTCCAATATTTAAAAACATTCCAGCAAAAGCTAGAAGCTCAAAGGGCAAAAAGGTAAATATCGGCATATGAGGGTACCTGCTCAAGCAAGGATTACTGTTGGTTACCCTTAGTTTTATTTTGTAAACTTTAAGGATCAATATATATTTTTAAACCCTACGGGGATTTCCTATATTGTAAACAAGTATTTGCTATCAGTATATTTGTGCTATTTCTGTATGCCTGTGGAACTATGCCTTTATCACTCTGGTAAATATCAAAATGTTAAGGGGTTTAACATAGAAGGTTCCACTGGATTGATAACAATCAATATCCAATGTGTCCTAAAATATTTTAAAAAGTTTTCTTCAACAATCATTTTATGATAAAAGTTAAACAATAAAAAAATATACATTGAAATACTACCACTAATAACTTACCCCATATTGTATGGCACTAGAAATAGTATAGTTGGCGTTGCATTTTTTTAAGTAATCTTTCAAATAATTTGTTCATATAGATCTACTTTGCCCCCATACTGCCCAACTAGATAAGGGTTGACAAATCAGAATTGGACCTTGTCTGTATCCAGTAAGATGTCATGGTCTAAATGCCTTTATAGAAAACAAACAATGTCAATAAAACCAAAAAATTGAATGTAAATATTAATAACATGGATAACGATAATGATAAAATACCTAATCCAAATATTGATAACCAAAGCACTAACCCATCCACGATTAAATATTTCTTCCAATGCATAACCATTAATATGATCATCTATACCATAAGCATTGTAGATGTGTCTATCAAAATGTAATTGCAAACCTCCTTCACGGATCAAATTAAGTGCAATCAATACCAATTGATCACAATATGAGGTCATTTTTCTTTTGCTTTGTTGGCTAACTATGCCTTTAGACTTTGGTTGTGTTGTTGAACACTTCAAAATCTTGCCATGAAATTATATTTGTTTTCCTTTAGACTGTCCATCCTGCAAAAATCATGAAATTAAATCATGTAGTTTTAGATGGAAGTGCAAAGGAAAAGTAAAGGGAATTATAAATGAACTATCTTTTCACATGGTTCTATAAGACCTATTGGCCAAGCAACATAGCCACCTACAACATCTTTCAACATTATTTTCTCATCCTGAGAAGGGATCTGTAAGAGTGGATCTTTATCCATGCAGATGTCAACCCTTACTCAGAGTGTGTTGTCGAGCAATGGTGAATTGTGCAATGTATCATTATCAGTGTTGTAGGCAACACCCACTGCAACCATGTGCTTGGAAGATTGATCGACATATAACTTGCACATGAACTCGCCCTATGGAAAATAGAGTTAATATATTAAGATTCACTAAATTATAATGTAACAAAAAAGTTAACTAGAGAAGAAATTAATTACCAAAGGAAGAAGGACTTTAGGCATAGAAGTGCAACTATCTCTCACACTTAGGCTGTCACAGGTGAGAACATTTTGTGTTACCCTACACTACACTTAGTGATCAATTTAAGTCCTCAACTACTTATTTTGTTCTTGCATCAAACACATTTATTCATGAAATTGTTCTTCCATTTGTTGCTTGAAGCATATTTGTTCGTGAAGTTGTTCTTTTATTTGATGATTGAAGTAATTCATCTCTTCTCACAGCTGCAAAACATCACTTTTGTTGGAGCGCTTCTGGCATCCAAAGTATGATGTTTGGGTGACTGCAAAACCAATACCTCAAACATGACCATCATACTTAGGTACTCCTAATGCTCTGCTTAGCAAATCATCGTGACCAACATAGCTCGCCAACTCAGGCTCCTCTTGTGTCATTAATCGATATTACAAAAAGAATTACAAAAATATTAGTTATTATAAATCAAAATCATTTAAGTAAAGCTAATTCTTTCTTGTATGCATAATCTAATACTTACACAATATCATGCTACTCTTTTTGCTTCTTTACTATAGTTTCACCTTTTTTATTTATGCAACCGGCTACCCACAAATCATGTCGTAGTACCTGTGTAATATATAAATTTGATTCTTCTATCTACATATCAAAGTTAGTTGAAGTTAAAAATTATTCATACAAATGAGATACATATTAAATAATCATTATTTCTCACAATTTGTTTTCTAATTGTCCGTATGATATAGGTCTTTGTGTGTACTAGTATGCCATGTTGGTCGCGTTGGAGTGATTTTTCTCGCTCAGCCCCTGTTTAGATCAAAATGATTCATATCAATAAATATTAATTACAAATAGACTACAAGTAGTAGGTAAAGTCTAATATATTATATTACCTAAAATTTATGAGTTGTATGTGTTTTCAAAAACTCATCCCAAATTTCGTGAGTGATGATTTCTTTGTACAACTCTGGTGGTGTAGGAATGATATTCTCATTATCATCTGTTATGAAGTATTGTACAAGATCAGCACGTAACTTTCTCATAAGTTTATTGGCATTTTTCAGTATGAAGTTCTTTTGACCATCACCCTCACTAATAAAACAGCTCCATACCCAAAAAATAAGAAGCAAACATAATTTGTTAGATTAGAATTATATGAAACAAAACAAACTGAATAATAAAGTAATTAATGTGTTACCTATACTTCACCCTAAATTTCATCCCCATGTTGTTTCTTCACGTCTCCAATACTCTGTCTCAAACTATAGTCCCAATGAAATTATTGAAGGAGCTAATATTTAGTTCGATTGGGTTTCCCTTTTTATTCCATTCCAATTCTAACGTAATTCCCCTGCTTCTCAATTTGATCAACCTGGCCATAATGGTCATGCTATGGGTTACACTCTCCACAAATATTTCTCTAGCAATGTTCATGGAAACATCATCATTTTCACGTGGTGAATCCATACTCCTACAAGTTAATAAACCAAACAAAATATTAGTGCATAGTGACAATCATGTCAATGAAAGCAAATTAATTTGAAGTATATAAATACATCTAAAACATACGACTAAAAAAATCAAGGCACTCATTATCTTTTCCTTTTTCTTGTTTGATTTAAAATTTTGTTCTTCATCATTCTTGTTGAATTGACAATTGTGTTTCTCTTAAGTCTCCTAGTAGTATGAATTGATAGATTGACCCAAGTCCCCTCTTCATGATCATGTCTCATGTATAAGAGTTCATCTTTATCTTTATCTTCATCTACACCAATATCTTCTGACCCCAAACTCTCAAATGAAGGATCATCCTCAACAATATTCAAATTTTCATTCCTTTCAACATCAACTTGTTCTTTATGATTCTTGTTTGATAGGAATACAATGGACCAATTCTTCTTAGCAGGATTTGGAATGAAAAACACTTGTTCTGCTTGTGGCTGAAATAAAAGGATAATCTTTATACCAAACGTTAAAAATATCCACTTGAACAAAGCCTAACTCATTTATCCGTAATCAACTTTTTTTGTTAACCCACTTACATATAAAGACAGGGACCCTCAACATAAATTAATCTAACTCCCATATGCGCTCAATGACACTGAAATATGACATTGGTGCGTAGATAGGGTGTATGTCTTTAACACTGGATCTATGCCAAGAATCAGTAAGAAGTGTTACCCCACTATTCTGCATCATGCTCTGTGTATCATGGTCTTGTGTGTAGAATGTCTAACGTTTATTGCATAACCATTGTAAGCTAATATATTTAAACTCGGTCCCTTTGACAGCTATTTCAATTTTTCAAAAATTGAATTAGGATTGCTCTTAATCTCACCATTAATGCACTTTTTAACCAACTTGAAAATTGTCGATTGTGTCTTTTGTTATCAAATTTTCATTCCTATCACCATTTAATTGTTGAAGAGCATCATTGTGTTCTTCAACATACAGTTCAACCTCATCAGTGTTATGTAGCACATAGAAGTGAGCTTGCTCCCATTCAATCATTGATATTCTTATTACATCCCTCTCACTTGTTCCTTTCCCTGATCTTTTCCCTTCATGAATGATCTAGTTACACTAAATGAGTTTCATCTTTACATATAGGGCATGCAAAATATCCTTTGATGTTATATCTAGACAAATTACCATAAGCGGGGAAATAATTAATTGTGCCAAACAACATGGCTTTCAAAGTGAAGCTTTCTTCCATATACCCATCATACACATTGATGCCTTCTTCCTAAAGCAGCTTCAAGTCATCAATTAAAGGAGCTAAGAATACATATCATTCCCATGTTGCCTCGGCCTAGAAATAGACATAGACATCATCATAAACATATGTTTCATGATCGATCAAGTATGGAGGAAGGTTATAAATAATCAATACCATTGGCCACGTATTGTGTGTACTACTCTGAACACCGAGCAGATTACTTCTATCAGTTGACAATGTAAGGCGTAGGTTTCTTACTTCATTCACAAAGTGAGGGTACTCATGATAAATTCTTTTCCATTGAGGAGCATTTGTAGGGTGCCTAAGCTTCATATCTTCAATCCTTTCATATGCATGTCAAGTCTATTTCTTAGCAATCTCTATATTATTATACAATCGCTTGAATCTTAAAATAATGGGAAAATACCATAGGACCTTCAAATGACTTTTTCCTTTCTTCTTCCTATATCTAGATACATTTCATTAGGGGTACTTCTCTAACGTTGCATACTGATTCTGAAATAATATGCAATCATTAGGGCATGCATATTGTAGAGCAAAGAATTTGCTTTGCTTCGTATGTCTTGGTAGGAAGTACATTTTCTTCTAAAAACATATCTTGGAAAAGTTCAAGTAGTGCGGTGAAACCTAAATCACTCAATTCATAGCACCCTTTACAATTGTACAATTTAAACACGACTAGCAATCCTGTGTATTTAGTACAATTGGCATATAATGGTTTCTCTACATCACGTTTCAACTTCTCAAATTCTTTAGGACAATTATAAAGCACCTCTTCGATCGCATTTAGCATTTCTTCAAGACCATCATCTTCATCACACATGCTTCGATCAAATTCATTTGAAGCACCACTCGTAATATGTACCCAATGACTACATGCATTGTTTGTCTCACCATGCCTTGTCCATCATATATATGTTTGATCAATTCTATGACATACTAAATGATATAGCAAATCAAGTAGACTAATCCGCTTTCCATAACAACAAGATAAGCAAGAATACAAGATTTTCTTAGGATCTTTTATATATTCGATTGCAAATCTAATAAACTCTTTTACCCTATATATATATTCCCTTGAATACCGATCAGATGACATCCATTTATGATCCATATATACCTTCAACCTATTTTTAAAAAATGGTTAGTTGCTTGACTATTGCATTTATTAATTACTTTTATCTTCTCTTATTTATTTTAAAATAAAATCAGCAGCATGCGTAACATCTTAAAAATTGAAGCTTTCCAGGTCTTAAACCCTTTATTTTAATTGACAAATAATCCATCAATTAATCTCGTAGCATCAAAATAATTTTTCACAGTTCATAACGAAAGAAATCATATTTGCCAACACATATCATAGGTAAATTAGAAAGCATTATAATCCAACAAATAAAATACAAGTTTTAAAAATAAATAATTATTTTACTTATGCAACTCATCAATAACAATTACTAGAACACCTACAAATTATAACTATTACATATCTTCACATACAACCTATACATAATAACATTTAACTTTATTTCATTTATTTTTCAGCAAATAAAAATAAGAATAATTTTCATATTTCATAATAAATTATATATATAAGATATTTAGCAAATAAACTATTAACTTCTAATAAAATTACATTTATAAGCTCAAAAATTAAGCAGCATACAGTGAATAGAAGCTACAATTGAGTGAGCGGAAACTACAAACACAAATATGAAAAAAATTGGAAAAGCAAAAATAAAAAGATAAAATTGCATGCGTCTTTCAAAATTAAAAAAAGAACATAAAGGGCGTATGTGGTACTTACATATTTGCACAATGCAAGACCAAAGCAAAGGAGTAGGGTTGGACCCATTGGTGATACTCGAGTGAGGAGGATGAAATATATGCTACAATGGGGAGAGTGGGGACCGAAAGACCATAAAAGGAGGAGGAAATGTGAGTTAGATACTAGAGTGGGGACCAAAGAGGAGGACAGTAGAAAGAAAAGGGAACAAGTAGGGACAGGAGTGGGGATGAGAGTATGAGAAAAAGGGAGCAAAATGGTGGGGGAAAAGGGAACAAGAGTGGGAGAGTGGTGGAGACAACGGAATTGACGATATTAACCGAGAGGAGGGGAGATGATAAGAGGCATGCAATGCCTCTGATTAGGTGGAAGTGGATGAGAAATCCACTTTCTCATCCATATTGTGTGGTGCTTCCAAGGCAAGCTCCACATAAGGCCCACATGTGGTGGCTTGTGTGGTGCTTGTTTGACCAAACACCACACAAGCCATATAGGCAGCTGCTCTATGTGGTGCTTAATTTATCAAGTGCCACATATGATCAGCTACAAGTTGTGGCCTTACTTAGGTAAGCACCACAACTTTTATATGATTTTAAAAAAAAATTAATTAGAAGCTATAAAGAAATGCCACAACATGTATGCCACTATTCGACTTTTTGTAATAGTGTATGGCTGCATGAACTTGAAAGAAACGAATGTTCTCTAAATCTTCTTTTTCCTCTTCAAAAGTAGAAATGTCACCAATAATATCACCCATAAGTTGGGCTGTTTATCGGGCATGATAGTCTATGGGTAATCCCCAAACTTACACCCATACTTGAATTTTTAGAATTGGATCTTGCTCTAAAACAACGTCATTTCTAAACTCAAAACAATAAGAAATGAGTTCTAAGAGACCAAGGACCCATCTGAGTCATGTATTGTCGATCTCGTTCATTCTGAAACTAAATGAATAATCTATGTAATATATATGTGTTAGATCCCATATGTTTTGATGATAACAAAGATTGGATCAATAATATGAAAGGATTTGTTAACAAACAAATGAATTTGAACAAAGTGGCAAAGCATCACTTGGAGTCAGCACTGGAAGTAATCAACAATTTTTAAGAAGGCTTACTTGAGTAGCTACTCTGGTAACAGAAGCCATTACTCGAGTAGCCACTCGAGTAAGCAAACAGAATTTCATCCAGTGAGGCACTGCCAAATTTTGAACAAGGTTACTCGAGGGACCACTCGAGTAATCTGCAAAGTTATATAGACCATTACTCGAGTAGCCACTTGAGTAACAAGATTTTCACAGGCATCACTCGAGTAGCCACTCGGGTAACCAGGTCCAAAATCTTCCAGTGACTCTCGGCCAAGAAATCCAACATGTCACTCGATAGCCACTTGAGTAACCAGTGAGAAAATAGCATTACTCGAGGGACCACCCGAGTAATTTGCAGAGTTATTTGAAGTGCCGCTCGAGTAACCAGATAGTAAACTCTCTGCCAAGAATTTGATGCCATTACTCGAGGGAGTAATCGAGTAATCTGCCGGATTATTTGAAAGCCACTCGAGAGACCACCCGAGTAAGGTGTGAAGAAACATGAAGGCCACTCGAGTAGCCACTCGAGTAAGCAATTTACCATGGTGATCACCTGAGTAATCTATGAAGGTAAAGATATGGCCACTCGAGTAGCCACTCGAGTAATCAGGTATTTTCAAGGTTTGTAATATATCACTCCATGTCTTAACCGAGTAATATCTTATATAAACTTTTGATTTACTCACTGCCATATTTTAGACAAGTTTACTCGAGGGACACTCAAGTAACAAACTTGATCACTCGAGTAGCTACTCGAGTAAGGCAATCCAGAAATTATATTTTCATCGAATATCTCTTGATTTTTTATCTATATGATTAACTCTTCATTGTATTAGTATTCTAGGTACATTTGTAGAGAAACAATGAAAGAGTATGACAGATTTGAGAAAGTTCTACAAGAAAGGCCAAGGATTCAAAAACTTTCAGAAAAGAGGAAGAAGCAATAAAGAACACATTATTTGCTATGAATGTGGAAAGCCAGGACATTTCAAATCAGAATGTCAAGAGCTGATTCAGAAGAATAAAGAAAAGAGAAAAGGAAAATTCTATAACAAGAAGAAAGCTTTTGTATCTACCATATGGGGAGATAGTTCTTCTGACGAAGAAAGCGATGAAGAGGAAGTAATCAATATATGTCTAGTTGCTTAAGAGGAAACAGAAGAAGAGGTAACTGATTCTGATCCTACCTATGATGAATTACTTTCTAAATATAATGCTTTACATTCTGAATTCATCAAAGTAGTTAAAGAACTAGTTGTTTTCAAAAAGAAAAACAAAATTCTTGAAGTAGAGCTTAAAGAGAATTTTGAAAAGGATTGTGAAAATTGCACTTGTTTGAAAAAGAAAAACACTGATCTTACTAAATCTCTTGAAAAATTCACTAAAGGAACTGAAATGCTAAATGTGATTTTAAACGCTCAACGATTTGTAAATGATCGATCTGGAATTGGATATGATCCAAAATTAGACAGAAGGAAAGGAAGAAAAAAAGCAGGAGGTAAATCATACTTGAATTATTTTCAGTATTCTATGCATACATCAAATCCTTTTGCTCATTGTAATTATTGTAATAGAAAAGGCCATTATACTTCATCATGCATTCATAAGAAGAAAGGAATGATAGGAACCTATAAATGGATACCTAAAGGTTCATATATTTCAAAAATTTCTTGTACTAGCCCAAAAGGACCCAAAAAGAAGTGGGTACGTAAGACTTAATCGTATTTGATTGTAGATATGTCTCAAAGCATCCAAAAACAACAAGTGGTACATAGAAAGTGGATGCTCTAGACATATGGCTGGAGATTTCGAAAGTTTTACCACATTGCAACCTAAGAAAGGTGGAAAGGTAAAATTTGGAGGAAATCAATTCGGAAGGATAGCAGGAATTGATGAAATCAAAAATGACAAAGGAATACAAGTCAAAGATATATATTATGTTGAAGGCTTGTGTCATAATTTGCTAAGCGTAAGTCAAAGTGCAGATAAAGACAACTGGATAATATTTGATTCAGAAGAATGTCTGATTGTCAACAAGAAAGACTTACAACTTGATAAGAAAAATATCAAGGCAAAGCTCAGAGCAAAAAGAGAAGGTAATTGCTATATAATTGATATAAATAGAAATGATTCTAAAAATTGTTTTCTGAGCAATGCCGATGAAAGTTGTTTTTGGCATAAGAGACTAGCTCATGTCAACATGCACCAACTAGGAAAACTACTCAAAAAGGATTTAGTTCTTGGTTTACCTAAAGTAAGTTTTAAAAATGATTTGATTTGTGACACATGTCAAAAGGGTAAACAAACTAAATCATCTTTCAAATCAAAAAACGAGATTACAATAAATCGACCACTTCAACTGATACATATGGATTTAGTTGGTCCAGCAAGAGTTAAAAGCCTTGGTGGTAACTTATATTCATTGGTCATTGTTGATGATTTCTCTAGATTTACATGGACTATTTTTCTGTCATCAAAGGATGAAACCTTTGCAGAATTCATTGTTTTTGCTAAGAAAGTGCAAAATGAGAAAGGTATGTCCATTGTAGGTATCAGGACATATCACGATGGAGAATTTGAAAATCAAGCCTTTGAAGAATATTGTGATACTAATGGCATTGATCATAATTTCTCTGCTCCAAGGACACCACAATAAAATGGAGTCATGGAATGAAAGAATAGAGTGCTCACTGAAATGGCTAGAGCAATGCTAAATGAAAAGAACGTGTCTCAAGTTTTCTGGCCCGATGCAATGAGCACAGCGTGCTATGTTTCAAACAGAGTCTACATTAGAACAAAACTTGGAAAGACACCATACGAGCTATACAAAGGAGGGAAGCCGAATCTTTCCCATTTACACATCTTCGGTTGTAAGTGTTTCATTCATAATAATGGTAAAGATAACTTAGGAAAATTTGATTTGATAATGGATAAAAGAATTTTCCTAGGATATTCCAACCGAAGTAAAGCATATAGAATTTTCAATAAACGAACATGTGTTGTTGAAGAATCAATTCACGTTGTATTTGATGAATTTGAATCCTCTGACAAAACCATTGATGATGAGCAGGAAGTTGTTTTAAATCAAGAAAATGCTCAATCTATTTCTAAATCTCTTATTCCAGAAGTTGATCAAACCAAGGAAGAAAAACAGTTACTAGGTCAACCTAGAGCCTGGAAATACAATAGGAGTCATCCCCTAGATCAAGTCATAGGAGATGTGAATGAAGGAGTCAAAACTAGAAATAGAATTTTCAATGAAGTAAGTCTTTCTGCACTCATTTCTGAGATTGAACCTTTTAACATTGACGAAGCCCTATCAACAATGATTAGGTTATAGCAATGCAAGAAGAACTAAATCAATTTGAAAGAAATCAAGTTTGGGATTTGGTACCTCAACCTAAGGATTATCTGATCATTGGCACTAAATGGGTATTCAAGAACAAACTTGATGAAGCCACAATTATTGTCAGAAACAAGGCAAGATTGGTGGTCAAAGGCTATAATTAGGAAGAAGGAATTGATTATGAGGAAACGTATACTCCAGTGGTTAGATTGGAAGCCATACGTGTACTCTTAACCTTTGCATGCATCAAAGGATTCAAACTCTATCAAATAGATGTAAAGAGTACATTTCTAAATGGCTACATCATGGAAGAAGTATATGTAGAGCAACCTCCAGGTTTTGAAGATGTAACCCAACCTGACCATGTTTTCAAACTCAAAAAGGCTTTATATGGTTTAAAACAAGCTCCTGGAGCATGGTACGAGAGGCTCAGTAAATTTCTTATTGATCAAGGTTTTGTACAAGGAAAAGTTGATACAACACTTTTTACAAAACGAAAACGTGATGATATATTAATTGTGTAAATATATGTTGATGATATAGTTTTCGGTGCTACTAACGAAACTATGTGCAAAGAATTTTCTGAGATAATGCAGGGGGAGTTTGAGATGTCAATGATGGGAGAATTAAATTTCTTTCTCGGTTTGCAAATCAAACAAAGAAAGAATGGAATCTTTATATCTTAAACAAAATATTTGAAAGAGCTATTGAAGAAGTATGGATTGGATGAAGCAAATGGAACGGAGACACCCATGAGCTCAACCACATTGCTTGATGCGGATGTCAAGGGAAAAGATTACAATATCACAAAATATAGAGGAAGGATTGGATCATTACTCTATCTCACTGCAAGCAGACCTAACATTCAATTCAGTGTGGGTATGTGTGTGAGATATCAATCAGCACCAAAAGAGTCACATGCTGAAACCGTCAAACATATCTTTCAATATCTTGCTGACACACAAGAATTGGGTCTATGGTATCCCAAAGGAAAAAGTGAATACCTAGTTGCTTACTCAAACTCTAATCATGGAGGATACAAGAAGGACAGAAAGAGCACAAGTAGACAAGGCCAATTTTTTAAAGGCTCACTTGTATCATGGTTTAGCAAGAAACAAACTACAGTGTCTCTTTCATCAACAGAAGCTGAGTATGTTGCAGTATCAAGTTTTTGTGCACAAGTAATTTGGCTAAAGCAACAACTCTAGGATCTTGGTATTTATTTGAAAGAAACACCAATATACTGTGACAACATTAGCACGATAAGTTTGGCAAAGAATCTTTTTCAACATTCTAGAACCAAACATATTGATGTTAGACATCACTTCATCAGAGATCATGTTCAAAAGAAAGATATCAAAGTCATATTCATTCTAACTCATTTTCAACTAGCTGATATCTTTACAAAACCTCTCACAAAAGATCAATTTTTATATATTAGAAGAGAATTGGGAATGGTAAATCCTAATGAGTTATACGTTATCTAGTGTTTACAAAATGTTAGATGATATTATTTATTGATGTTTTGATGATTACTAACTTAAGCATCAGAGTTTCTAGCAATTTTTTTGCAGGATCATAATATTCTGTTTTGGGGTATGAATAGCAGAGGTTAACAGAGGACAACATTACTGGAGTGTGAACTTCAAGTAATGAGCATCAATGGAGTGACAACTTCAAGTAATAGATGTATCACTGGAGTGACAACTTGAAGTAAGGGATGCATTACTCAAGTAGCCACTCGAGTAATGAACTTGGAAATGTGCCAGTGAAGCATTAATTTCAAATGAAACAACACAACAGTTGAAAATAAACAGTCAGAAGGTGAAGAGACAGCTTACCCGAGGGAGGCCTCAAGTGATATTCAATGTTACTCGAGTAAGGCCTCGAGTGAACCTGGGTGAAATTTTAAATCATCTGATTTTCAGTACAAATCTGTTCTAAAGAGTCATCCAATGATCAAGGGAATATACATAGATAATTATAATATTATTCATGCCAGGTACGCGCTCAAAATTGCTGTATTTTAAAAATTTTCATATGATCACTCGAGTAGCTACCCGAGTGATGATGATGATCACTCGAGTAAGCCCTTGAGTGATGTCGGGTTCTAGGTTATTTCTACTCGAAACTCAGTCATTTCTCACAAAATCTCCTCAAGTGATTCTACTGTGCTCTCACCAAAACTTTTTAAGGAATCTTTCTCTTCAAATTTCCGTCAAAACCCAGTGATTCATAGCCTCAAAAACCTCTTAAACATCTCTGAATCCCTGCCCGAGACTTGCGACAGTTACCCCTGTTTTTCCTAAAACTTCTCATTTTCTAAAATCACAATGGTAAGGATAAAATCTCCCAACCTTAGTACTCCTTCTGAGTCTTCAGAGCCTTATCAACCCTCTGATTCATTTTCCTCTCCTCCCACCAAGAAGAGGAAAATATCTCCCAAAGCCAAAGCCAAAGCCAAAGCCAAAGCCAAACCGCAAACCAAACCTAAGGTAAAAGGGGTTGTGATCAAGGAGCCCATTACCACAAGAGCTCAATCCAAGAAGAGTTCACCTCTAGGAAGAGGCAAAAAAACAAAAGACCATCTCCTCCCTCCTCTGATTCTTCAAACACACCTACTTTTACTCCTAAGCCTCTGAAGAAGCCTAAAGTCAGTGAGAAGATTACCAAAGTTATGGTAGGCATGCTTGAGCAAGCTTTCAAGTCTAAAGATGCAAAGAAAGGGAAAACTTCAAAGCAAGCTGAGGAGAAGGATGAAGAAATCACATTTCCTCTAAAGGGATTTAATGTGAAAAAGCTTGAGGAATCACAGAAGTACCTGAGTCATTTTGCAAGAAGGAATGTGTGCGAGATGACTACATTGACTACAAGGTGCTTCAAGAGGTATTGAAATTTGATCTTAGTCCCTACCTCAATGCCTATATTCCTTGGTTGTCTGTCAAACTACCTTTTTGCACCAAAATTATGAGACACTTCTATTATAACCTCGAACCGATTAATGATCCTGTTAGGAAGTCAGTAGAAGAATAAATGACTTTCGAGGTTCGAGGTCAAAGAATTCTTATCTCACCCTCCTAAATCAATAACTGGTTAGGAATAGAAGATCCTCCTGATGATAATTACCCTAAGCTTTCGCCAAACCAAATTTTTTCTATTCTTAGACCTGGTGAAGTTATGGGACCTCTCAACTTCAATCCAAGTGATATGAGTAATTTCCATAGAGTCCTATGGTATATCTACTCTAGAGCTATGGTGAACAAATCCAACAATTTCACTCACTTCATTAAGAGGGACTTCAGGAAATTTGCCTCAGTGATCTTTAAAGAAGAAAAAGACTTGGGAGAGTATATCTTCAGTGAGATCAAGAGGTATAGATATGAGGGAAAACCAACTACTCCAATGCCTTATCCTCAATTAATTTCCCTGTTTTTCAAGAAGAACAAGATTTGGTATTTGGAGAGTATGGAGCCAGTAGAGAGGTTAGCACCAATAGGAAGGAATCAAATTGAAAAATTGAATATTGAGATTCCTCTGAAGACACCTCTTAAAGCAAGCCCAAAGAAAAAGAAGATTGAGACAGCAACAAGTCGTATGGATGACACTCAGTCTTCTACTCCTGCCAACACATCTCCTCCATCTTTCTTTAGTACCGCAATGCAAACGTTCATGGAGAATATTTTGAGGAGTTTCCACATTGATATTGCAAATACCAACACAGAGTTGATTACCCACATGAATGATAAAATGGGACAACTCGAGGAGACAATGGACAAGAGGCACGAAGAGTTTCTTGCTAAACAACGTGCCCAGGGTGAGCTTCTGAGATCCATTATGGCTAGATTTGATGTTATGGCATCTGGATCTTCTACTCCTGGTCCTTCTGATATTCCTGAGCCCATACCTACCTCTGAGCCTGGACCCTCTATCCCTACTGAGCATAGACCATCTGAGAGTGGACCCAGCAACATCTTATTCTCTATGCCAGATCCTGAAACATCTGAGCCCATTCACATCACCTCTAATGAACAACCTCAGCCTATTCACCCTGAGCCCACACTTACTCCCATTACATCTCCTGCACGCACTGAGGAGGCACTTGTGTCTTCACCGGTTGCTACAGAGGAAGTAGAGATTACCTCTCTGGTTCCTTACCCTTCATCTCCTCTGGTGAATCCTCCAGATGATCTTCAGACACCACCAGTGAACCTTCCTGAACCTGAATCATCATCTTCAGATTCTTCTAGTTCTGATGGTTCATATGAGTCATTGGCTTTTCTTGTCACTCCCATCTCAGTCGCCAAGCCACCTACTCCTCCTCATGATTGATTCCACCTTTGTGATGAAGACAAAACGGGGGAGAAGAACTTGAGTGATTTTGTGAAGAATGGCTGAGTCTATAGATTGGGATTTGGGTGTATGGGCTTTGTTTGGTTTGTTTTATTTTTAGGTGATTTATTTCCTTTTGTTCTTGAACAATTTTATGTTTAAAGTTTGATTATGTATTGAATTTCTCATTATGGCAATTTGTTCTTTTATGATATTTCATTGCAATTGCATTTTGGGACTAATATGTTTTTGATTATGTATGCAAGGTAAACAAGTAATCATAAGAACAAAAACTATGAAAAGATCTTTAATAAGTTATTTCACAAAGAGTTTTCAAGTTTAATTCAACAAATGATTTTATATGAAAAGAATTTGAAAAGCATATGTTTGAAAACTCAACTTCAAAAACTTTGTTCAAAATCACCAAGTTTTGTCATCATCAAAAAGGGGGAGAATGTTAGATCCCATATGTTTTTATAATAACAAAGATTGGATCAATAATATGAAAGGATTTCATAACAAACAAATGAATTTGAACAAAGTGGCAAAGCATCACTTGGAGTTAGCACTGGAAGTAATCAACAATTTTTAAGAATGCTTACTTGACTAGCCACTTGGGTAACAGAAGCCATTACTCAAGTAGCCACTCGAGTAAGCAAACAGAATTTCATCCAATGAGGCATTGCCAAATTTTGAACGAAGTTACTCAAGGGACCACTCGAGTAATCTGCAAAGTTATATAGACCATTACTCGAGTAGCCACTCGAGTAACAAGATTTTCACAGGAATCACTCGAGTAGCCACTCGAGTAACCAGGTCCAAAATCTTCCAGTGACTCTGGGCCAAGAAATGCAGCATGTCACTCGAGTAGCCACTTGAGTAACCAGTGAGAAAATAGCATTACTCGAGGGACCACCCGAGTAATCTGTAGAGTTATTTGAAGTGCCACTTGAGTAGTCACTCGAGTAACTAGATAGTAAACTCTCGGCCAAGAATTTGATGCCATTACTCAAGGGAGTAATCGAGTAATCTGCCGGGTTATTTGAAAGCCACTCGAGAGACCGCCCGAGTAAGGTGTGAAGAAACATGAAGGCCACTCGAGTAAGCAATTTACCACAGTGATCACCCGAGTAATCTATGAAGGTAAAGACATGGCCACTTGAGTAGCCACTCGAGTAATCAGGTATTTTCAAGGTTTGTAATATATCACTCCATGTCTTACCCGAATAATATCCTATATAAATTATTGATTTACTCACTGCCATATTTTAGACAAGTTTACTTGAGGGATCACTCGAGTAACAATCTTGATCATTCGAGTAAGGCAGTCCAGAAATTATATTTTTATCGAATATCTCTTGATTTGTTATCTATATGATTAACTCTTCATTGTACTAGTATTCTAGGTACATTTGCAGAGAAATAATGAAAGAGTATGACAGATTTGAGAAGTCAAATAAAAGTCTGAACGTTCACCTAACACTACCTACCGCCAACGGATAGTTTTCAAATACGAAGAATAGTCAACCATTGTTGTGCGACTCTAACAAACAAGTTTGAAATTGATTCCAACGGACACTACAAATCATCTATATATATGGAGCATTCAAAGAGAAGAAAATAAGTCACAAACTGAGATTACACTGATCAACACACTCTTAGTACTTTGTTTTCATTAGTTATTCATTTGTACTTCAGAGCTTATATATTTGCTCTGTGAGAGAGTTTTTCATTACAAACTCAATATTTGTTATTGAGACAACTTAAGGTAGTGGAACCTTGAGTTGGGGATTTGATTGCAACGTGTAAGGGGGCATGAGTGTCCAAGTATAGGAACTTGCTGTGTACTGAGGTGCCAAGAACCCACTAAATCTTGGAGAATATAGTGAAACTCTCAGAGACGCTCTGAGTATTGGACGTAGGTCAAAGTGGTTGTAGCCAAACCAGTATAACTCCTGGTGTACACTACAGTGATATTTCTCCTTGCTCTTAACTGCTTTTAATATTCCGTAAAGTTTCCTTATACGTAACAAAATTTCTGGAATCACCCAATTCACCCCCTCTTGGGTGAAACGCTTGCACTAACAATATGTACCCCACACACATATTATCACACCTACAAATTAATTTCTTTTAACATTTAGCCATTAACAGCCTTGTTATACTTATATACCACTACAGTTACAATTAAGAAAATGAAAAATTAATCTACAGTTGAGAACTATGAGAAGTTTATTTCATGTCTTGATCAAAATTTTGCTAGTTACTAACAAAGATATGGGGGCATAGTTCTTTGCAGTCACTTTTTTATCAATGAATACATACAGTATATATAATAAAAAATGGGTTAAAAGTTTATTTTTCCCTGAAAGTTGTTATGATGGAGCAATTTTGCCATGGAAGCTTTTGTGGAAGCCCTTGTTATACTTATATACCACTACAGTTACAATTAAGAAAATGAAAAATTAATCTACAGTTGAGAACTATGAGAAGTTTATTTCATGTCTTGATCAAACTTTTGCTAGTTACTAACAAAGATATGGGGGCATAGTTCTTTGCAGTCACTTTTTTATCAATAAATACATACAGTATATATAATAAAAAATGGGTTAAAAGTCTATTTTTCCCTGAAAGTTGTTATGATGGAGCAATTTTGCCATGGAAGCTTTTGTGGAAGCCCTTGTTATACTTATATACCACTACAGTTACAATTAAGAAAATGAAAAATTAATCTACAGTTGAGAACTATGAGAAGTTTATTTCATGTCTTGATCAAACTTTTGCTAGTTACTAACAAAGATATGGGGGCATAGTTCTTTGCAGTCACTTTTTTATCAATAAATACATACAATATATATAATAAAAAATGGGTTTAAAGTCTATTTTTCCCTGAAAGTTGTTATGATGGAGCAATTTTGCCATGGAAGCTTTTGGGGAGGCAATATCACCCCAAAAGTTTTCTAAATCGTAGTAATTTTGCCCTAATAATTATCTCAACTAAGTTTGACCGTTAGTTGACCAAATATACTAAGCTAATAGTCCACATGTTATCTACATCATTTTCGTTAAGGTGCAAATTTACCATAAAATTTTTCACTTAAGAGCAACGCTGACCTAAAAGTTTCCAAATCAAAGCAGCAATGTCGCCCTAATAGTTATCTAGGTTAAGTTTGACTATTAGTTAATCGAATATGTTGAGCTGACAGAGTGAACAACATTGATGAAGAAACAATTACATATGGAGGAAGAGTTCACATTTGCCAGAGAGTAATTAAGAAAAAGATTGAATCATTAGATGCATAAAACACTAAGGATAATTGTTGAGAACAAGGCCATCGAAAACTCTATGCCATCATACCCCAATGACGCCAAGATAGGCAAGCACCTCTTTGATTTTTTCTTCATCACTAAGATGTTTTCACCTCTTTGATTTTCTCTTCATCACACAAGATGCTTGTGTTTTCACCTCTTTAGTTGTTTGTAATCCTTCCACCGGGATGCATTTTTTCAAAAAAAAAATCCTTATTTTTAAATCTAACTTTTTAAAAAATGAAATAGATGACATATGGACTTGTCAAATAGGCATATTTGGTCAACTAATGGGTAAACTTAACCATCATAACAAACAGGGTGAAATTGTTACGATTTAAAAATTTCCAAAGCAACATTGCTCCTGAGTGAAAACTTTTGGGGCAAATTTGCACCTAAATCCAAAACAAAAATAACGTGGATGACACGTTGACTGTCAGCTCAGCAAACTTGGTCAACTAATAGTTAAACTTGATTGAGATAACAGCCAGGACAAAATTGCTATGATTTGGAAACTTCCAAGACAATATTGTGTAATATCCTAAGTTGTAATTAAGGGCTAATGACCTCAAAAGGGGTGTAATCCATGTTAGTTAAACAATTTTGAAGTATATGATGTGAATTATGGAATGAAATATGCTTGATAATGGTTTAGTATATATTGTGATAATTGTTAGAGCAAGCGTTTCACCCAAGAGGGGGGTGAATTGGGTGATACTAAAAAATTTCGTTGCAAATATAAAACTTGACGGTGAATATAAAGCAATAAAGAGTAAGGAGAAATATCACCGAAGTGTACACCGAGAGTTATACTGGTTCGGCCACAACCACTTTGACCTACGTCTAGTCCTCAGAGTATCTCTGAGAGTTTCACTATAATTTCCAAAATTCAGTGGGTTCTTGGCACCTCAGTACAAGCAAGTTCCTTCGTCTGGACACTCGCTCCCCCTTACAAGTTGTAATCCAATCCCAACTTAAGGTTCCACAACCTTAAGTTACCTCAATAACAAATATTGAGTTTGAATGAAATATCTCTCTTACAGAGTGAATAAGAATCACTAAAGTACAGAATTACAAGTATGTGTAAAAACAGAGTATTGAGCGTGAACTTGATAATGCGTTCGTGTGTGTTCTTGTTGTTATCTCTGTTTGGATGTTCCCATATATATAAATGTGTTGATAATGACCGTTGGAACATTTTCTTCTCTCCCGTTAGAGTATGTGCAGCCACTGTTGACTTTTCCAGTTTTTGAAAAATATCCATTTGCGGTAGGTGGCAGTAGGTGGTGTTTGAACATTGCATTTGACTTTCCTTATTTGGTAAGATCTCTTTATTGTTTATCTGTGAATATGCTAAGAATACTAATACAATGAAAGGTTAATCATATAGGAAACAAATCAATGAACGTTGGAATGATTTCTGAATTTCTGGACTTGGATACTCGAGTGGTCCCTCAAGTATTCATTAAGTTTACTCGAGTTATTACTCGAGTATCTTCATGAAAATATTGATAGAGAGCAAGTCAATAAATGAACATTACATCACTCGGGTAGTACATGGAGTAAACAAATTTACAAACCTTGGAAATACCTGTTTACTTGAGTACTTACTCGAGTACCGCCTCGAGTGAATATCTATTTTTTGCATAGCTTACTCAGGTGGATATTTCAAGTGCATTGTAAATAACTCTGCAGATCACTCGATTACTGACTCGAGTAATCTCATTCAAGTCTTTGACATAGAATACCTACATATTTGAGTAGTGCCTCGAGTGAAGTGTGATAATAACATCTCAAATTAATCGAGTGTTACCTTCAAGTTTTGTTTACCATATTGGTTTACTCGAGTTGCTCCTCGAGTAACATTGGCAGGATTGGAATGCCGAGAGCAAGATATTCCTTGAAGCAGGGGACTTGAGTACTGACTCGAGTAACGTGGGCAGGCCGAGAGCAACTGGAAGTGATTTCCCTTATTACTCGAGTACTTACTCGAGTAACGTTGGCAGGCCGAGAGCAACTGGAAGTGATTTCACTGATTACTTAAGTACTTACTTGAGTAATGTTGGCAGGCCAAGAGCAACTCATTTCCTTGTGGCAGGTTACTCGAATATTGACTCGAGTAACTCTTCTTTTCATTTCATATTACTCGAGTTGTCCCTCGAGTGATGTATCTGGCCGTGAGGTACTTGAGTTTCTGTGCTCTGGTTGTAATACCCTGAATTTTGAGACTCGAGGCTAGAGAATAAGCCCGAGATTAGTGGATTGCTAAGCCCCGGTTTAGCAAAGATCCCAAATTATGATTAAGGGTTAATGACTCCAAAAGTGGATATGGTTAGTGATAAATAACCCTTTTGGAGAATATGATGTGATTTGGCACTCGAATATGATTCGTGTGTGTTGTGAGCAGCGCCGAAACCCTGTATTTGAGTTTAATTATGGATTAACATCCAAATTGACTTAGAATAGAGGGAATAATTGAATGGGTTATTGTGTTGGAAATGGTGTCATAGTGTGTTTTGATGTCAATGAAATTGGTTTGGAACTTTGGAATGGAAATGTTGCAATGTTAGGTTTTGAAATGTGAATTGTGTTGACATGTTGAGATTGTTGTGAAAACATGTCAATGAGATGTGAATTTGATTGATTTGGTGTTTTCAATGGATTCCTTGTGAAAATTTATGTGGGAATGATGTTTGGTATGAAAATGGAACCATTTGAAGCAAAGATGCAAAATCTGAAATTCTGTCCAGTGAAACTCTATTCTGGGCAGTCTTCTCGTGTGGATGTTTTTACTAGGAAAATGATGTCAGAAAATTATGAAACTTTTTAGTCTTCAAGTTCACATCCGAAGCTTCAAAATAGACATATAATTTATGCCATTTCATTTTGGGAACTGGGAGATATGACTGTCCAAAGTTTGAGGTCGAAAATGGACTCTGTTTTGGGGCAGTGATGAAATTTGTGTAATTCTGGAATTTTGTGGTGATTTATGGTAATGGATCATATTTTTTCAATGAAGAGGACTTAAATACCTTTTATTTGGCTTTAGAATCACCTCCTTTCTATTTTTCTAGAATTAGTTATGATTTTTCAAAGTTTGGGTAGAAAATCTGCCAGAAAATCTGAAAATGGGAATTATGACATCATCTCATTAAAAGATGACATCAGCATGGAATTAAATATCTTCTCATCTTCTTCAGCTCTCATTTTCTGTCGTGATGAACCAGCTGAAACTAGTGAGAGAAAGTTGAGATCTCTTAGAGAGAGAAAGAGGAGAAATCTCGCAAGGTAAGCTGATTTCTCCGACGATCTAGCTCCTAACGCGTATAACCTTGCTTCTAAGCTTCTCTTTCATGTTCTTTAAGGTTTTGGAAGCTCAATTTTCATGGTTTAAAAGGGGCTAGGGTTCAGCCATATTGAGTAAAAGCCAGAGGGAGCTTGAGGTAACTTCCGAAACTTCAATCTTTGATTGTTCTGGTTGCTGTGGTTGATTTAATCGGTGAAATTTCACCGGATTGTCTTTGTTTGTAAATTTGGAAAATGGGTTGGCCTAGGTGTTATGCTGCCTAAATTGATACTAAATGGTAGTTCTAACCCAATGTAATGGTCAATAAAGTGGTTAGGAGTAGAAAGGAACGCGTTTACGGAGCCGAAACCGAAAAACCCCAATTTTTCCCAGGGAATTGAGAATTTCGGCCAAGCCTTGTTTGGAGGGGTTAGAGATGGATTTTCAATGATTTCATGATTCCATTGAGTTTAGGAGTGAAAATTAGGTGGGGTTACAGTTGGTCACTTTTTCGGAAAAGGCCGAAAAAAGCATAATTACGAAAACGCCCCTAAAACCCTTAAAGTGGGGCTGCCAAGGGTAAATTTGTAAATTGACATTGAATTTGATAATTCTGAGTCAGGAAATGTATTTCTTGGGTGAAAATATGTAAGAATAGCCCATGTCAAAGTTTCAAGAAAAGTACAGCCGGACCGGGTACGGCCGGGCCGGGCCGGGTCCTCGGGGGTATTTTAGTAAATTTTCAATATAGCCTCATATAACCCCCAGAAACACTATGGAAGTGTCTAAATGTTACATTTGACATTGTAGGATCGAATGTAAAGCCCCGAGTTGCTGGCACGCAAATCGAGGAGAAAAGACTGGAGGTAGGGGACTTACCTTACTTGCATGTATTTGATATCTTTGCTTGTGTAGTGATGTATGTGATTGCTTTACTTGATTGTGTAGAGCATATTTGAATAAATGAAGCTCTGTTTCTATTTTGCTGTGCCATAGTTTTGTTACATGAAACATTGAGCATGCAGAAATGTCATTATGGGGCATGCATCTAGATAAAGCTAACATGTCATACACATAGCATCTATCATGCATGCATTATGGTATCTGTTTCCTACTGAGATTCTCTCAAATCTCACCCTCCCCTACCAACAATTTAGACAGGGCAAGTGACTCGTGGAGGGAGCGGCTAGGACTCCTTCGAGATGAGAGTTGGTAGTTGGTTAGCAATGAGTTGTGAAGACTGTATATGATTCGGTTGAATATATGGTTTTGAATTTGAGATCAGATTGTGTAATCCCCATTTGAAGAATTGAAATGGGCAATTATGCCCTGTGTATCTTTAGCGAAGGTATGTACCCGGGATTGCCGGGATGATTATGTTGTGCACTCTGATATTTATATGAATGTGATTTATCTTCACGTAGTAATTGTATTCAAAATGTGAATATGAGACCAAGTTAATTAGATTTTAAAAGGTATTTTTGAAAACCCTATCTCAAGGATGGGATTTTAAATGAGTTTTGATTATTATTGGTCTCTATTTCATTTTAATCGCGTATTTCGGATATAATTACGGAAGGAGGTTACACTGGTTACTTCAAGTTTCTGTCTCATTACTCGAGTTCTTACTCAAGTAGCCCTTTAGAAATTCTGCCAGTGATGAAGTTTCTCAACTTTCTCTCTTAGCCTTTCTTCATTATTTCAGTGCTTACTTCAAGTGATGATTTGCTCTGTCATTACTTTGTTCAAACTTGTTTGTTTATCAAAAAATTTTCACACCCATTCTTTGTTATCATCAAAACATGTGAGATCTAACATTCTCCCCCTTTTTTGTGATGACAAAACTAGGTAATTTTGAACAAAGTTTTTGAAGTTGAGTTATCAAATAAACACTTCTTGAAATCAATTGTAACTTTGAAATCCTTTTTGAAATAACTTATTAAGTGTCAATTCAAATTATTTTGGAAAGTTTTGAAAACATAACATGTTCACCTTGCATACATAATAAACTCATTAGTCCCACAATGTAATATAACTTATAACTAAAATGAACTTGAATTGAAATTGAAAGTTAAAGAAACTTATATTGAAATTGAACTAGAATTGCATTACAAATATGAAAAGCTCCCTAAATCCCATGTATACCCATATACCTGAAAGAAGCTCAGTCAACCACAAAATCATTCAAGCTCTTCTCCCCCTTTTTGTCTTCATCAATCAAGTGGAGAACTAGAAGGCTTGACTGCAGATATAGGCTTGACAGGAAGGACCAAGGAACCATCTGAGCTAGAAGAATCAAAAGAGAAGCTGGAAGATTCTGTTCAGGAAGGTTGAGTGGAGGGATATGAATGTCATCTCTTGGAGGAATTGGAGGTGACTGATATACAATAACAGAGGTGGTCTTAACCTCTTCTGTGGCACCTGCAGAATGATGACCAGAGGATGAGGGAGAGATCTCCTCTGTATGAGTAAGGGAAGGAATAGGTGTAGGTGTGGGTTCAGGCTGAACTCTGGGTGGTGAATCCTCAATGGTGATGTGGATAGTCTCATTGGTTTCAAGATCATCCACTGAGCATAGAATATCTCTAGGAAGAATAATGGGGATTTTGAGTGTAGAGGGTCTAGGTTCAAAGGGGCTAAACTCTAGAAGTTTGGGAAAGGAGATCTTAGGGACAGTTCGCTCGACATCAATATGATGATGCTCTGAGGGGATGTTCTCTGGAGGTGAGAATGCCTCAGGAACAGATAATGGACCAGCAGAAGGTCTAGGACCCATAGAGTTCAATCTAGCCAGAATCAACCTTAGAGTCTCACCCTGGGCATGCTGCTCTACTAATATCTCCTCGTGCCTATTGTCCATCCTCTCAACCAATTCAGCCATCTTGTCATTCATGTGAGTGATCAACTCGGTATTGGTATTTGCAATGTCGATATAAAATCCCTTTAGCATATTCTCCATGAAATGTTGAAGTTGGGCATTGAGGAATGAGGGTGAGGATGTAGTACCAGCTAGAGTAGAAAACTGTGTGTCATCCATTTTACTCGTTTCAGTCTCAATCTTCTTTTTCTTCTTCTTGAGGCCTGACTCTAGAGGACCCTTGAGAGGAATCTCAACATTAAGCTTCCCAATCTGGTTTCTTCCAATTGGAGTGACCCTCTCAATGGGCTCCTTATTCTCCAAATACCATATCTTGTTTTTCTTTAGAATAAGAGAAATGATCTGAGGATATGGCATAAGAGTATTTGCTTTCCCTTCTATTTTGTACCTATGTATCTCAGAGAAGATGTATTCTCCCAAGTCCTTTTATTCCTTCAGGAGTAGAGAAGCAAACCACCTATAGTCTCGGTCAGAGAAATGGGTGTAGTTATTAGCTTTGTTCACAAGGGATCTAGAGTAAATATACCAAAGAATCCTGTGATGGTCACACATGTCACTTGGTTTAAAGTTAAGAGGACCCACTAGCTCACCAGGTCTAAGGACAGTGAAAATCTGGTTAGGTTCAAGCTTGGAATAGATGTCATCAGGGGGATTCTCTATTCCTAACCAAATATTGATCCTAGAGGGTGAGATAAGGATTTTCTGGCCTCTAACTGTTGTGGTCATTTCTTCCTCTACAGAAGTCCTATTAGGTTTATCTAGGATTTCTAGGTTGCAGTAGAAATGAGTGACTATTTTAGTACAAAAAGGAAGTTTAATTGAAAACCAAGGCATAAAGGGTTCAAGGAAGGAACTTAGGTCATACTTCAATACCTCCTGAAGAATCTTGAGATCCATACTGTGAGTTTTGCATACTTTCCTTCTTGAGAACTGTGTCAGGTACTTTTGAGATTCCTCCAATTTGTTGACATTGAACCTTTTTGGAGGTTTAGTGATTTCTTCTTCTAGCAATTCTAGCTTTTTGGAGGATTGGCCCTTCTCTAATTGTTCAAGGATCCCAGCCATAGCTTTGGCAACATTCACATCATACTTTGGCTTTTTGGAGGGTTTCGGAGTAAAATAGGGAGTGGAAGAATCAGAAGGTAAAGGAGAAGGAGACTTAGTGCTTTTGCCTCTCCCAGTTGAGGTGCTTTTCTTTGATTGAGCCCTTGTGACCACTGGCTCTTTGATCACAACACCTCTCTCCTTTGGTTTAGGTTGAGGTTTCGGTTGGATTTTGGCTTTTGATCTTGGAGTAAGCTTTCGTCTCTTTTTAGGAGGAGAAGAAAGAGGATCAGAGGGTTGTCGAGATCCAGAAGAGTCTGTAGGAGTAAGATTCTTGGTTCTAACCATCTTGATTTAGAGAAAATAGAGATCTCAGAAAACTAGAGTGAGAAGTCGTAAGTTAAGGCAGAGAGATTCTGAGCAAAATAGGAAGTTTTTGGAGCTAAGATTTGATGGGTTTTGACAGAAATCAAGCAAGGAAGAGATTGTGAAAACTTTTTGAGAGAGGACTGGGTAATTCACTCGAAGAGATTTTGTGGAAATGATCAAGTTTGCGACTGTTAAAGACCTAGAACCTGACATTACTCGAGGCCCTACTCGGGTAATTATCAAGTTTACTCGAGTCCCTACTCGAGTGATCATATAGAAAATTCTAAAATAATTCATTTAAATTGCGTACCTGGCATGAATAATATTGTAATTATCCATGTATCTTCCCTCGATCATTTAATAGCCATTTTAGAACATATTTGAGTTGATTCTCATCGAATTTGTGATCTGGACCTGCAGTCACTCGAGGCCTTACTCGAGTAAAGTTCAAGTTTACTCGAGGCTTCCCTCCAGAATCTGTCTTTTCTCCTCTTGAATGTTCATTTTCCACCAAATGAACCATTTGATTTAAATTCCATGTGACTTGAGACTTCACTGCCAGTTTTTGAAGTCCATTACTCGAGTACTCACTCGAGTAATGTGCTCTTTTACTTCAAGTTGTCCCTCGGGTAATGCTGCACTGTCAGACATTACTTGAAGTTGGCACTCCAAAGATGGTGTCCTCTGATAACCTCTATTTTTATTTCTTAAAACAGAGTTTCAATCTTCCTGCAAAACAAGTTTCTATATACTCTGATGCTTAAGTTAGTAATCATCAAAACATTATCAAATAACATTATCTAACATTATGAAAAACCAAAATAACTTACAATTCATTGGGATTTACCATTCCCAATTCTCTTCTAATGTATAGAAATTGATCTTTTGCAAGAGGTTTGGTGAAGATATCAGCTAGTTGAAGATGAGTAGGAATGAATATCACTTTCACATCTTTCTTTTGGACATGATCTCTGATGAAGTCGTGTCTGACATTGATATGCTTGGTTCTAGAATGTTGAACTGGATTCTTTGCCAAGCTTATCATACTAGTATTGTCAGAATATATTGGTATTTCTTTGAGATAAATACCAAGATCTTGTAGTTGTTGTTTTAGCCAAATCACTTGTGCACAACAACTTGAGACTGCAACATATTCGACTTCCGTTGACGAAAGACACACTGTATTTTGTTTCTTGCTGAACCATGATACAAGAGATCCTCCAAGAAATTGACCTTGTCCGCTGGTGCTCTTCCTATCTGTCTTGTATCCTCCATGATCAGAATCTGAATATGCAACAAGATATTCACTTCTTCCTTTGGGATACCACATACCCAATTTTGGTGTGTCAGCAAGGTATCTAAAGATTCGTTTGACGGTTTTGGCATGTGATTCCTTTGGTGCTGATTGATATCTTGCACATATGCCAATACTGAATTGGATGTCCGGTCTGCTTTCCATGAGATAGAGTAATGATCCAATCATTCCTCTGTATTTTGTGATGTTGTAGTCTTTCCCTTTGACATCAGCATCAAGCAACGTAGTTGAGCTCATAGGTGTGTGTTCGTTCCATTTGCTTCATCCATTCCATACTTCTTCAATAGCTCTTTCAAGTACTTTGTTTAAGATATGAAGATTCCATTCTTTCTTTGTTTCATTTGCAAAGAAATTCAATTCTCCCATCATTGACATCTCAAACTCTCCCTGCATTATCTTAGAAAATTCCTTACACAGAGATTCATTAGTAGCACCGAAAACAATGTCATCAATATATATTTGAACAATTAAAATATCATCATGTTTTCATTTTGTAAAAAGTGTTGTATCAACTTTTCCTCATACAAAACCTTGATCAATAAGAAATTTATTGAGCCTTTCTACCATGCTCTAGGAGCTTGTTTTAAACCATATAAAGCCTTTTTGAGTTTGAAAACATGGTCAGGTTAGGTTACATCTTCAAACCCTAGAGGTTGCTCTACGTATACTTCTTCCATAATGTAGTCATTTAGAAATGCACTCTTTACATCCATTTGATAGAGTTTGAATTCTTTGATGCATACAAAGGCTAAGAGTACACGTATAGCTTCCAATCTAGCCATTGGAGCATACGTTTCCTTATAATCAATTCCTTCTTCCTGATTATAGCCTTTGGCCACCAATCTTGCCTTATTTCTGACAATAATTGTGGATTCATCGAGTTTGTTCTTGAATACCCATTTAGTGCCAATGATCCTTGGGTCGGGGTACCTTCATTCATCAAGGGATGACTTTTATTGTATTTCACATCTCCTATGACTTGAACTAAGGGATGACTTTTATTGTATTTTCAGGCTTTAGGTTGTCCTAATAACTGCTCTTCTTCCTTGGTTTCATCAACTTCTGGAATAAGAGATTTAGAAATAGATTGACCATTTTCTTGATTTAAAACAACTTCCTGCTCTTCATCAATGGTTTTGTCAGAGGATTCAAATTCATCAAATACAATATGAATTGATTCTTTAACAACACATGTTCTTTTATTGAAAACTCTATATGCTTTACTTCGGTTAGAATATCTTAGGAAAATTCCTTTATCAGTTTTAGAATCAAATTTTCCTAAGTTATCTTTACCATTATTATGAATGAAACACTTACAACCAAAGATGTGTAGATGAGCAATGTTTGGCTTCCTTCCTTTGTACAGCTCCTATAGTGTCTTTCTGAGTTTTGTTCTAATATAGGCTCTATTTGAAATATAGCATGATGTGCTCATAGCATCAGCCCAGAAAACTTGAGACACGTTCTTTTCATTTAACATTGCTTTAGCCATTTCAGTAAGCACTCTATTCTTACGCTCCATGACTCCATTTTGTTGAGGTGTCCTTGGAGCAGAGAAATTGTGATCAATTCCATTAGTATCACAATATTCTTCAAAGGCTTGATTTTCAAATTCTCCACCATGATCTGTCCTAATACCTGCAATGGACATACCTTTCTCATTTTGCACTTTCTTAGCAAAAACAATAAATTCTTCAAAGGTTTCATCCTTTGATGATAGAAAAATAACTCATGTAAATCTGGAGAAGTCATCAATAATGACCATTGAATATAAGTTGCCACCAAGACTCTTTACTCTAGTTGGGCCAACTAAATCCATATGCAATAATTGTAGTGGTCTATTTGTTGAAATCTCATTTTTCAATTTGAAAGATGATTTAGTTTGTTTACCCTTTTGACATGCGTCACAAATTGTTTTTGAAATGTACTTTGGGTAATCCAAGAACTAAATCCTTTTTGAGTAGTTTGCCTAGTTGATGCATATTGATATGAGCCAATCTCTTATGCCATAGCCAACTTTCATCGGCATTACTTAGAAAACAGTTTTTAGATTCATTTCTACTAATATCTAGAGTATAACAATTACCTTCCCTTTTTGCTCTGAGCTTAGCCTTGATATTCTTCTTATCAAGTAGTAAGTCATTCTTGTTGATAATTAGACAATCCACTGAGTCAAATATTACCCAGTTGTTTTTTTCTACACTTTGACTCACACTCAGTAAGTTATGGCATAATCCTTCGACATAGTATACGTCTTTGACTTGTATGCCTTTGTCATTTTTTATTTCACCAATTCCTACTATCCTTCCAGTTTGATTTCCTCTAAATTTTACCTTTCCACCTTCTCTAGGTTGCAATTTGGTAAAACTTTCGAAATCACCGGTCATATGTCTAGAGCATCCACTGTCTATGTACCACTTGTTGTTTTTGGATGCTTTGAGACACGTCTGTAATTAAATATGAGTAAGTCTTAGGTACCCACTTCTTTTTGGGTTCTTTTGGGTTAGTACAGCAAATTTTCAAAACATATGATCCTTTAGGTACCCATTTGTAGGTTCCTATCGTTCCTTTCTTCTTATGAATGCATAAAGAGGTATAATGACCTTTTCTATTACAGTAATTACAAAATGAAAAAGGATTTGATGTATGCACAGAATGCTGGAAATAATTCAAATATGACTTACCTCCTGCTTTCTTTCTACCTTTCCTTCTATCTGATTTTGGATCATATCCAATACCAGATCGGTCATTTACAAATCATTGAGCTTTTAAAATCACACTTAGCATCCCACTTCCTTTAGTAAATTTTTCAAGAGTTTTTGTGAGATCAGTGTTTTTCTTTTTCAAAGAAGAACAATTTTCACAATCCTCTTCTGAACTTTCTTTAAGTTCAATTTCAAGAACTTTGTTTTTCTTTTTGAAAACAACTAATTCTTTAACTACTTTGATGAATTCAAAATGTAGAGCATTATATTCAGAAAGTAATTCATCATAGGTAGGATCAGAATCATTTACCTCTTCTTCTGTTTCTTCTTGAGCAATAAGATATATATTGGTTACTTCTTCTTCATCACTTTCTTCGTCAGAGGAACTATCACCCCATATAGCATATACGAAGGCCTTGTTTTTGTTGAAGAATTTGCCTTTTCTCTTTTCTTTGCTCTTTTAGTTCAGCTCTGGACATTCTGATTTGATATGTCCTAGTTTTCCACATTCATAGCAGATAATATGATCTTTACTGCTAGTTCCTCCTTTCTGAAAGTGTTTGAATCCTTGACCTTTCTTGTAAAACTTTTTGAATCGTTTTATGATTAGGCCTATTTTATCATCTTCAAACTCATCATCCTCATCTTGATTTTCTTATTTTGCTTTTAGTGCTAGGCCTCTCTTCTTCTTGTCACCGATATCATCTAGTTCCCGTTTGAACTTTAGTTTACTTTCATATTCAGAAAGACTTTCAAATAGAGAAGCAACTGATCTCATTGATTCTCTTTTTACTTCTTCTATCACAGTGACTTTGGCCTCCCACTCTTTAGAAAGAATATTCAAAATCTTTCGTACTTGGGTATGTTGATCACAGACTTTCTCTAGTGCTGCAAGTTGATTAACAAGATGAGTATATCTAAGTTTGAATTTAGATATTGACTCACCTGATTTCATTTGAAGTAGATCGAATTCAGTGACCAAGGTTTTGATCCGATTCTCCTTTATTCCCGAAGTTCCTTCATGAGCTATTTCCAGAGCTTACCACATTTCCTTTGCTATTGGAAGTGTGCAAATTCTGAAGTATTCACTTTGACTCAAAGTACTTTGTATCATCAGAATTGCCTTGTTGTTGAGAGTGATAAGTTTCTTGTCATTCTCATCATATTCTGCTGGTGTCTTGGGAATTTTCTGAGAATCTATAATCTTTATAGGTTGATAGTTTCCACTCTCAATCACATCCCATAGCCCATATTCGGTAGCCATCATGAATACTCTGAACTTTTCTTTCCAGAAAGAAAAGTGTTCACCACTGAAACCTAGAGGTCTAGTGATGGATGCTCCGTCGGGAAGAATTCCTTCACCCATGCTTGCCATAGGATCTTTCTTAGGTTGTTATACCTTAACAAGAAGACCTACGCTCTAATACCAAATGTTAGAGCAAGCGTTTCACCCAACAGGGGGGTGAATTGGGTGATACTAAAAAATTTCGTTGCAAATATAAAACCTGACGATGAATATAAAGCAGTAAAGAGTAAGGAGAAATATCACCGAAGTGTACACCGAGAGTTATACTGGTTCGGCCACAACCACTTTGACCTATGTCCATTCCTCAGAGTATCTCTGAGAGTTTCACTATAATTTCCAAGATTCAGTGGGTTCTTGGCACCTCAGTACAAGCAAGTTCCTTCGCCTGGACACTCGCTCCCCCTTACAACCAACTCAAGGTTCCATAACCTTAAGTTACCTCAATAAAAAATATTGAGTTTGAATGAAATATCTCTCTTACAGAGTGAGTAAGAATCACTGTAGTACAGAATTACAAGTATGTGTAAAAACAGAGTATTGAGCGTGAACTTGATAATGTGTTCGTGTGTGTTCTTGTTATTATCTATGTTTGGATGTTCCCATATATATAGATGTGTTGATAATTACCGTTGGAACATTTTCTTCTCGCTCGTTAGAGTGTACGCAGCCACTGTTGACTTTTCCAGTTTTTGAAAAATATCCATTTGCGGTAGGTAGTGGTAGGTAGCGTTTGAATGTTGCATTTGACTTTCCTTATTTGGTAAGATCTCTTCATTATTTATCTGTGAATATGCTAAGTGTAATATCCCAATTTGTAATTAAGGGCTAATGACAATGGTATTGATTGTAATTTGTGTAATTAAATATTTTTGGAGAAATGAGATGTGAATTTAGTATAAATGTGTGTGGTGTTTAAGATCAAGGGTTGAGATGTTGACATGTGGCAATGTTATGGACCATAGGATGAGGCATAAGAGACAAAAACCACCTTTTTTCTCTCTCTTCTCTCTCCTATGCGTTTTTTTAGCATGGTCAAGGGGGAAAAGTGGTACATCATCATCATCCTTTCTTCATCCCTTCCATCTCTCATTTTCTCTCTCTTCCTTCCCCATTTTCGCTGAACTCAAGCTTAGAAAGAGAAAGGGAAAGCTTTGATTTTGGGTGAGTAATGGTTCTCCTTTGCTCAAATCCTTTTCTCTAATGTTGTGCATCTCATTGAGAGCTTCATTATGGTGATTTTAGAATTTTGAAAGGTGGTGGTTTGTGTGTTGGAGCGAAATCAAAAGTTGAGAATCAAGTAACTAGTCTTGGAAAGAGGAAGAGGTAAGAATTTAAACCCTTTTGACATATTTATTGTGGTCATTGGTTTAGCTTTGAGGATTTTGGATTTTTGCCCTGATTTTGGCTTAATTTTGAAATGTGTGAATTGGTTAGTGTTTAGTGTGAAATTGGTGTCATAGTGTGTCTTTGAGCATTTGAAATTGATTTGGAATGTTGGTTTGGATTGGTTTGCAATATGGTGGTTTGATTGAGTTCTTGGTAAGACATGTGGTGGTCATTGTGTAACATGTCAATGGAGGTTGAATTGGGTTGTTTTGATGATTTCAATGGATTCCTTGTGCAAATTTATGTGGGAATGGTATTTGATATGAATTTGGGAACCATTGGAAGTATTGGTGCAAAATTGAAATGTTGTCCAATGAAAGTCTATTCTGGGCAGTCAGGTTGTGTAAACGTTTTCGTTGGGCAAATGATGTCAGAAAATTATGAAACTTTCCAGTCTTAAAGTTCACATTCCAAGCTTCAAAATGGACATATAATTTGTGCCATTTCGTTTTGGGAACTGGAGATATGACTGTCCAAATTGTGAGGTCGAAAATGGACTCTGTTTTGGGGTAGTGATGAGATTTGTGTGATTCTATATTTTTGTGGTGATTTCCAGTAATGGCCAATATTTTTTCCTAGGAAGAGAACTTCAATATATTTCATTTGGCTTTAGGATCACCTCATTTCGAGTTTTTTAGAATTAATTATGATTTTTCAAAGTTATTTTGGCTGCAGCGGAAAAGTTTCTGTGCTCATTTTGGCCGCAGCCAGAAATTCTTGGCTGCTGCCAAAACCCATCTGTGCGCGTTTTGGCCACAGCCAAAAATTCTTGGCTACAGCCAAAAACCTTCTGTGCACGTTTTGGCTGCAACCAGAGGATTCTTGGCTACAGCTAACCCCCATTTTCAGCATTTTGTGATTTTGCAAAGTAATTACCAACCTAGTACTTACCAATCCTTTTAGGTTCTCTTTGAGCTTGTTATAACCATTTAAGGGACTCATATGGAACCTATTTTAAGTGTTTGGAAGTAAGAATTAGGGGTAGGAAATTAATCCACCATTCTTGATTTTTTTGTTTATAGGCTTTGACATTTGTCATACCTGCGATCCCACTGTGCCAAAGGACGTCAGGAAAGAACAAGGTAGTGACTCCTTCTTTATACCTTATGTGATACATTGTATGTGTGCTAAGTCATTGATTTGTGATGGATTCATATGCTGCAAGATTTGTGAAATTGTGAATGCACCGCTATACCAATAGTCCCTGAGTCACTGACAATGGTTCGGGTAAGGGCGTGTGCCTTCCCGGCGGTGAAAGGGGATAAGGTTAGGGTGTGATATTTGTTAATTTATGGGCCAAAAGGCTATTTATGGGCCGAAAGGCAATATGTGAGCTGTAAGGCTATTCGTATGCACTGCCATACCAACAGTCCCTGAGTCGCTAACAACGGTTCGGGTTAGGACGGTGTGCCTTCCCGGCTGTAAAAGGAGATGAGGATGGAGTGTGATTTATGTTGTTGCTGATTATGTGGTGATTTGTTTACATGCTATGTGATTACGTGTGGTATGAATGATTTGTTACTACTGGGATTCTTTAGAATCTCACTCTTTCCAAATGACTAACATTTCAGATAGGGCGAGTGGCTCCAAGGATAAGCGGCCAACTAGGAGCAGTTCGGGCTTGTAGGGACATTTATTTTGGTCTATGTTAGTTATCTGTTTTGGCTGGGATTACTGTATGTATATAGTGAATTCTTGTGGATATGTAATCCCCATTTGGGAAACCTTAAACCCATTTTATATATATGAACCCCAGGGTTGTCGGGATTTTAGTTACGTACTCTGATATTTGTGAATGTGATATATCTGCACGGGTAAGTGTGATCGAAAGTGGATGTTAGACCAGATGAAATCGTGTTTCTAAACTATTTTTGTACACCCTATCTTGAAGATAAGGGATTTTAAATGTTGTTTTGTCTTATTGGTCTCTATTTCACTTAAATTTTGTAATCCGAATATAATTACCGTAAGGGGGTTATACTAAGAATACTAATACAATGAAAGGTTAATCATATAGGAAACAAATCAATGAATGTTGGAATGATTTCTGAATTTCTGGACTTGGATACTCGAGTGGTCCCTCAAGTATTCATTAAGTTTACCCGAGTTATTACTCGAGTATCTTCATGAAAATATTGATAAAGAGCAAGTCAATAAATGAACATTAAATCACTCGGGTAGTGCATGGAGTAAACAAATTTACAAACCTTGGAAATACCTGTTTACTTGAGTACTTACTCGAGTATACTACAATTTTCTTCACAGGTTACTTGATGCTTCACTCTAGTAATGTTGGCAGGATTTCAGGCCGAGAGCACTTCAAGTTTTGCTTACCTCTTTACTCAAGTACCGCCTCGAGTGAACATCTATTTTCTGCATAGCTTACTTGGGTGGATATTTCAAGTGCATTGTAAATAACTCTGCAGATCACTCGATTACTGACTCGAGTAATCTCATTCAAGTCTTTGACATAGAATACCTGCATACTTGAGTGGTGCCTCGAGTGAAGTGTGATAATAACATTTCAGATTAATCGAGTGTTACCTTCAAGTTTTGTTTACCATATTGGTTTACTCGAGTTGCTCCTCGAGTAACATTGGCAGGATTGGAATGCCGAGAGCAAGATATTCCTTGAAGCAGGGGACTTGAGTACTGACTCGAGTAACATTGGCAGGCCGAGAGCAACTGGAAGTGATTTCCCTGATTACTCGTGTACTTACTCGAGTAACGTTGGCAGGCTGAGAGCAACTGGAAGTGATTTCACTGATTACTTAAGTACTTACTCGAGTAACGTTGGCAGGCCGAGAACAACTCATTTCCTTGTGGCAGGTTACTCGAATGTTGACTCGAGTAACTCTTCTTTTTATTTCATATTACTCGAGTCATCCCTCGCGTGATGTATCTGGCCGTGAGTTACTTGAGGTTCTGTGCTCTGGTTACTTCAAGTTTCTGTCTCATTACTCGAGTTCTTACTCGAGTAGCTCTTTAGAAATTCTGCCAGTGATGAAGTTTCTCAGCTTTCTCTCTTGGCTTTTCTTCATTATTCCAGTGCTTACTTCAAGTTAGGGATGAGCATGGATTGGACTGGACCGGGTTTGACATCAATCCGAAGTTTAGTCTTGAGAAGATCTCGGGTTGCACAAAGCAGTCCGTGGTCTAGTCTGGTCCAGCACTAACCCGAGGTCGGGCTGGACTAGACCGGGTTTTGTGGACTACCTGGACTGGTCCAGGTAGTCTAGGACCTAAATTTAATATTTTTTTTTTATTTTTTCCTCTTTGGAAGGCAAAATTTGAACCTATTAAACACAATTAGGACTACAAAAATACCTATAATAATATAAAATATGTCTCCAAAAATTAAAACATCATAAATCTATAAGAATATCCAACAACATTCAAGAACAATAAAAAAAATATGTTGAGAACAAAGATTTAAACATGATAAATATAATTAAAATACCTATAATCATATAAAAATCATCATAAAAAATAAAACTTGATTATAAATCCTTGAAAAAACTTTAACAACATTAAATAAAAAATAAAAAATAACATCTAAATTATAAAAATATTTTTTAAGAAATTGACCTGGACCAGACCGGACCAGTCTAGGTGGTTTAGTCCCCTGGTCTGGAACCTGGTCTAACCCGACTAGTTAGTCTGGTCTGGTCTGGTCCGATTTCATTATATTGCTTATTTGGACTAGACTGGATCAGACTGGACTAGCTCAAGTCAAACCAGACTAGACCGGACCACCGGGTTTTTGCTCATCCCTACTTCAAGTGATGATTTGCTCTGTCATTACTTTGTTCAAACTTGTTTGTTCATCAAAACTTTTTCACACCCATTCTTTGTTATCATCAAAACATATGAGATCTAACAATAATCAGGGATAAAATGGTAAATTTACTGACTAGTTGGCCAGTTGCCTAAGAGGAGGCTCATAGGTAACTGGAACCAATGGCTAAGATTGAATAATCAAGGGGGCGGAATTGAGTACGTATGTGAGTATGTGAATTCAAAGAAGGAAGCACAAGATGTTGACATGTGGCAAGTTGTGAACCATTGGATAAGGTCTAATTTTCAAACTCATTTTCTCTCTTTTCTCTCCCTCCAAGTTGGTTGCTAAGCATAGGAAAAGGGAAAATCTGAATTATCATCATCATCATCTCCATTTTTATTGAGCTTTAAGCAAGAAAGAGAAAGAGAAAAGCTTGAGTTTGGGTAAGTGAATGTTTCCATATGCTCAAATGGTCTTCATTAAACTTGTTCAAGAGGTTGAGAGCTTCTTTGCTATGTTTTCATAATTTTTTGAAGTAGTGTTTTGGTGCTTAAGCACATTTGAAAATTGAAGGATTAGAGAGTTGATGTTGGCAAGTTAAAGAGGGAAGCATTTGATGCATTTTGATATATATATATTATGATTTTTGGTTAAGTTATGTAAAATCTGGAATTTTTCCCTGAACATGGTGTTAAGTAGAATGTAGGAATTGGATAGAGTGTCACTGTTGTATTGGTAGCCTATTATGTCTTGGAGTTATTGGGTTTGATTTAGAAGAAAGAAGTAGAAGTTTTGATGATTGAGTTTTGGTGTGGTGTAGAGACCTAAGAGCCAAATTGTTGTTAGGATGTGATTTTGGGTATTTTGAGGTTACCAATAGGTTCCTTGTGGAATTTTGTGTGGGAATGAACTTTGGTATAAGTCTGGAAACTATTGGTATTAGATTTGGTAAATCTGGGAAAGTATATCAGCTACTGCGATTCTGGTATCTAATAACCTCACTCGAGTGAGGTAGGAGCTCACTCAAGTGCTGCGTTATGTTCTTCCTTTTCCCTTTGCATTTTAGTTAAGTGTTCAAGTAGGAAGTAAGAGTGCACTTCCTTGCCTGCGAGTGATATGAGTCATCACTCGAGTGAACTCGGTCTCACTCGAGTGTGGGAGTAGGTCTCACCTTAGGGTTGCTCTCGGGTAGTCACTCTTTGTACCTCACTCGATGGGACTCGGGTGAATGTGTGTTGTCACTCGGGTGCTGAGTATAGTGCTCGAGTGAACTGGCCACTCCAAGGTGTGTTGTGCTCTCGGGTACACACTTCCTGTGTCTCACTCATGAGGACTCGAGTACAAATGGAGCATCACTCAAGTGAGATCTTCTTCACTCGAGTGACTCGACCGAAAATTAGTACTTTTGCTCCCAAAAAGAGGTCTTACGTCAAAGTGTTCCCAACCCTTTAGGCATATATCTAGGCTTCTAGTGGTCACCTAAAGAGTTCAAATGATAGCCAACTTAAAGTAAAATGAAGATAAGAATTTGGAAAAGAGAATAACCTATCGTCCTTGATTTTGGTTTATAGGCTTTGACATTTGCCCTAGTCATGAACGAATTGTGCCAGCGCAAGTCAGGAAAGAACAAGGTAGTGACTCTTTCTCTTATACCATATGTGATGTATTGTATGTGTGCAATATCATTGATTTGTAATGGATTCAAATGCTACAATATTTATGGAATTGTGTAAGCACCGCCATACCAATAGTCCCTGAGTCGCTAACAACGGTTCGGGTAAGAGCTGTGAGCCTTCCTGGCAGTACAAGGGGAAGAAGATGGGGTGTGATATTTGTGATTATATGGAAGCCAAAAGGCTAATTGTGGGCCGAAAGGCTAATGTGAGCCGTAAGGCTATTTTTATGCACTGCCATACCAATAGTCCTTGAGTCGCTAACAACGATTTAGGTTGGACGTTGTGCCTTCCCGGCGGTAAAAGGGGATGAGGGTGGAGTGTGATTTGTGCTGCTACTGCTATGTGTGATTTGTTTACATGTTGTGTGTGATTATGTGTAGTATGAGTGGTTTGTTACTACTAGGATTCTCTTGAATCTCATTCTTTCTATTGACTAACCTTACAGACAGGGCAAGTGGCTCCAAAGAGAAGAGGATGACTAGGAGCGGCTAGAGTTTTGTAGAGATATTTAGGTTTTGAAATGTTGGTTATCAACTTTGGATTTTGGGATTACTGTATATTATTTTTGGATATAAAGAATATCTGAACATTATTGTGTAATCCCCTGAATGGTGATGTATGAACCTCTAGTTATGTATGAAACCCAGGGGTTGCCAAGATTTCTATTATACATTCTGATATGTTTAATGTGATTCTATTGCACAGGGTAATTATATTCGGAATATGGAACTTGAGACCAAGGAAGGCAGAAGTTTTGAAAATGTTTGCAAAAACCCTACTGTAACGAAGGGATTGAAAAATGATTTTTGTTATTATTGGTTTCTATTTCATTTTAATTAAGAATTTTGAATCATAATTACGAAGGGGGTTACACATTGCACTATGAAAACTTCCATGGAAAAATTGCTCCACCATGACAACTTTCAAGGCAAAATAAACCCTTAACCCTAAAAAAAAAAAACACACACACACACACACACAACAAATTAAGCTTATTATTTATATAACTTAGTTCTCAAATTTTAATTCAATCTAGAAAGAAAATTATCTGCATTTAGAATTAATTTGTGACCATTGATCCTCATCTGAAATCTGTAATGGTACTAATTGCATTTGCATGTATATTATAATAAGCTTGATATATTAATTTTTCTATGATTTTCTTAAGGAGCTGTTTGGTGTGAGGGGAGGAGAGGGAAAGTGGGGAAGGGAAAATTTTTTGGAGTCGAATTTAAAAAAAATTTAGAGATGTGGAGTTATAAAACTTTAATAAAGAGGAAATGTGGGATAAAAGAATAAGAAATACTAATTAAACCTTTTAACCCTACTTCTCAAATTTTTCTAAAGCTAACTTATAAAAATTTTCTCTCCCATTACATCCGCACCTGTCGTACCAAATAGGCCCTAAGGTAAACATTTTAATCAGAACTCCATTTCTTTAATTTCCTTAAATTGTAAATATTTACCTCTATTCAGTTTTACAAAACTTACGGGCACCTCCTCTTTGTTTGTAAATCATACATTTTTGTCTTAAATTTTAACATAATTAAGAATATTCTATTAAATATTCTGTGACAATTTTTTTATATATTGAAATTTATGTTCTAACAATTTATTAAGTGAAAATTGTTTTTGCTTAGATGTTTTGGTCATTCATAGTAGGCGTAGGTCCACTTATTAAACTTGCCAAAGCATCGCACAAATAATGTCATTGACTAGGCCATTCTTCTTATTCGTTAAGTGAAAATTGTTATTCTTTTAACTGTTATTGTCGTTTATGTGCAGGTTGTAACCCCTGCCTCGATCAAGGCCGTGATTAGTTTTCAAAATGCGTTTGATAATTGAATAAGAGATCCGGGACAATTAAAAACTTTTCAAAACACTTGTACAAATAGATCTCTATTCGTTCATTCATAAAATCAATAGGCATGTTTGGTTTGTCACATGTATAATATCAGAGTATAAGCACAATTCCCAACGTTCAACAGAGATAATAGCATTAATCCAAAAGTTTATACAGGGCATCATTGCCCATCTCAGTATCCATACCGAAGATTATACAAAACTATAATACTATGATCTATTCAATATATACACTTGTCCAAAATGATAACCAGTTTAAAAACCAAAAAGAAATTAGATAAGACTACCACTAGCAATCCTAATCACCCTTATCCACTTGCTTGCTTTTTGATCCACTTGCCCTGTCTAAAAATGTTATTTGGAAAGAGTGAGATTCAAAAGAATCTCAGTAGCAACAGTTTACGTATATGATGTATATAAACAAAGCAAGTAAACATATATTACAATGCAGCATTTCAATATTCAAGGCCGGGCACACTGCCACGTCCCCTCATTATATTCAAGGCCAGGCTTGTAATACCCCGACTTTTGAGACTTGAGCTTAAAGAATAAGCCTGAAATTAGTGGATTGCTAAGCCCTGGTTTAGCAAGATCCTAAATTATGATTAAGGGTTAATGACTTCAAAAGTGGATGTGGTTAGTGATAAATAACCCTTTTGGAGAATATGATGTGACTTGGCACTCGAATGTGATTCGTGTGTGTTGTGAGCAGCGCCGAAACCCTGTATTTGAGTTCAATTATGGATTAACATCTAAATTGACTTAGAATAGAGGGAAGAATTGCATGGGATATTGTGTTGGAAATGGTGTCATAGTGTGTTTTGATGTCATTGAAATTGGTTTGGAACTTTAGAATGCAAAAGTTGCGATGTTAGGTTTTGAAATGTGAATTGTGTAGATTTGTTGAGATTGTTGTGAAAACATGTCAATAAGATGTGAATTTGATTGATTTGGTTTTTCCAATGGATTCCTTGTGAAAATTTATGTGGGAATGATGTTTGGTATGAAAATGGAACCGTTGGAAGTAAAGATGCAAAATCTGAAATTCTGTCCAGTGAAACTCTATTTTTGGCAGTCAGTTTGTGTGAACGTTTTGAATAAGCAAATGGTGTCTAAAAATTCTGAAACTTTTCAGTCTTAAATTTCACATCCCAAGCTTCACAAGGGACATATAATTGGTACCATTTCGTGTTGGGAACTGGGAGATATGTCTGTCCAAAGTTTGGGATCAAAACTAGACTCTGTTTTGGAACAGTGTTGAGTTTTGTGTAATTCTATATTTTTTTGGTGATTTCTAGTAATGTTCCATATTTTTCCTATAAATAGAACTTAAATATATTTCATTTGGCTTTGGGATCACATCATTTAGAATTTTCTAGAATTAGTTATGATTTTTCAAAGTTTGGGCAGAAAATCTGCCAGAAAATCCGAAAATGGGAATTATGACACCATCAAAATAAAAGATGACATCAGCATGGAATTAAAAGCAATTCCTCTATCTTCATCAGCCATTTCCTGACGCCAATTCAGAAAAAAAAACGTGAGAGAGAGCTTGGAGAAAATAGGGAGAAGGAAGGAGAAATCTCACAAGGTAGGTCGATTTCTTCGGTGAATTCGTACCTAACGTGTATAATCCTTCTCCTAAGTTATTCCTCTATGTGAATTAAGGTCTTGAAGCAAGGAATTTCATTGTTTAAAGAGGCTACAATTCAGCCATAAGAAGGATAAGCCAGAAGGAGCTTAAGGTAACCTCCGAAACTTCAATCTTTGATTGTTCTGGTTGTTGTGGTTGATTTAATCAATGAAATTTCACCAGATTGTCTTTGTATGTAAATTTGGAAAATGGGTTGACCTAGGTGTTATGCTACCTAAATTGATACTAAATGGTAGTTCTAACCCAATGTAATGGTTAATAAAGTAGTTAGGAGTAGAAAGAAACACGTCTACGGAGCCGAAACCGAAAAACCCCAATTTTTCCCGGGGAATTGAGAATTTCAGCCAAGGTTAGTTTTGAGGGGTTAGAGATAGATTTTCAATGATTTGATGATTCCATTGAGTTCAGGAGCAAAAATTAGGTGGGGTTACAGTTGGTCACTTTTTCGGAAAAGGTCGAAAAAGCATAATTATGAAAACGCCCCTAAAACCCTTAAAGTGGGGCTGCCAAGGGTAAATTTGTAAATTGACATTGAATTTGATAATTCCAAGTTCGGAAATGGATTCCTTAGGTGAAAATATGTCAGGATAGCCTAGGATAGAATTTCAGGAAAAGTATAGCTAAACTAGGTATGCGGGGCCGGGCCAGGTCCCCGGGGGTATTTTAGTAAATTTTCTGCTTCATATAACCCCCAGAAACACTATAGAAGTGTCTAAATATTACATTTGACATTGTAGGATCAGATGTGAAGCCCTGAGTTGCTAGCACGCAAATCGAGGAGAAAAGACTGGAGGTAGGGGACATACCTCACTTGCATGTATTTGTTAGATCTCATGCTTTGATGATAACAAAGAATATTATGAAAAAGATTTAATTAATAAATAAGTTTGAACAAAGTAATAACGGGGAAAAGCATCACTTGAAGTAAGCATTGGAGTAATGGAGAAAGGCCAAGAGAAAAAGCTGAGAAACTTGATGAGAAGCAAGTTTTCTAAGGCATTACTCGAGTATGTACTCGAGTAATGAGATAGAAACTTGAAGTAACCAGAGACACCTTCAAGTAACCTGCCAACAATATAAGGTAAATGTTTTTAAGTTGCTCTCGGCCTGCCAACAATACTCAAGTAGCCACTCGAGTAACCAGGTAAATAACTTGGAGTTGCTCTCGGCCTGCCAACGTTACTCGAGTAGGTACTCGAGTAACCATGTAAAAGTCTTCCAGTTGCTCTCGGCCTGCCAATGATACTCGAGTATGTACTCGAGTCCCCTGTTTCAAGAAAAGTGTTGCTCTCGGCATTTGCAATCCTGCCAATGTTACTCGAGTAGCTACTCGAGTAACTCACTGTGTTAAACAAAAACCTGAAGGTAGTACTCGAATAACTTGATCTATTTTTATCATACTTCACTCGAGGTGCTACTCAAGTATGCAGGTATTTAATGACTCATTTTAAGTGGATTACTCGAGTATGTATCCGAGTATGCAGAGTTATTTTTGAAGAAAAACCTTAAGTCATTACCCGAGTAAGCTATGCACATAGATTGAGTTTACTCGAGTATGTACTCGAGTAATAAGGTAATCAAACTTGAAGTGCTCTCGGCCTTGAAATCCTGCCAACATTACTAAAGTAAAGCATCGAGTAATCTAAAGTTTATTTGAAGGTTTACTTAAGTTGGCACCCGAGTAACCTATGAAGAAAAGAGTGCATTACTCGAGTAGGTACCCGAGTAAAGAAGTATTTCCAAAGGTTTGAAATTTGGTTTATTCCATGCACTACCCGAGTAATGTTATATTTGTTTGTTGATTTGCAATTCATCAAAGTTTTCCCGATGATACTCGAGTATGTACTCAAGTAAACTTTAATGAATACTCGAGTATGCAAACCCAGAAATTCAGAAATCATTCCAACATTCATTGTTTTGTTTCCTATATGATTAACCTTTTATTATATTAGTATTCTTAGCATATTTGTAGATAAACAATGAAGAGATCTTACCAAATAAGGAAAGTCAAATGCAACGTTCAAATGTCACCTACCGCCACCTACCGCAAACGTATATCTTTCAAATACTGGAAAAGTCAATAGTGGCTACACACGCTCCAACGGACATGAAGAAATATGTTCCAACAATCATTACCAACGTATCTATATATATATATGGAAATATCCAAACAGAGAAGAACAATAAGAACACTCACAAACGTATCATCAAGTTCATTACTCTGTTTTACATTATACTTGTAATTCTATGCTTCAGTGATTCTTATTCACTCTATGAGAGAGATATTTTATTTCAAACTCAATATTTGTTATTGAGATAACTTAAGGTTGTGGAACCTTGAGTTGGGATTGGATTACAACTTGTAAGGGGGAGTGAGTGTCCAGGCGAAGGAACTTGCTTGTACTGAGGTGCCAAGAACCCACTGAATCTTGGAAGTTATAGTGAAACTCTCAGAGAAGCTCTGAGGACTAGACGTAGGTCAAAGTGGTTGTGGCCGAACCAGTATAACTCCCGGTGTACACTTCGGTGATATTTCTCCTTACTCCTTCCTGTTTTAATTTCACCGTCAAATTTTATATTTGCAACAAAATTTTTAATATCACCCAATTCACCCCCCCCCCCCTCTTGGGTGAAATGCTTGCTCTAACAGTATTTGATATCTTTGCTTGTGTAGTGATGTATGTGATTGCTTTACTTGATTGTTAGAGCATATTTGTATAAATGAAGCTCTGTTTTTGTTTTGTTGTGGCCATAGTTTTGTTACATGAAACATTGAGCATGCAGAAATGTCATTATGGGGCATGCATCTAGATAAAGCTAACATGTCATACACATAACATCTATCATGCATGCATTATGGTATTTGTTTCCTACTAAGATTCTCTTGAATCTCACCCTCCCCTACCAACATTTTAGACAGGGAAGGTAGAACGAGGATGAGGCAAGCTTCCAAGGGCGATGAGGACTCTTTCGGGTTGTCATTTTGGTAGTTGGTTATCATGGTAGTTGGGATTATGTATAATTGGATATTGGATGTCTATTGAGTTATTTGGTTATGTATTGGAGATGGATTTGTGTAATCCCCGTTGAGGAATTGTAATGGGCAATTGTGCCCTACATATCTTTAGTGAATGTATGAACCCGAAATTGTCGGTATTATTGTTGTGCACTCTGATATTTATATGAATGTATTTTATCTTCACGAAGTAATTGTATTCGAAATATGAATGTGAGACCAGGTTAAAGTGTTTGATAAAGAAATTTGTGAAAATCCTATCTTAAGGATGGGAATGTAAATGAATTTTGATTATTATTGATCTCTATTTCATTTTTAATCGTGTATTTCGGATATAATTACGGAAGGGGGTTACAGGGCTTACGCCACATCCCCTCAACTGTATCTGTATTCAAGGCCAGGCTTTCACCACGTCCCCTCACTGTATTTGTATTCAATGACTAATGCAAACAAGCAATACAATATACATGATATAGGATAAAGTGTCACTACCTTAGTCTTTCCATTCTTGAGCAGGCACGGCCTTCTATGCTCCGGGCAAATATCAAATCCTAAAGTCATAGTTAAGGACGATGCATTATTACTTAGTCCAATGCTCAATACCTTCACAATACTTAAATTGGTTATCATTACTATCTCTTAAGTACTCATATATGCCTCTAATAAAAGCCCAAAAGGATTGGAAGAACTACCCCAGGGATCCCCTTTTGGAAGCACAAACCTGATACTTTTCACTATTTCACTCGAGTGAAGATGGCCTTACTCAAGTGATGGTACGGTCTACACTCAGGTATCTGAGAGTGAAGGATAGCGAGTGAGCACCCGAGAGCATAAGAAACTTTCAGAGAACGAGAACACTCGAGCACACAAGACCTCACTCGAGTAATAGCCAAATGCTTTACTCGAGCACTAAAGAATGAAATCCAGGAAGTGAGAACCCGAGAGCAATGGGAGTTTTCAAAGGGAAGAAGCACTCGAGCATGAGACTTCTCATTCAGGTGGAGACTGAATTCTCGCAAGTATTGAGACACACTCTAGCATTCAATCGCAAGTGACAACCCGAGAGGTAAGTTCTTGGTGTCAAATACACCAGTCACTCGAGTAAGAACTCACCACACTCGCAGGTGAGGCATTACTCTTGTTCTTTTGCAGAAGTGCAATGTAGAAACTGAAGGGAAAAGGAAGAATGTCACTAACTCACTCGAATGACACTCCCCTCACTCGAGTGATTTGCATCAGAAACTAGAAAATGCAGAAACAATGACAGTCTTCTCCAAACTTTTCCCAAGTGATCCAAATGAACCCAAAACCTCAACCAAAGCTATCCCCACACAAAATCACTTAAGGAATCTAATAAAACCATTAAAACAACCAAATTCCTACTCCATTATCATGCTTTGGTCTTTGGCAACATTAAACACTAAATTTCCAAAATCACTAAACTCAATCATTCAATCCCCAATCAATCCTATCTATCCATATACATTCCAAATATACCATTTCCATACCAATAACATGACAAATGCCCAATGGCTCTTATTTTCGAAAATAGGCAATAAATTCCCAGAAATTCAAAACTAATCCATTTGGCACAAAACTTAGATAGATAGATTGGTTTCACTTACCTCTTCAACTTTTCCAAACGGACTTCTTGATCCTCCAACTTTCACAATCTCTTGAGGTTACGAACCAACCCTAATGGAGGAACTAATCACCAAAATAAAGCTCTTAACTCAAGGAAGAACTTTAAAGAAATGAGTTTAAGCAATATAAGTCATTTTCCCTTACCTTTTTTAAGCTTTAATTTCTTCCTCCTCCTTTGGGCAACGATGGCTGACAAGGGGGAGAGAGAGAAAATGAGAGAGGTTGAGTGATAGAGAAGATGAAGAATGATGATTATACACCCTCCCATACTTCTTCAGCGCACAAAGAGGGAAGAGAGAAGAGAGAATGAAATAAAATAAAATAATAATATTCTCATTTGACTTCTCCAACAACTATCATCATACATGTTGCCAAGTGTCCTTCCCTCATTGGGTCTCATAAAGTGAACTCCTAATTAGTCACTTTAATCCCTCCATTAACTATTTGATCACACTTCTCCTTTTATCTTAGTTAGTAATTAATTTCCCATTAATGAACAACTTATGGCCAAAAATGCCATTCTTTAAATTTTCCTACCAATTATGACATATTCATTATTATTGTCACAAAACACATAATAAATCCAATTTAAGTTCACAAATCTCTACAATAATCCTCATTAGCCCTTAATCAAAATTTGGTGCATTACACATGTCTCTACTTAAACTTGTCAAATTACACATACAAATAAACATGTCACTGATGACTAAGCTGTTCTTGTTATTTGCTATGTGAATGCTATTACTTAGTTAGCTTTTCTAGTCATTCATATGTAAGTCCTTACTTAAACATGTCACAATATACACGCGCATTTAACTTGTCATTGATTAAGTTGTTCTTGTCATTTGTTATGCACAAGTTATTGTTTGCTTAGCTATATTCTTGTCATTTATGTACAGATCTCTACTTAAACTTTTTGTCAATGCACACGCACAAATAACTTGTGAATGGTTGAGCCATTCTTATCATATGCTACATGAAACTTGTGATTCACTTTGCTATTCTAGCTAGTCATCATTTTATATATCTCAAGCTAGTTTGATATTAATCTTATATGATATTTTGCATATTTTGATCAATATCACTAGAAAGTTTTAGTGGCCAGTAGTTATACATTTTATTTTTTTTGGAAACAAAAAGATGGTGGGATCAAATCACACTTTAATCGACATTTGCCCAAAAATTTTCCTGCGGGCAGTAGGTGGATTTTTTTTACGTGAGATCAATTAGGCCATTTTTTAAGAAACAAAAACATAATTACAGAACTACACATACCTCAAGATTCTTATAGTATGATGATAAGGGCAAAAGTCATCCTAATTATAAGGCTTATATATCAATCACTATTTAGAAATTCAGGCTGTTACAAGAAACTTGTGTAGCATAACTTTTTATTTTGAAATGATTAAGAGTGTCAATAATTTAGTCAGAAAGTCTGCCAAAAACCTTGGGTTATATTATTTGATTAATTATACAAGTTGGAAAAATGATGTCCTAACTTCTTAGATTGTGTTAGACCTACCTGTTAGATCTCATGTTTTGATGATAACAAAAGAATGGTTTGAAAAGGAAATGTTTAATAATCAAGCTTGAACTAAGTAATGACAGGAATAAGCTTTACTTGAGGAAAGCATGGAAGTAATGAAGAGAGGCCAAGAGATAAAGCTGAGAAACTTGATCAGAAGCAAGTTTTCTAAGGCATTACTCGAGGCGGTACTCGAGTAATGAGACAAAACTTGAAGTAATCAAAGACAACTTCCAGTAACCAGGCAACGTTACTCGAGGAGCTACTCGAGTAACAGTGTAAAAGTTTTCAAGATGCCATTGATACTCGAGGAGCTACTCGAGTAACCCTGTTTCTAAAAATGTGCAGCTCTCGGCATTTAGTACTACTGCAACATTACTCGAGGAGCGACTCGAGTAACAATGTGAAAAACTTCCAGTTGCCTTCAGGTTGACAATGATACTCGAGGAGCTACTCGAGTAACTCTGTTTCTGAAAAGATGGAGCTCTCGGCACTTTGTACCACTGCAACATTACTCGAGTAGGTACTCGAGTAACGCACTAAGATTCCTCGAGTAAGTACCCGAGTATGCAGAATATTTTCAAAGACAACTTCAAGTCTTTACCCGGGTAAGTCATTGACAAAAAGCACAGTTACTCGAGGTGGTACCCGAGTAACCTATGGAACAATGAGTGCATTACTCGAGTACGTACTCGAGTAATGAGGTAAGTGCTCTCGGCATTGAAATCCTGCAACATTACCCGAGTAGAGCATCGAGTAACCAAAATTTTATTTCAAGTTTTACTCGAGTTGGTACCCGAGTAACTCATAAAGTTGTGAGTGCATTACTCAATTAGGTACCCGAGTAAACATGTATTTCCAAAGGTTTGAAAATTGGTTATTCCAGGCACTACCCGAGTAATCTTATGTTTATTCATTAACCTGCAATTGATCAAAGATTTCCCGAGGTTACTCGAGTAGGTACTCGAGTAACATTCAAGCAATACTCGAGGAGATACTCGAGTAAGCTTACCCAGAAATTTTGAAATCATTCAAACGTTCATAGATTTGTTTCCTATATGATTAATCTTTCATTGTATTAGTATTCTTAGTCTATTTACAGATAAACAATGAAGAAAACACTTCAAGAGATTGAAGTCAAAAGAAACGTTCAAATGCCAACCACCGCCAACGGATATTTTTCAAAAACTTGAAAAGTCAACAGTGGCTGCGCACTCTCCAACGGACGAAAGAAAATGTTCCAACGGTCATCACCAACATATCTATATATATGGGAACATCCAAACAGAGAAATAACAACAAGCACATACACAAACGTATTATCAAGTTTATTGCTCTGTTTTCACGTTGAAATTATATTTCTATGCTTCAGTGATTCTTATTCATTCTGTAAGAGAGATATTTCATTCAAACTCAATATTTGTTATTGAGGTAACTTAAGGTTGTGGAACCTTGAGTTGGGATTGAATTACAACCTGTAAGGGGGAGCGAGTGTCCAGGTATAGGAACTTGCTTGTACTGAGGTGCCAAGAACCCACTGAATCTTGGAAGTTATAGTAAAACTCTCAGAGAAGATCTGAGGACTAGACGTAGGTCAAAGTGGTTGTGACCGAACCAGTATAACTCCCGGTGCACACTTCGGTGATATTTCTCCTTACTCATTACTGTTTTAATTCCTCTGATAAAGTTTTATATTTCCGACGAAATTTTAGTATCACCCAATTCACCCCCCCTCTTGGGTGAAACGCTTGTTCTAACACTACCAATTATTTATTATTTAATTAAGAATAATGATACTCAAGGACACCTCGTGGAGAATAGGTTTTTTCTCTTATTTTCTACTAGACAGGTATAATTAAGCAATCAGCATTAGATATGGAATATTGGATCCACTAAAACTAAGTGCTTTACAAGATCTTCCTTCTCTTTTGTGACATTACATACAGACATTAAGTTCTGTTAGTGCGTAAAATTCATCATAACGGCTACTGATGAAATTATATATTCGTTTAGAAACCAAGCAATCATCACGAGGATAATATATATATATATATATATATATATGGATCGATGCTGATTATATGAGTTGGCTTAACATTAAGAAATAAGAATTAATGAACAGCATCTTTGCAATATATATATGCTCCAGCCTGTCAATAATATCGAAGTAACTTATCTTCATTCTCATTAGAAAATAAAAAGGATATGTGTGTGTTGTGTGTATGAAGCTAGCTAGTGTTTGAGTGTTCATTTAGAAAGAAGGTTCGAAACTTACAGATAAAGAGAGATATTCTGAGTATATAATACTACCTCCAGCTTTTAATATAAAATTTAGATTCTAGTGTAATTTACTCTGCAAACTAAATCTTATATTAAGGACTGACATTTTCCTCTCTACTTTTGACAAACATAGATGCTCTTTCTGGTGATGGCTTGTGAGATCGCACGTATAAAGAAACAAAATTAATGGCCATTATATAATATTATATATATCATCTTGATGATAGCCTCCCATTTTCAAATAATCTTCAATATACTTTACAACTATCAACCATATCTACTTAAAGAAGGCGTCTATGTTTTAATGGTGGCACAAATAATTAGTGTTGACTCTAAGAACTCATATCAATGCTGTCTCTTGACATTCTTCCCTTTTTTTTCATTTCTTTTTTCATAACATATATTGCATAATTAATGATTAGATTATTATAAGATCAAAATAAATTTTTTGAAATCTTACCATATACTCCTTAGTCTTAATACTATTTATAAGACACTTACAGCATATTTCACAAAAACCAAGAAAAACCTTACACATCATTGGCCAAGTCTTCAAAATCAATAAACCTTTAAGTTCATCTTTTTTTACCAGAAAATTTATCTTATTTACTACAAACGAATATGTGAGAACTGAGAAATCCAAAAACAATAAATTAGGGATAAAATTGTACATTTATATAATAAATTTAAAGAGTTGACTTATTTAAAGCATATTAATAATCTCTCTCATTCTCTCCCCTCTATAAATAGGACTAGAAGAAAGGCAACAAAAAAAAAAAATAGTACTAGAAGAGTATATAAAAATTCTAATAAGCTGCACTATCCATAAGCCATGGGTTTGCAACTCATTTTTCAAATTCCATATAACGCAACCTCTACACTAATTCAAGCTCATGATGTTATGTTACATTCTGCTTTTGGTCCTTTTTCCTTTATTAAAATTTACAGCATGTAGTGGCTTTTTGCAGGAGTTATATACCCCAAGAAAAAATTGATCCGGGGTGCTTGTTTTTTAAACATATTAATAATTAATTTTAATTATATACCCCACTGCGCTATCCATAAGCCATGGGTTTGCAACTCATTTTTCAAATTCCATATAACGCAACCTCTACACTAATTCAAGCTCATGATGTTATGTTACATTCTGCTTTTGGTCCTTTTTCCTTTATTAAAATTTACAGCATGTAGTGGCTTTTTGCAAGAGTTATATACCCCAAGAAAAAATTGATCCGGGGTGCTTGTTTTTTAAACATATTAATAATTAATTTTAATTATATACCCCACTGCGCTAATTTAAAATTTTAAGTTGGGTCCTTAAGGAGAAACAACGGAACTTGATGATGAATATTGAATAAGGAGCTGACCAGAAGCCGACAACAGACAAAGCAACCTCTCACATCGGACTAAAGTAATAAAAACAAAAGGAGGAGCAAGTACTATGATGGCAAATTGGAGGGGAGTCACATTCATCTTTCTCCAAAACTAGACAAAATAGGTTATATCACATCTCAAGCCATTTGCAGAAAAAACCAATCAAAATGAAAAAAATCATATATATTTAACAACCCCACAATGGTCTCTTCACACAGCTTTAATTTGTGACATATATATCCACTGGGTTGCTTCATAACATAAGGAATATACAACTCAGCATTATTTCCATGTTTGCATGTTATCATCAAGTCCTTTCATAGTTCATCTGATATATCTCTTGCTCTATCTATCTTTCTTTCTCTCTAGTTATATTTGCTTTCGTATATTGGCTGTTGTTCCAATTAAAGATGCAAAATGAGTTTCCCAGAAAAAGATCATAGAGAGAAGAAGATGATGACCAAGAAAGAGAGAGGCTCAATACTTGAAATTTTCAGATATGCTGAGTGGACTGATGTTGTGCTTATGTTGTTGGGAGCTTTGGGAGCAATAGGAGATGGTATGTCCACAAACGTCTTGCTTGTTTTTGCTAGCCGAATCATGAACAGCTTAGGTTATGGGAATGCTCAACAACAACAAAACAATGGTGGGAATTTTTCCATGGCCGAGGTTGACAAGGTTAGTCTCCAAAAGTTGACTAAATTATCAGTCTAGTCTTCACTTTTTCCCATATATTCCTTCCTGGCCTCTCTCACTAGTATTCATCCCCCCCCCCCAACCTCTTGTCTTTCTTTTTTAACCTGAAATTTGTTGATTACAGTGCAGTTTATATTTTGTTTGCTTGGGATTAGCAGTCATGGCGTTGGCCTTCATGGGTAAGTCCAATTAATATTGTTTCTTCTTTTTTTGTTGTTTTATATTTGCTTTACCTTTTTTTGATACAAACGTGACAAACGTTTAACATTAGCTGGTTAGCTAGAGTATAGCTGCAGTACTATAGGCAGCATATGGTGGTGCACTTAGGGACATCTCTTTTAATACCTTGTCTGATGAACAATAAGGTGATGCTGTATATGAAACCCTAAAGTTGGATCCCCAGTTTCAAGAGAAGAAAAATAGGAATAAAGTAGTGTGATCTAAGAGAAAGTAATAGCTAAAATTTGTCAAAATTTGATTTTGAAGCAAATATATCTATATATACTTATTTTTGCAGAAGGGTATTGCTGGAGCAAAACAAGCGAGAGGCAGGTATTGAGAATTCGGTACAAGTATTTGGAAGCTGTGCTGAGACAAGAAGTGGGGTTCTTCAATTCCCAAGAAGCAACTACTTCAGACATCATAAACAGCATATCAAAGGACACTTCTCTCTTCCAAGAACTTCTCAGTGAAAAGGTTTAAACTTTATTATTCAATGTTAATATAATTTTGGTGGTTAATTTCCAACAAGAGAGGGCACCTTTCTGTTTTTTACTATTTTTGGTCCTGAAAATATAGAATATAATCAATATGTATATTTTGAGGCAGCAGCTAGTTGCTCAGAATTTGGCACTCAAGTTAATTAGTTTCAAGGCTTAATCATAGTTAGGGTTTCAAAGGAAGATGAAGTACAAGAAGATAATGAAGAAAGAGAAGCTTTAAAGACTGACTTTATGATAGCCTATCAGGTTTTTTCACATGAACGAGAGATCTGCCTCATGAAAAAATCTGGACAGTTTTGATATATTAGGACAATCCAACTTAAACAGTATGGAAATAGTTCAAAATATATTTATTAATATGCATTTTGAATAAACTTGATCAGATTTTTAGCGCTTATTATCCGTATTAGTTTAACATGTAGAATAACTTTTTAAGAGATCCAATCACTTACCATTAAATTATTGCATTATTAGAGAAAGGGTTAAGGTGCATTCAACACTCTGAGGTATTCTTCCAAGTGCATCCGGTGTCCTAATATATTTTGTGGTGCACCCAGCACCATAAAGTGTTCTTTTTCATGTTCGTTCATCACCCTAAAGTACTTTTATATGCAATTTTGAACTTAACAATTTAGATAATTTAGTGTGCTGGATACATATGAAAAAATACTTTAGGATGTTTGATGTTCCAAAAAAATAGTTTATGGTACTAGATACGCATGAAAAAATACTACAAAGTGTTAGATGCACTAGAAAAAATATTTTAGGATACTTGATGCACATGATAAAATACTTCAGGTGCCGGATGCACCTTTAACCCCTTAACCCTTAAAGAAAACTAGTCATTTTTATATATTTAATTGAGGTTCCTCATACAAACTGATGATATATTTTAATTTGTTTTTTTGCCAGGTGCCTCTATTTTTGATGCATTCATCATCATTCATCTCAGGGATAGCATTCTCAACGTACTTCTCATGGAGACTAGCAATAGTATCATACCCAACACTTCTTCTTCTGATAATACCAGGAATACTATATGGGAAATACCTAATATTCTTATCAAACAAGTCCCACAAAGAGTATAGCAAGGCAAACGCCATTGTAGAGCAGGCTTTAAGCTCTATAAAGACTGTGTATTCATTCACAGCAGAGAGAATAATCATGGAGAGATATAAAGCAATACTTGAGAGAATCTCAAGGCTTGGAATGAAACAAGGCATAGCTAAGGGTTTGGCTGTGGGAAGCTCTGGCTTGTCTTTTGCTATTTGGGCTTTTATGGCTTGGTATGGAAGTCGTTTGGTTATGTACAAAGGTGAAAGTGGTGGAAGGATTTATGCATCTGCCATTTGCTTCATCATGAGTGGACTGTACGTATACTTTAACTTTATTTCTTCTTCTTTCTCCTATATATGTAGATATCTTTTTCATCATTTGGCTTGCGGTTACATTTTTCATAGCATTAGTAAAGTTTTTTAAGGATCTTTTAGACTTTAGAAAGAGAATAGGGCAAAGAATTGAGGTGTTTATGTGGTCCGCCTCCGTTCTTTTAATTTTTTCATCTTCTTACAACTCTAGAAAACTTCACAATAACTTTAAATCTCTCTGCTGCAAGTTTTGGTGCATATCCTTTCTATATCCTCTCGCGATTCTATCACAATAAGTGGATCTTCTTTAACTTTTTATTTTCTTGCGCTTTTAAACTTTGGACCATCTTCAACTTTTGAAGTATGGAGGGGAGGAAAAGTGAACTGAGAGAAAATTTTTCTGAATTGGATTTAAAAAGAAAATTAAAGAAATGGGATTAAAAATTTTTAATTAATTTTTCTTATTCTTTTATCTTATATATTCTCTTTATTAAAATCTTATAACCTCATTTCTCCAATTTTATTTTTAAATTCAATTCATAAAAATTTTCCCTCCCCTTCCCTCCCTCTCCCTCCAAACCCCTCATACCAAACTCTAAACTCTTATATGTATACAGATAACTCCGATACAATTGATTTAGGGTTTTCTATATATAAATTAAAGTTTATGGGAGTTAAGTGAGAGCAAGAATAAAGTTCAAGAGGAGCATATAATTAATAGTTAAGTTGAGTTCAAAGGGGTTTATTATTAAGTTTTAAATGCTGATTAAAGGGGTTATTTGTATATGGTCCAAAGTTTAAAGCAGTTTTGTGTGATTAAGTGTTTTTCTTTAAATTATGGCAAAGTATTTTTTGTGAGACGTGCATAAGATGTACTAAAAGTTGAAGCAGTATTCGTATTCCAACTTCACCTTTTACAAACTCTGGAAGATTCAAACTGACAGTTTGCAACTATTGTTGTTGTTGTTCTTATCTTCCCTTCAAATCATAAACTGCAACTTTTGTTTGTTTTTTCTTTTTTTGTGTGTAGAACTCACTAGAATTTAGTAGTTATTTAACTTTAGATGTAGTGCGGATCTTTATATATGGCTTTCGTTTATGTGCAATTAAAGTTGATTATCTGCATTTATGACCCACATATATTTTCTTGCTATTAGTAATGAATTATTATGATGTTCCTTTGAAAAATGCACAGCAAAGACATTTTTGGCAGCCTCCATAGTACAAAATGCAATGACGAAATAAAGTTAAAGAGAAGCTAGCAAGCTGATCGGAATCTAGCTTTCCTGGAAATAATGTTCTTCTTTCATTAAAGCTCTCTCTCAAGGCTTTCTCAAGGAAACCAATTAACTTTAAGAAAACAGAAAACAAAAAAGGATACCATATAGGTTCATAGAGTACAATGATAGTTTATAATTATTGAACCGGCCTGTCCTTCAAGATGGTATCTTTGTTAGTAGAAATTAAGTTTCATGAAACATCTTTTTATACTTATAACCAAAGCTGATTTATTAAGTCTTAAATTTGCTAAACAATATTGGCTTCTCTTTGTGATACGTTTTGGATCATGCTAATGGTATATAGGTTATCATGGTTTTCTATCTCTGATGATTGAAGTAAAGTGCTTTCATATCATTTAAAGGCTCCAAAAGTTGATGATATTGCATTGATTGTTTTAATCTTCTGCTGGTTATTTGAACTTTAATGATGATGATGCTGCAAATGGTTATTAAAATGTAATTAATTAGAACTTGTAGTTGAGAAATAGAGCAATTAATCTCAGAAGAACTTTAACCAACTTCTCCCATGTTAATTTGATGAATCTGACTTAACAGTGACAAGATTAATTAGGGAGAACTAGGAGACACAGATACATATAGCTATGTAACAAAAGTTAGTTCAATCAATTAACAAAAGTGTCTCATTAATTAGTATCAAATCGTAATACTTTGACAATTTGTGATTATTGGCTATATACTCCTATTGTCTTATTTATAAGGCAGAAAGAGAAAGATTTTTTGTCCTATTAATAAGCTAAGTCACTTCATTAAATTTTCATGTGAATGTACTATTTAACCTTTATTTATGATTGTGACCATTTTGTTTTCATGGGGTATTATGTATATTAAGTAGGGGTAAAATTAAAAAGGTGTGCTGAAAATGATACATAATAGGATCAAAAAAGTATTTTCACTTTTAAAAATCCAAGGTTGGTATTACATGAGTATCAAGCTTACTTTCATATTCTTTGTAGTGCTAGTGCACTCCTGCTTTAAATTGATTGTCACTTTAAAATCTTGATTTTATTTCAGAATAAGTGTCAGCTTAGAATTTTTATGAACCATTAATTACTTTTGTACCATTTTACCCTTCATTAATGGAAATAATTATCAATAAAAGTCCAAGTGTTTTCTTAGAAATAACCATATTATATTCAAATACCATTAGATTTTGCTCCAACTTAGACTATTTTATCTATGTACATAACTTTAAAACAATAACCATGTTATTGCAGTTCACTTGGAGTTGCACTTCCTGACCTTAAGTACTTCACAGAAGCATCAGTTGCAGCATCAAGATTATTTGATATGATTGACCGAGTACCAACAATTGATAGTGAAGACACAAGAGGGATTGTGTTAGATTCCATGACTGGAAAGTTACAATTTGAGCATGTGAAATTCACATACCCTTCACGTCTAGATTCAATCGTTCTTAAGGATTTCAATCTCACTGTTGAATCTGGCACAACCGTGGCTCTTGTTGGTGCAAGTGGGAGTGGTAAATCCACAGCAATAGGATTGATGCAAAGGTTTTATGATGCAGATGAAGGTTTTGTGAAGGTTGATGGTGTGGATATAAGAAGCCTACAATTGAAATGGATAAGAGGGAAAATGGGACTAGTGAGCCAAGAAGCAGCACTGTTTGGGACTTCAATAAAGGAGAATATTATGTTTGGGAAGCCAGATGCTACCATGGAGGAAGTAATTGCTGCAGCCACGGCTGCCAATGCTCATAACTTCATTAGGCAGCTTCCTGAAGGTTATGAGACTAGAGTAAGTTATAATGCACCACATTATATACACTCCCTTCAGTCCATTTTATAATAAGTTTTCTAGAAGGCCCTTTTGGTCCTTTTTACATGACATTTGATAGTTTCAATAAGCATTAGATATTTTCTTCATATATACTTGTATTTAATAAGGGTAGTAAGAGAGATATAAATTAATCCTCCAATGAAGATACAATTTTACCATTCATTTATTATTGTGTTTACTTGTTCTCATATGATATAATGTATATTAAATAGATACCATGTTGGAAACTTGTTGAATTTTAAGGCAGGGTTAATAAAGTTTATAGCTTTCTTAGTCTATATGAAACATGCTGAAATTGACTTATAAATTGGATCAAAGGAGTATGATGTTGGAGTTTAATGTGGTCAATAAGGATATTATTGGAAATCACTTCAATTTTAGGACAAATTTAATGTATTCAACTATTTTTATTGGTATATATGAATAAGTTAAAAATGTCTTATAAAATAGACCAGGGTAAGGAACTACTTGCTAACTCTGTATCTACAGTGACTTAATTCAATTTATTGAATGTGTAAACTAGATTGGAGAAAGAGGGGCACTTCTATCAGGTGGACAAAAGCAGAGAATAGCCATTGCAAGAGCCATCGTTAAGAATCCAGTGATTCTCCTACTTGATGAAGCAACTAGTGCTCTTGATTCTGAATCAGAACTATTAGTACAGAATGCACTTGATCAGGCCTCCATGGGAAGAACCACTATGGTGGGTACAAATAATAAGCATCTAATGACTCAAAACAATGACAGCTTCATTTGAAGTACTTGTCTTGTCTAAACTAACACTTTTTTTTTATATATATAAACATGGTCAGGTTGTTTCTCACAAGCTATCAACAGTTAGAAATGCAGACCTCATAGCAGTTGTCAATTGTGGCTGCATTATTGAAACAGGTACACACAACGAACTCCTCAACCGCGAAGATGGGCACTACGCGAAGCTAGCGAAGTTGCAATTCAGTTGTGAAGAACAAGTGCAGAACCCGGATCAGACTATTTCTTCTGCAGCAAGAAGCAGTGCTGGTAGAACAAGTACTGCAAGGTCAAGTCCTTCAGTTTTCCCAAAATCACCATTGCCTGATACTACTGCCCCACCACTTGATAAGTCTCACCCTCCACCTTCTTTACCGCGACTTCTTTCTCTTAACGCTCCTGAATGGAAACAAGGTCTTGTTGGAAGCCTCTCAGCTATAGCCTTTGGCTCAATTCAACCCATATATGCTTTAACCATTGGGGGTATGATTTCTGCATTTTTTGTTCAAAGCCATGAGGAAATGAAACATAGGATCAGAACATATTCCTTTATTTTCTCTTCCTTAGCCCTTGCTTCTATAATTCTCAATCTCTTCCAACACTACAATTTTGCCTACATGGGAGAGAAACTAACAAAGAGGGTCAGGTTACAAATGCTAGAGAAGATCTTAACCTTTGAAACTGCCTGGTTTGATGAGGAACAAAACTCTAGTGGAGCCTTATGTTCAAGGTTGAGCAACGAGGCTTCCATGGTGAAATCACTCGTAGCAGACCGCGTCTCTTTGATAGTTCAAACCACTTCTGCTGTCACAGTCGCGATGATCATGGGGCTTATTGTGGCTTGGAAGCTTGCACTTGTTATGATAGCTGTACAACCACTGACAATATTTTGCTTCTATATAAGAAAAGTGCTGCTCTCCACACTTTCAACTAATTTTGTCAAGGCTCCGAATCATAGCACACAAATTGCAGTAGAAGCTGTTTATAACCATAAAATTGTGATTTCCTTTGGAAGCAACAGGAAAGTTGTACAACTATTTGATGAAGCTCAAGAGACACCTAGGAAGGAAGCCAGGAAGAAGTCTTGGCTTGCCGGGATTGGAATGGGTTCGGCTCAGTGCCTAACTTTCATGACATGGGCTCTGGATTTCTGGTATGGTGGGAAATTAATGCAGAAAGGAGAGATATCAGCAGGGGATGTGTTCAAGACATTTTTTGTATTGGTGAGTACAGGCAAAGTCATAGCTGAAGCTGGAAGCATGACTTCTGATCTTGCCAAGGGTTCTGCAGCAGTAGCATCTGTTTTCGCAATTCTTGATAGACAGTCATTAATCCCAAAGGTAATTGACATTATCATTTTTGAATCTTTCTCAGATAACCAACCAATTGACCTAAAATTGAGCCAATGTGGAGAATTTATCTTTACTAGGAAAGCCTATAAAGCAATGTCCCAAGACTCAACTAATACCATCTTATATCTTAATACTACCTCCGGGTTTTGACATAAGATCTGCTCAACTAATTTGGCTCAACTAAAATTTCCTGGATAGGACCAAAATAGTCCCACCATTGGTTGAACCACAGTGGAAATTGGTATTTTATTTCCAAGTCATACGAGAACATAAAAAGCCAAGTATGACTAAAACTTGGGTTTTGGTACCAGAAGGTACACCACCATGCATCCAAATAGTCCCAGTATGTGAAACCAATTGGATTTGTTTTTTCTGTTGAAAACTTTTTTCTTTTATTGAGGTCTTGGCCCCAATCTTTTGGTGATAAAAACTTCCTGAATCTAAAAGTAGAATAACCATGAATGCTTTTATCATCAGGATGATTTTTATCCACAAAGTGTCTTATTTCTGTAGATTCCGTATCTACAAGAATAAGCTCATAAAATTTTTGTGTTTTCTCCAGAGATTTTGGAGTAAAATGAAATCCTTTCGGATAGATTTTTGCTGCCAAAGTGACAGGATTTTTGTCACAGAAACCTGGTTCTGTGTGGAAAATGTTTAAGACCTTTTCTGGTTTTAACACAAAAGTGGTTTGTGTTGGTTGAGAATAAATGGCTAATTCTTTTGAGGTCGAACCAGCCTTAGAAATTGTTTGGGAAGTTTTTTGGATTGCCAAAGCAAGGGACTCTGGATCCAAGGTAAATGGGTTTAAGGCTGTGGGTTGTTGCATTTCTGTAACATCAGCCCATGTTTTGGTTGGCAATATGGCCAAATTTTGATTAGCCTGTAAGGCTAGAAGGGTTTCGATTGGAAATTCATAATGAGAAGGGTCCATTATGGTTCCAATAGTTTTTGGGGAAAATTTTTGAACTGGTTTGGTCCCCGAAGGAGACCCCTTTTGATGGATCGAAGATCCTTGGGTCAATGACCCTTTGACATTTTAATCCACTCAAATTAGTTACTTGTCAAAAAAATATGTGTTAATTTCCCTAAAATATCCTTCAATAATTTACATTGAAACTATTCATTGATGCAAACTCTCTTTAACACATGTGATCCATAGGACAATTTAGGCAAACAATGATAAATATAAGCAAACAAAGTGGATTGAGGTATTGTATTTAAGGCCAAATCGACACCCCAAACTAGCTCTTAATATTACTTTTCTTAACTTATATGTAGCCCTAACTAACCCCATATATTGTACTTGTTTGATCAGGGTGGGAATGGCATGAATGGGAGTAAGTTGTTGAAAATGAGAGGAAAGATAGAGATGAAGGATGTTGATTTTGCATACCCAAGCAGGCCAGGGACTCCAATACTGAGGAAATTTTGCTTGGAGGTGAAGTCAGGAACAAGTATAGGAGTGGTGGGGAAAAGTGGGAGTGGAAAATCAACAGTGATAGCTTTAATTCAGAGATTCTATGATGTTCAGAGAGGGTCCATAAAAGTGGATGGTATAGACATAAGAGAACTAGACATTCAATGGTTCAGGAAACACACAGCACTGGTTAGCCAAGAACCTGTAATCTACTCAGGAAGCATACGAGACAACATCTTATTTGGAAAGCAAGATGCAACAGAAAGTGAAGTTCTGGAAGCTGCAAGATCTGCTAATGCTCATGACTTCATTTCGTGAGTTCTCTACTTTTCACTTATTAGTGTATAAGGCTAAAATTCTATGAAATTTCCCTGAACTTTCACACATGTATAAATAACCCACTAACTTTTAAAAATAGATGATATAAAACTCCCTAAAGTTTTGTCTTTGTGCAAATAATTGCCATCAATCACCATTGTTTCACTAATATGTTCTTGACAAAATATGCCCAAACAATCCTCCTTAAACTTCGAGTCATGTGTAGATAATCCCTCTGAATTTTAAGTCATGGGCAAATAAATTTTCTATTATGTTATACTACCTCTTGTCCCTAATTTAGGAACTAGTTATGTATTAGATTTGGTCATCAATATAATACTCCAATCCACTTTATTTCCTATAGTTATCGTTTTTTTGTACATGTTAAGAGAGTATTTTTTTAAAAAAAAAAAAAAAAAAAAAAAAATTCATCACACATTTTTTACAAATAACTAATTTAACTAATTTTTTTAATCTACCCAAATTAATTAAGTAAATCTTATGCTAAGAACAGGAGGGAGGGAGTATTATTTTGGTGAAGTAGCAGGGACAAATTGTTTGTTTTTATTTATGCAGGTCACTGAAAGATGGGTACGAAACAGAATGTGGAGAAAGAGGAGTACAACTATCAGGAGGGCAAAAGCAGAGAATAGCAATAGCAAGAGCCATAATTAGAAACCCAACAATACTTCTGCTAGATGAAGCGACCAGTGCCCTAGACGTTGAATCAGAACAAGTTGTACAAGAAGCACTTGACAGGGTAATGGTTGGTAGAACTACGGTGGTGGTGGCCCACAGGCTTAACACAATTAAAGAGCTTCAATCAATTGCATATGTTTCAGACGGAAAGGTTGTTGAACAAGGTACGTATTCACAGCTTTGGCACAAGAGAGGCGCTTTCTTCAACCTTGCTAGCCATCAAACTTAGGTTTCATGCTTCGGCCCAAATATGCTTTCATAATATTGAGCTTTGTATGGTTTCTACCCCAATATTGCCAATGGGCTAGAATAAGTGTGTGATGATGAAGATGTGGTCTGGGTCCAGGGTGGAATCAAAAATAGTGTGATCTTTGTATGTAATGTAAGGTAGCTTGATCTGGTGAGGTGGTTTATGTATTAGCTATTAAGTTTTGTGGTGTTACTTTTATCTACAAAATTTTAAAAAGAAAAATCATGTGAGAAAAAGATATGAAAGTTGTGGTGAAAATGAATGAGTAACACTTCCATCTAATATGTATTAGTACAACTCAATCTTTAAACTTTTAATGCTCCTTGGGTCATCAATTAGTCATCCTATGTGGCAAAAGTCAAATTATAATAAGCGGGGGGAAAGTGAAGAGTAAGGAAAGTGGACACATTCGTCTCTCAGACTTCAAGGTTCTTATGCTTAATGAGAATCTTGAGGAAAAAGCTTTCTACTCCACATGTAAGGGAGTATGATCAGAGTGACCTAGAGTTGGTCAGACTATTGCACTGAGGCTTTGTTAAAACTTGATTGAACCTAATAATTAATTAATTATAATAGTGGAAAATCTTAAATGAGAAGTTGGGGACCGAGTAGTTTGGGGAGAAAGGTGAAATCATTCACCTTCTGAGTGATTTCACTTTTCATTAAAAAAAAAATATAAATGTCAGATATGATAATAAGGTGTGACAAGAAGGAGATTAAAGTTAAGGAAAATCGTTCTTGCCCTAAACGAAGTTCTTCATATAAGTAAAATTATTTTTCACTTGAATGATTTCTAGTATAGTGCTGGGTTAATTTTCAATTTTGCCAGCAAGTTTTTGCACAAGAGATGTGGGTATCCAAAAGCTTTTTTGGGGTTAATTTCACCCCGAAACATGAAAAAGAACTAAAGTTGCCTTCTTAAAAAACTGACATGGATTGTTAACAATTTTTTAACAATTAGGGGGTAACATTGTCTTTTCAACACTTTCGGAAAAAAATTGATCCAGAAAAAACCCTACATGCCCGGAGCTCTACAATAATTTTTTCCAATAAAAATGGACCTTAACCTTATAGTATTTTAATAAATATTTTCCACTATGTAGAATTTTAGTAATTTCTTTACTGTTTGTAGTATTTTATTACAAAAAACCATTGTTATATCAATATACTTTATCCGGTCCTAAACCTAAGATATATTTAGGAAGTTGAAATATTTACCTTTATTAAATACTCATTCTCTTTCATATTTTATATTCATTATCTCTCATACTTTTTATATATTCTCTCTCTTATACTATTTTCATAAATAGGGGCATATATGAAAAAATGGCATTTTTGACATACTTATTGCTTTTAACTACCTGTTCGTTTTGCGTTATCAAGGAAAAAGTTGCTTATAGATAGGACCGGAAGGAGTATTACATACCCTTCATATTTTATTTAGATAGTTTAAACTGAATTTTTTTATTTTTACAATTTTTCAAAAAAAATATCTTAATGCGTTCAAAATTTAAAATAACCCTGTTTTGATGATGGAGAATGACCCTGTTAGACCTGTTTTTGATATTTGTATGATTGCTATGTAATGTTATCTAGTTATATTCAAACAAAATAAAAATAAAAATAATCTTTTAGCTACCAATTTTTTAAAAAAATAATTATTTTTAGAACAAAATACTCTTACCATCCCTCTGTTTTGTCTTAATTACATAGACATTCCTTCTATTTTGAAAACTCATATAGACCTCCTTTAAAATTAAAATCTATGTTACACAAACCTCCCTTATATTTTGAGATTTTATTTTCATCCACTCAAACCGCTAGTTGACCATAAAGTTTAACTTTTAGACTTTTGTTTTTATCAAAATACTCTCTTTAACATTAGAATTATTTAAACACACACACATTTAGGCCAAAAAAAATTATACCACCAAATTTTAATTCTAATAGATTTTTTTTTTAATTTACTAATATATTAAAAATTTATTAATTTTGAGATTATAAAATTTATAATTTTAATTTTCACCATATCTATTGAAATTTATTTATTTTTAATTTCTTAAATTATCATGTGTGTGTGTATCAAAGCACTTTTTTCTATCAAATGTAATAAACTATATAGGTTTGAGAGGTTGTATAAGTCATTTAAATTTATAATTTCATATGTTTTTCAACAAATATTTAAAAAAATTACTCAAATTTTTAAAATTTGTGTGATATTTACAAGCTGTCAATTTGGAATTTAGTATTAATGGTAAATTAGTAAATAAATTTTTTTTTTGTATAAATTTTAATTAAAAAATGTTCTTTTAGAATCTTTTTAAATATTTTTTACGGAGTTAACAATTCGAACTTAAATGTATGTTCTCAAAATAGAGGGGGAAGTCTGTATAATTAAGAAAAAATGAAAGGGATGTTAGTTTATTTTACTCTTATTTTTATTTAAAAATCATTATTTGAGAAATCATAAATCTGTATTGCTAAAATTTTGTATTAAAAATGTAAATTTTATTGTAATGATATGCTCTTTGTTCTAATCATTGCGATGAACACTGAAATTGGTTCCTAGGAAAATAACAAGGGAAAAACTAATTAAATATGTTTGAATTTTCTAAAGGGAAAATTTCACTGCACCTTCACCATACCAACTTATGCCTCTAAAAGTTTTTTGAAACTTTATTATATTCCCATAGACCATAATAAAACTAAATTTTATAGGAGAAAAGACAATGGTGCCTTCATTTATCTTTATTAAAAAAGGATCAACCCTCACTAGAGCTCCAGTGATCGGTGAGGCGGCGACCAAAACTCCAGCCATGGCTGTCAAACGGATACCGGCGCCCTTGTGGCCAACAGCACCCAGTCCCCTAAACTCCAGCTCTAGTAGAGTTCTAGCCACCAGAGACATTATTTCAAATGAATGTGCCTCAAATAGCACCGGTGACAGCCACCAAAGCTTGAACCATGGTTGTTTAACAGAAACCGACGCTCTTGCGGTGGTCACTGAAACTCCAGGGTCATTAGAGACTTTGTTTCAAATAAAGGTGACCAAAGTTGGGTTCCATGATCCCTTGGCACACCAACAGGAAGGTGAACACTAAGCCATAGGAAGGTGAACACTAAGCCATTCAAACATTTTGATTACATGGTGCAAATAAAATTATACGTGGCAAAGCAAATGTAATTGTCCAAGTCTGCAAAAACAAGTTGAGTAAGGAGATTTGCAAACAAAATTAGACTATTAAGAAGAAATATAAGGGAATTTAAAACTCCCATAATTGCATGAACAAATCCAGTTGACAAAAAAAAAAAAAAAAAAGATTTACATGAACAAATAGAATAAGATGATTTACAACGAAAATTAAACTATTAAAAAGAAACGCAAGTGAATGTATAACTCCCATAATGAACACAAAATTAAAATGCCATTTTGATTGTTTTCAAAGATTTGAGAAAATAAAGATAATTAACTTCTTTAAAAATCATTTTGAAAGATTAGTTTTATGTAACAACCTAAATTCTTTATGCTCATACATAAGAGATTCTAACGCCCAACCAAAGAAAAAATTAAGCAGTTGTTTTGTGGAAAAATTTTTGTGAGTTGTATTTTAAATAATTAGAAACGTGTGGTTAATTATTTTTAATTATTTTCCTTATTCTTTTATATTATAGGGAAAAAGATAGAAAAAAAAAATTTTAATTGTAAAATCCCAAATCAAGTTTGTTACTAGGCAGGAATTGATAAAGGAACAATAAAACTTGATAAACAATTCATAACTCATTTTTTAGGAAATGCCTTATTTAGAATTTTGCAATTTTAAAATTTTTTTTCTATCTTTTTCCCTATAATCTATTTTCTCTTCATTAAAATTTTATAATTATGCTTTTCTAATTTTTGTTTAAACTCAATTCATACAGATTTTTACTCCCCTCGTTTTCCCACCAAATCCCCTCTACCAAGCAGCCATAAGAGTTTTAAATCTTCTCTTGCATTCTTCTAACTTAATTTAACTAGTTTTGCTGCCATCAAAACAAGGCAATTCAACATTATATATGTATCACTTATTTTATCTTTGTATTATAGTTTCCCCATCAAAATATTTCTATACGACTTCAAAAATTTAAAGCAAAAGGAAAGATTAACATTTTGGCTGATTATTATAAATATCTTTATATTATTTTAGAGATGCTTGTTTAAAACTTAAAATGGATGTACCTATCCTCTAAAATATCCAAACGTATCCATATCGGTGAATAAAAGTGAGGTACAAAATCCTCTTTCGTATAAGCGAGCTACTAAATCCCTCTTTTCGCCTATCATGGATAAAACCCGAAAGAAGCTTTCGGGATAGAAACGATGGTGTTTAAATTTGGCAGGGCGGGTAACTCTTATTAGATCAGTTCTTACGACATTACCTAATTACCATATGCAGACGATGCTTCTTCCAAAAGGTTTATTAAAAGATCTGGAGCAGCGATGCAGGAGTTTTTTATGGGGAGAGACTGAGCAAATGAAAAAGCTTCACTTAATCTCCTGGGATCTTATTATGATAAATAAGAAGGAAGGAGGATTGGGAATTAGGGACCTTCGCAAATAGAATAAAGTATTTATTATGAAACTATGTTGGCAAATGCTTACTAAAAAAGAGGTTTTATGGACTCGGGTGTTCAAAGCTAAATATAAATGTGGTCACACACACATGCCAAAAAATTGTAAGAGAAAGGATTCATCTATAATATGGTGAGGAATATGTGCTGTGTGGGAGAAGTTCCATAAGGGTGTGGGAGTTAAGATTGGAAATGGTCATCAAACTTCTTTTTGGTTTGAAAATTGGTCTGAGATCAATCAACCTTTGGTTGAACTGATTCCTGAATATGAAGCCTTCGCTAATAGAGAAGAAAAGGTAATAGATTATGTTTATCCTTGGGGCGAATGGGATGTTCACAAATTTGATAGGTGGCTTCATCCTCAAATCATTGATCAAATTGTGTGTGCTCACCCTCCGTGGGAGGAGAGAGGAGAGGATATATTTTATTGGAAACCATCATCTGATGGTCGGTTTTTGGTTAGTTCTGCATATCATTTCCTTTTTGCAGGTACCCATAATGCAGGAGAGACACTCTAGTTCTGCATATCATTTCCAAGAATTGAATTAAATTACAAATGTAATAGCAAAATCATAATTTCGTCAATTTAGCCCAAGATTAATTATTTTCTAATTAATTGAAGTTAATTTCAATTAATCAAGGAAAATAAAGGAAAATGCATGATTGGATTATTCTTAATGGAATAAATCAAGAATTGTGAAATTATGGGAAATTATACATAATACAATTATATGAATTATATGATTTATGAAAAACATTTTCTTCTCTTCTCCACCCTAAATTTCGTCCAACCATGAAAATAAGGGAGAAGAAATGGGTTTAGTAAGAATAAAGAGAATGGTGTATGGTTTGTGTAACTAGAAGGAATCTAGTCCCAATTCAATTGAACCCAAATAATGTGAAGGCATGGCATAAAGTTAAGAAGTGATGGCATAAAGTAAGAAGGTATGGTGGGAGGTATGGTTGGAGAGATAGTGCATGCAAGATGGTGTGATCTCAACCATTGACTAGATCTATGACTAGGAAGAAATGAGAACAAATTAATAACACACATTTTCTCCTTCCTCTTGGCCATATTTCGTCCAACCACAAGGAAAAGAGGGAGAGTGAGCTTGTGAGTTCCTTTGGAGAATTAGAGAGAAGAGGAGATCTCAAGGAGGAAGAAGTTTAAGGTAGGTAATGTTGTTCTTGTGTTCAAAGCTTCCTCTCTTACATAATAGCTTCTCTAATCTCTTTTTCTCCATGAATCACCATGTTAGCAAGCTAATCTCAAGGTTAAGGAGAAGAGAGAGAGGATGCCCTAGAGTGAGAAACACCAATAATCAAGAGGTAATTATACCAATCTCAACTTTATGTTAGTATGAAGTTGTTGTTGGTAATTGTTGATTGGTTTATGTGACTTTTGGTTGAGTTATGAAATTTGAAAAGCTATAACCCTAAGGGGTTATGCTACCCAAAATCCTTTAAATCATGTTTAAGAAGTGTTTAAGTGAGTTAACCAAGGATTTCAAGTGAAAAAGTACCAGTTTTGGAAGCTAAAACACAAAACTATATTTTTCCATTTTTCTTCATATTTTTGGCCAAAACCAGAACTTGTATTAGGAGTTGGATTTTCATAAAATAAATAGTTTCATTCCATTCAGTGGACAAAAATAGGTGGGGTTATAGTTGGGCACTTTTTCGGTAAAGGCCGAAAAAGCATAATTACGAAACGCCATTAAAATCCCTAAATAAGGGCTGTCAAGGATATTTCAGTAATTTTATAGTGAATTTGGTAATTTCAAGCCTGGAAATGGATTCCTTGGATGAAAATAAGTAAGAATAGCCTTAGTAAAAATTTTGGGAAAACATATCTTCGAGCCGGGTAGAGCGGGGCCGGGTCAAGGTCCTGGGGCCATTTTAGTAAATTTTCATCATAGACTAATATAACCACAAAAAATACTATGGAAGAGTCTAAAATGATACTTGGATAGGTTATGACCTATTTCTTGTACATTTAATATTTTAGGACCGGGTTGAGAGTCGGAATGACACGCTTTTTGAGACACCGTTAAACAAAGAATTATAAAGTGTTGAGGTAGGGACATTATCTTTCATACACTATGCCATAGTTATGTGATTGTGTGGTTACCATTGTTTGTAAATGCACTTCATTAATCAACATGTTTTGCCCAGAGAGGGGCTAGTAGTGCCAGAGGCACTTATACTGAAGTTGGTGGAAATCTAACCGATGCGGAATAGTGGGGCTGGGCCCTACTCAAGTATACATGCAGATGATATGTTTATAATGTTCATTAATTGGTGCATACATGGCGCATATCATATCTACTTTTCGCATTCTCTATGAGCGATAGCATGTCTCTACGAGGATTCTTTGGAATCTCACCCTATTTTTAAACAAATACCTCAGCAGGTACCAGTGGGCCAAAGGGGAAAGACGTTGACGTCGGAAAGTGAGCGGCACGTGTCTCAAGGCGAGGTCAAGAATGTGGTTATAATTTAGCCTATGTTTTGTCATTTTGAGGAAATTGTAAATATTAAGTTTCCGTTGTATTTTCTGTTTATGTCGACGAACGATATCGAAATTGTAAACGAATATTTTTATCATTATAATTGTACTTTTCTATATGCCCATTGAATTCTATCTTTATTACTCTTCGATTATCGAAATGGAAACGGGTGTTAACAATGGAACCTCAAACATGTGTTTTGCAGGGAATTCACCAAGAAGATCAAATGGGCTACCTTATATGGTTATATCTGCTGGGATATATGGATCTCTAGGTGCTTGAAATTATTCGGGGGAAGATATGATAGGGGATTACAGGAACAAAAACTCAAGTTTATTCCGCACTAGTTGGGATCAAGACTTTGTCTCACATTGCCAATTTGACAATCATTAGACAGTGCCGAATATAGGTGAGGTGATAAGACGATCATGCTACATTAATCTAGAAGTGGATGGTTCTGTCTTGGACTCTGGACATAGTGGATGTGGTGGTGTTATTCGAGGAGATGAAGGCGAATGGATTGGTGGTTACATGTGCAAGTTGACCTCAGTTCCCTCAACTTTTGCAGAGATCATTACTATAATTCAAGGACTTCATATATGTTGGGACAAAGGATTCCAAAATGTTATACTATTTATTGACTGTATTGAAACTATTAGTTTATTAATGAGGGGTTGTGATTACAGTCATCCCTTCTATGATATTGTTAGTAATACCAGGATGTGGTTATCTAAAAACTGGCAGGTGTTGATTTGTCACATACCTAGGGATAGCAATACACTTGCGGACTATTTAGCCAAGTCTACCCATAATATTGTGGGCAATTTTTTTTTCTTGATCATCTACCACCTTATTATCAGGAGACGGTCGTTGATGAAGGATGACGGTCCCTTTTTAGGATCTTTATTTGTAATTCACTTTAAGCGTTAATGAATTCCAGTTTCTATTCAAAAAAAAAAAAAAAAGTGAGGTGCAAAAATATAATTAGTAGATTAGTATGAGTCTCAATGAATATTGGTGTCTGTTCCATTGGGCGGGAGAAGGATGTCTCCATTAATTTCCCTCTCTATTTATTCTCTATTAAATGTATCTACCATTAGATTAACTTTTTAATACTTAAATTTAATAATATGTAAAGAATATTATTATAATAAAAATCGACTATGATAAATCTCAACCATTAAAAATTAATCTAATAATATATACATTCAATAGAGAGTAAATGAGAAAGAAAATCATTGGAAATGCCCCTTTTCCCTTCCCCATTGGCCATTGTACCTCAAATATGAATATTTTTGGTTTGTTGGTGTGTCACACTTTACTTTTTATTGTCAAATTAAATGTCCATTTTGTTGGGGGAAAAAAATTCAAAGGTCTATTTTAGCTTAGGGATGAGATCATAAAACTCATGTTTTAATTTAATTTCCCTCGTCTTATTCCTTTTTTAAAAATTTCTGTGCCGTGAAGTCATTTTCAGTTTTCAGTAATTTTCCAATTGAAAATAGAACACCGTCTTTGAAACGCCATTTTACGTTCACTTTTTGACTGGGGAAAAACTTGTAAACGGTGGGTCCACTGAAATAATTGAGGTGAGGTCAGAAGTCCAATGAAGCTTTTACATTACTTCTCCGCTCCTATTTACAAGTGTAGCGAGAAGAAAAGAGTCAAAAGGCCCCTCTTTAAAAATTTTGGAAAAATTACATCCGATCCTAAGAAAGAAAGGAAATTAAAAAATGATCCCTTGAAACTATAAAATAAAAAAATGGTTCCATTGACAACTCCACGAGTGGATTATTGACAACTCTATGAGAGGGCATTAACAACTTCATGAGACTATTTTTTTATTTTGCGATTTTAACGGATCATTTTTTCAGTTCCCTTTTTTCTTAAGACTTGAGTGTAATTTTTCCTTAAATTTTTCATATAAATACTCTTCTTTTATTATTGTGTTCATTTTATTCTCGTATAATATAATGTAAGAAAAATTTCCTTGCACCCCCATTGGAGACATTTAACATTAAAAAGCTCTAAAACTATATGAAACTTCACTGCACCCCTAAGATTAAATTGAAATTAAGTTTTTTGGTAGAAAAGACATTTTTACCTTTATCTGGTATATGACCAAAGTAGTTTTATAAATTCTCACATGTATTTTGTAAATACACATATTTGATTTGTAAATTCTCACATGTATCCCACAAATAGTTGTATTCTTGTGAGTATGCTCCTTGCCTTGTACATGATCAAAATGATCTTGTAATTTCACTTATTTATCTTATAAATAAGCATATTTGACTTGTAAATCTTCACATGTGTCTTGTAAATAATCATATTTGACTTGTAAAATAAAGTAAGGACATAATTGTTTTTTCACCCATAAATTATAATATCAGTTTAGTCATAGAGGTGCAGTGAAATGTCAAAAAGTTTTGGGAGCTGTTTGATATTAAATGGCTACAAAAGAGGTCATTGAAATTTTCCCTATAATGCATATTCAATAGGAATATAATTGAAAAGTTATTGAATTTTATGGTTGAATTAATTAAATTTAATATTTTTCTTGGTCGGTGTGAAATATGCTAGACATGACTTATAAATAGGATTAAAGAAGTATATTCAAAGATGTTAGCACCAATACTAATATCTTGGATCCAATTAAGGATGAATGGATGAGATTAGTACTAAGATGGATGACATTCTTGAATGTCCACGGGTAGCACCCTTAAAAAGTTAGAAAAAGTTAAAGATGAAGAAGCTTTTGGCCCTAAATATAAATTATTTAGAGAGTTATTAATGATTATTTTTCAATTTTACCTTGTTAAAAAAATAGAAAGAGGTGATGAGGGAAGGAATGATTATTAAAGAGAGAAAATTTTGATAAGGGAAAATTTGAAAATCTTTATCAATTTAATATATATTTAATGACTTAATTATCATTAATTGGCTTATGAGAATTAGTTAAAAATAACTTATAATAGTGACTGGAATGCTATGTGTGAATTAAATACAAATTTTTGCCCAAAAAAAATAAATACAAAGTTTAGATTATACTATTTTCTTTATTATTATGGTTATGTTTGGAATTGATTTTGTGGGATAAGCCTTACATGATTGTTGATATGCACGATGTTTGAATTGATACTACTTGAGTGTTTTGAAATGAAAATATGCTTGAACATATGATTGAACAGATTATTATGGGATTTGACGATTCATGAGGAAAAAAGGAGAGGGTTTATTCTCTCTTTTAAGGCGGTGTTCCTACTACTGGGATCTTCATGATCCTTTTTGGGTTTGATCTTCGTTCCTTTTGAATCTGGTGGCTTCTTGGTGCTCTAATTTGTGGTGTTCTACTTCTCACTTTCTTCTGGATGACATCTTCTTCCATTTGGCGTCTTCCCTTGTGCAATCTTGCTCATGTGCAATTCTGTCAGGACCACTACTTGTTTGCTAAGGTTCTTTCCTCAAGATTTATTCATGTCAGCAAAATACAATCCCTAATCTCACTGCAATTGGAACTTCAAGGTCGAGTTTTTATCACTCAACATCATGGTACTTACTATGTTATTCGCTTCTTATCTGCGGAGGATTGTTAGTTTATTCTCGATCACGGATTATGGCTTCTGCAATGTTTTACATTAGTGGTCTTCCCTTGGAATCCTGACTCATTCAAAGGTTTGGTTCCAATTACTCCTTTCGGCAAGATGTGGGCCCTTGGGTTTGATTCCTTGAGCCTAAACCTCCTACTTCGGATTTGAACTCAGAGGATTCGGATCCTTCCTCGGGTGCTACACTTTCTCGGCCTTGTTCTGTTCATGTCTCTGGCCCTAATCCATAATCCGCTCTCCCTGCTTCCAAGCAAAAGGGAGCAGTTCTTGCTTCTAGTTTGGTTAAGTGAACAAAGTTGGTTACTTCATCTTTTAAGACGATAATTAAATGCCACTTACATCGATTTGAAATGGGTTTCCTTAATGATGACTCTCTCTGACTCTGCTTGCATATGTGTCGTTATTTGGCCTTCTCCAACTCACAAACTTTGTCACATCTTGAAGCCAAGCCTTGCCATGATTTTCCTTCTACTGTGCTTAGGGTGGTTCATTTCTTCACTGTCTCTCAAGGGCACCGATAATCACTTCTTACGTGTTCTATGCGAGGCTCTGTTTTCTCTCAGTCTCCTCTGCTTGCTATATATTCTCGAAGATTGGAGTTGCTCAGTACGCTCAAGCCTTTGAGTCCTCACGTGATAGATCATCATCATTTCTCCTTCTTCTCTGAGCATGTCTTTTACTTGTTTCTCCATCATTAGCGACATGTTGCCCATATGATTCTGTGAATATCTACTGGTGATATCTTTTTCTTCATCAATCCAACTGTTGGAAAGGATGTCCCTCATATTTCAATGGAACGAACCATTCTTCGTGCTAGTTCAGTGGCCTGGTATGATGCTCCTTATGAGTGGTTTCACTAGTTCTATAGTATCATGCATGGTCATGGTTTTCAAGAACCATGATGGGAACTTCTCATGTGTTTTGGGTTCTTAGTCAAGCTTCCACTTGTCTCTGTCATCGAGTTGTTTGAGCTCGTATGCCATATCTGCGGATCTCTTATCCTCATGAGATTGACCAATCTTTATTGGTTCACAATAGAGCAAACTCCACCTACATGCTTCTCAGGCTAATGATTTCTAATGATTAAGGCTCTCACAGGTGAAGAGGCACTAGAGTTTACTAATGATTTCTCTTCCACTAATGTTCCTAATGCTAGCAGCTCCATACACATTTTCTTTATTGATCCAACCTTTATTGCTCATGGTGTTGGATGTCGTCGTCACCGTGGTTCTCTCTTCCCTTTCAGAAATGCTACGAGGTGTGCTCCGCAGGTAACTTTGGAGCTAGGTTCTAACGAACTTTTGCCAAAAGGATTCTTTCAAATGATGCATGATCTGTGTCTCTTACCTCGGTCATAGAATGGGTAGTGCTATGACTAAGGTTTTGCTTCTCAGGCTGATCACAAGGTTTAGGAATGGTTGGGAATGTTTTTTGAATTGTAAATTTGTCGTATGCATCTTTGGTCGCTTGTTTGTTCTTTCTTGTGGCTTGGTGCAAGCTAGGGACGCTTGCTTTATCAAATCTTGGCAAATGGAGCTTTCTGTTTGCCTTTTCTCATTTACCACGGGAAGCTTCGAACCATGTTGGTTCACCTGGGTGGCCCATATCCTTAAGGAGATTAACACCTACTTGTTCGTTGCTCGAGCATTTCTGGTTCCTTTCGTGTGTAAGAATATATATGGTGGTTGTCTTTGCTCGACGCACGACTGCTTCATTCTACTCTCATTCCCTTTTTAGTTTGTTGCTTTCTTTCTTTTCTTTGTGTTTGTTTCGGTTTGTTGTGTGCATGTTCCTGTTCTTTCCTTTTAAGACTTGGGTTGGTTGTCTCTATCTTTGATCCTTTGTAAGCCAACCCAAGGTTAGTTGTAATCGTTTTACTTTCATTTTAATGCAGTTGACTTTAGTTTTTTTTTTTTTTTAAAAAGAACAGATTATTATGGCATTTATTGGAAATTATTGGGTTTCCAACCAAGAATAGTTTCACAGGCAAATAACGATTAAAGAGTGTATTTTAAAGTAACCAACTCACATTTTTTATAAATAACTAACATAATTAATTTTCTTAATTCCTGTAAATTAGTTATTACCTTATGTCCCTAATACAAGGATCTACTTAACTTATTTGAATAAATTAACGAAATAAAATTAATCGGTTAAGTTGAACAAATATGGTATATTCTCTCTAAAATATACACGTGTAATATTATATTATATATCAATTTATAAGTTATGTAAACTAGATGGTGAGAAAAATGATAATATAGCAGATAAAATATATTAAAATCTTATATTTTGGATCAAATCCAACCCGAATTAACTAGTTTAGCTCCTATATTAAGAATAAAAAGAAGCACCTTAGAGGAAAGGAGGAGGTTCAGGATGTGGGTGCGTGGAAGATTATTGCTTGTTGGGAAACCCCAAACCATAATTTTAGAAGTATTTTTACATAAGCTGAGACAAAATTTATTTTACATACTTACTTTGTATATTATAAATTTATTTCTAAAAATCTAATCTAAACATAAGTGCAAGCCTTCATTTTGTTTGTGTATCAAGGCATATTACTTACTTTTGCTAGAAGGAAACGTAACGGGAAGCTCTACATTGTGTTATAGTTGTAACGAATATTGACTACCCCGCGCGATACACAGAATACATTAACTTCAATGCATTTTAATTAGAAAGTGACCCACAACGTTATTCTTAATTCTCCACTAAATCCCTATTCACTACATTATTAGCACATTGGTGTAGATGAAATTGTCAAGATACATCTCCAATCAATACTTAATGACCAACTATATAAAATTCTAAGCATTGAAATAGAAATTCCTCCAAGTAAGGACACTCAAAAACACATCTTCAACCAAAAACACTCAAAGTCATGTGAATATCTGCACGAAGATAACGCATGCTTACTTTTGTGAATGTCATGTCATTTGCGTTACACTCCACAATTATGAAGGACAGCTTTATCAACGACAATTACTGCCACATGCACTTCACAATTTCTATAATGCAATTAACAACTCTTCAATAGATATCTATTATTTTGAACCAAAAAAAAAAAAGATATCTATTATATTTATAAAGTCGTTGGCACCATTCAAAATTATAAAAATAAAAAAATAATTCATTAGAATTTTATTATATTTATTAGACATTTTTATTATTATAACTTGAATTTTAGAATTATAAAATAAATAATCAATTTAAAAATAATTAATATAATATAATAAATATAAACAAATAATACTACACTTGTAATGTGTTTGACAACATTTATAAAAGTATTTACTATTTCATTCACACAATTTATTCCTACTTTTAACAAATTCCAAACTTGAGAAATTCAAATAATTGGGTGAAAGTGTGTGAAATTGACTACACTTCTCAATTTTTACAAATATGAGTGTAATGATTTAAATTATTGATTACACTTATAATGTGAATAACAACATTGTTAAAGGTATTTACCATTTTAGTAAAGATGTTTAAAACATTACACTCTTATCTGTAAAAATTGACAAGTGTAGTCAATTTCCCACGCCTTCGTCACCCAATTAGTTAAATTCCCCCGAATGTGAACAGTAAATAGCATAAATAAAATGATAAGTATATTTATCAATGTTGTCATTTATGTTATAATTTTAATTAATAGTTTCAACCATTACACTCTTACTTGTAAAAATTAATAAATGTAGTCAATCTCCCACACCCTCACCCAATTATTTGAATTTTCTCAAGTTTGGAACTTATTAAAAGTAGTAGTAAATGGCTTAAATGAAATGATAATTATCTTTATAAATATTGTCAAACACCTTATAAGTGTAGTACTATTTGTTTATGTTTATTGTATTATATTAATTATTTTTGAATTTATTTATTTATTTTATATTTCTAAAATTCGAATTATAAGAATAATATTTCTAAAAATAAAATAAAATTCTAATCAATTTTTTTTATTTTTCTAATTATGAATGTTGTCACCACGTTACAATTATAATAAATATCGATTGAAATATTGTCAATTGCATTATAAAAGTTGTGAATTACACGTGGCTAAATCTTAAGAATTAACTTATACTTCCTCCGGTCCTAAATATAGGATATAGTTTGTAGTCTTAAATATAGGACATTTGTACTACAAACTATGTCCTATATTTAGAATCGGAGATAGTATTTTTTTATGAATACATGTGTGTGTAACAAAGATGCTAACTGCCTCAATGGTCAATTGGTCACTAATAGCCTTGATTTAAGGGGTTGGGGGGATCAAATCCGCTTCAACACTCTTGTCACAATTTAGCCACCAAAAAAAAAAAAAAAAACCTTGACACAAAAATATCATTCGATTCGCAACCCCTTGAATCAAAAGCTATTGGTGATCACCAAACATCTTTGTATGCACGTTCGGCTAGCAAAATCTCTGGCTAGTGAGGGGAGCTTGTCCTTTTTTTTTTTATCGCTCAAAATGAGAGGGATATTTTGGCAAAAACATCAGTATTTCAAAATTATAGATTCTTACCATTTTACCTATTTGTCATTTTGCTGATTCACTCTCTCGTTTTACATGAACTTGCATATATTCAATCATTCTTTAAAATTTTTATTCTCAATACAATTTATTAAATTAGTATAGTGTTGTATAACGCTTGCATTATACCCTTTATATATTGCTCAAACTTCGAACTCATAACTTCATATTTAAAAAAATCTCAAAAAAGGTGCGTGGTGTCATTAGACCATAACACTAGACCATCTCTACATAATTAAAGATATTTTAAAAATATACTTTTAAAAATATATAAAATCTCTAAGGAGGGAAAAAAGGAACATATGGAATACTTAGGGCCCGTTTGGTTAGATTGCATTGCACACATGCGATGGTAATCTTGATTGCATTACCATTGGTGGCCTGTTTGGTTGGACTTATTAATGGTAATGTAGATTACAATTGTAAAATAGATTGCATATTTTATGGTAATCTCCATTCATAGGGGGACCCCTATGAAAACTCATTGCAGGCTTGTAATCATTGATGAAATCTCAATTTTGACCCTACTAATATAATAAAAAGACAATATATACCCTCAATATATACCCTCACGTCACAACCGCCACCGCCACAACCTCTTCCTCTTCCACCGCCATCACCTCCACCCGCCACCACCCCCGGCCCCGCCACCGGCCCACCACCCGCCGCTGCCGCCCGCCGCCGGCCCACCACCCACCATCACCTCTTCCACCTCCCGCCGCCACTACCACCTCCTCTTCCACCGCCACCCCCACCACCCACCGCCTACCACCACCTCCTCCACCCCCACCGCCTATTGCCACCACCACCACTACCACCACCACCTCCTCCTCCGTCGCCCTCACCCCCGCCGCCCCCACCGACCCATCGCCTATCGCCCACCACCTCCTCCTCCACCCCCACCGCCACAACCACCACCTCCTATACCCCCACCGCCCATTGCCACCACCACCTCCTCCTCCTTTGCCACCCGCACCCCCGGCGCCCCCACCGACCCACCGCCTATCGCCTACCACCACCTCCTCCAACCCCACCTCCTCGTCCACCCCCCACCGCCTATTGCCACCACCACCACCTCCTCCTCCGCCGCCACCCTCACCCCCACCGACCCACCACTTATCGCCCACCACCACCTCCTCCACCCCCCACCGCCCATTGCCCACCACCACCTCCTCCACCCTTACCGCCCATCACCACCCTCGCCTACCGCCACCACCTCCTCCTCCACCCCCTGCCGCCGCCACCGGTCCACCGCCCACCACCACCTCCTCCTCCTCCACCCCCACTGTCCTCCGCCACCCCTATCATTGCCACTACCACTACCTCCTCCTCCTCCATTCCCGCCGTCGTCGTCTTGTAACTATTTTTGCCACAAAGATTATATTAAGGGGTAAAATAGACTTTGTGAAATATATTAATTTTAAATAATTGTTAAAATATTAACTCATTGCACATTGCTTAAAAATCAAACCAAACACTACCCTTGTAATTAATATCGCATTGCATTACCATTGCATCGCATTGCACTGCACCGCAGGGTGTAATGGGATCGAACCAAACGGGCCCTTAATTCATTGATGTGTAAATAATTTATCCAAAAGAATAATATTAATATATCAATTTATCATAAAAATTTCGACAAAACTTAGCAACGTCTATTTATTTGCTTATATTCCAATTCTCCATTCAGATTTTGTTATTTACGATTTTTATTATTAATAATTTTAAAATTTTATTAATATAATTTTTTCGTTGTTAAATAAATACCAAAGGATAAAATTTGATGGAAGAAAAAAAGGGTTTAATGGATACTCATACAAGCAACACTTATGTCCTGTTTGGTATTGTGAAATTGAAGGCATGCAATTAGAATTAGAATTGAATTCCATGTGTTGTACATGTTTGGTACAAAAAAAATGCTCATGGAATTTAATTCCATGTGAAAGCTAAATGGAGTCAATTCCATCAAACTCAATTCCACAAAAAAAAGCTAAGATTTGCAATTTCATGTTTTTATTTCCAACCTTGCCCTTTCTACCAGTAAGGACGCTCGAGCATTCTCAACCACCAAGGATCTGCTCACTTGTTCTACAGATATGCTCACTCTTCAACTTCATCTTCTTCCTTACCCTCCGACTTCGTTTTCTTCCTCACTCTCCGACTTCGCCGGCAAGCTTCTCCCCCTACTACCGCCCAACTTCTCCCCCCCATGCTTCACAAACCGTCACCGCCCTAGCATCTCCTCTGCAAATCCAAATCTCTCCTTTGACTTCTTTAGTGAGAATGGCTACGGCGACGACGAGGACTGCAGCAATAACGGCTAACTCTAGATCTTCTTTGGCGACACCATCTATTTCTTCTCCGATAGTTTGTTCTCAAATCAACAAGTGATTGGGTTTGTTCTCAGATCGACGATGGTTTGTTCTCAAACCGACCATGGTTTGTTCTCAAATCAACGGTGGTTTGTGTTTGTTCTCAAATCAAAGGGGGTTTTGTGCTTGTCCAAAGATACGAAATGTTGCTGAAAAAATTGTTGAATGGTGCAATGGTTTTTTTTGTTCTCCAATGGTTTGAAAAAATTGTTGAAATTTTTTATCTGAAAAAAGCAGCCGTGGTTTGTGTTTGTTTTCCTATGGTATTTTTGTTTTTTTTAATTTGGAAGGACATTTTAATATTTTTACAAAAAAATTAGGTCTCATGTCTATAATATACCAAACATGTGCATGTTTGTTTGGGCGTTTGCGCCCTCCATCGGATTTAAACAGTGACGCAAACGGACTTAAACAGTAAAAAGCATAATATGGGTGTTTGTTTCAGTGATTGGATTTAAGGTAAAAAAAGTCATAAGTTGGAAAAAGTTATAAGCCTCAAAATGAAGCTTATTGGAGTTTATATACCTGTGTGTGTATAAAAAAATATTGATAGGAGTATTTTCATATTTTTGGGGATCAATGAAGTACTCAAAATCACTTCTAATCACAAAACTTCTTTTATGAAAAATGTTCTAAATAATTTTCTCTTTCTTTAGATAGTAATCTTCTGCTAATTAGAGAATACTTTGGGATAAGAGTTTAGGCAAGTTTTGAATTTTGTTAATATATGACTGTAAAAATGTAGACAATAATTAATAATTAATTTTAATCAGTTTAAATTTATTATTTAGTTGTTTTATGATTTTATAATCAATTTTTTTTTTATAAACATGTCACAAATTAGTTTCTATATAGTGTTTTTACCCATTAAATTTAGTTTAAATAATTTATTTGGATTATTGGAGGTATTATTGAGATTTTAATCAATTTATTTTGTTAGATTTTGAACTATGTGCAAATATGAGTTATGATTTAATACTTAAATTAGAGTTTGATATAATTTATAAGATTTAAGCTTGAGATGCACAGTAAAAAAGACTTTTAGAGTATACTAATTTAAATTAGAGTTTGATATAATTTTATTAAAATTGTACCATTACCAAATTTTCAAAGTTAATTTTTGAGAAAATTGTGAAAAAATCCCTTCGTGTGTAGATATCTTCCCAAGTCCCATTGTCAATTAAGTTGCCAATGAGGACTTTTTTCACAATTATCCCTTCATTTTTTCATTTTTCATAATTTTTTCATTTTTTTTCTCTTAATTAATACAAAAGTCACTTATACAAAAATCAAACCAAACATCATTCACTTTTAATAAGTTACTTATTCAATACCTAATCCAAACACTCATCATTTATTCATTTCACCCGATCTAACTTTTTTCCAATTTTAAGATTCCATAAGTTTAAATAAAAATAAATTACTTATCCAATCATTAAAACAAAAACACCCTATATTTTTAAACCCCATCTTCACCTCCATCAAAACCAATTCCCACATACCAAAAGCACCCTTGATTCGGCGCGCATAATTTTCTGTGCCAGATTTGTGACTTACATGTCGGAATCAGGAGCGGTCCACCAGTCCACCTTCTCCATGCAGGTTCCCGGATGCCACTTGATAATTGGTAGCCACGAAAATTATTTATTAATGGGTGACGGCTATGACTCAAAGCTTGCCTATATAAGCAAAGCCGTTCAATTTTTTTCCTCAAATTTCCAAAGTGATTGAGAATCTAAATCCCTTTTTCACTTTTTGTCCTAGAGAAAATAAGCTATACGTTTTTTCGTTCGTTTCACAATGGGAATCCAATGCGTTGAAGCCCATCGTGGAGCCACCAAGTCTTCAATACTCAATTACATCGACCTCTCTGATCCTGATATCAACAAATCTGTTAATTTGCTTAAACAGGTTAGGCTTCTCTATTATTTCTCCTTCGCGTTGCTTTTCTTGGAGAATTTTCGGTGAATGGGTGTTTAATTACGTGTGATCATTTTTTTTTCCTGGGCGAAAAGGCATGCTTGGATTCTGGGTTTTTCTATGTTGTGAATCACGGCATAAGCCAGGATTTCATGGAGGAGGTTTTTGCCCAAAGCAAGAAATTTTTTGGACTTCCTCTAAAGGAGAAAATTAAGCTTCTAAGGAATGAAAAACATCGGGGATATACTCCTGTTCTTGATGAACTACTTGATCCTGAGAATCAAGTACATGGTAAATATATTCTCTATTTGTTCCTTCCATGCATGTTTTTACAAAAAAGCACTATTATGTTGTTGTCTTGGTCGTCTTCTTCCTCATTATTCTGTTATTTATTTGGTTAAGTAGGAGATTACAAAGAAGGATATTATATTGGTGTTGAAGTATCCGAGGATGACTCAGAATCACAGAAACCATTTTATGGACCGAACCAATGGCCTGCATCTGGTAATTCTGTCAAATTTGTAGTTTCTGAGAATTTTTTTTTGAAGAAAATATCGTTTTTACTTTGCTCTCTGCTTATAACCCATTCATAATTCTTTGTGAATTTTGTTGTCTTTTAGATGTTCTGCCTGGATGGAGAGAAACTATGGAAAAATACCATCAACAGGCATTGTAAGTGTTAAGGAACTTATTAATAAAGTATTATGGAGACTATGAATTCTCAAAGTTTTTCCATTTGTTGTTTCTTATATTCCAGAGAAGTGGGAAGAGCAGTTGGAAGAATAATAGCCCTTGCCCTTGATCTGGGTGCTGATTTCTTTGATAAGCCAGAAATGCTAGGAGAGCCAATAGCGACTTTACGCCTGCTACACTATGAAGGTATAAATTTACTACTTATAAAAGTTGAAATATAATGATGATATTCATGAACTTTGAGCAATGAACTTATCTTCAGTTACTAAGGCCACTAGTTGAATAAATATTAGTAGTGCTTATACCTGATGTAATTACAAAATCAAAATGACACTGAGTTACTGACAATAGTGTTGATCGTTCTTTGGTTAAGGCCAAACCTCAAATCCCTCCCAAGGATTATATGGAGCTGGAGCTCATACTGACTATGGCCTTATCACTCTGTTGGCAACAGATGATGTACCAGGTCTTCAAGTAAGGATATTTCTCTCTATCTTGCTATAAGCCAAACAAACGTTTTACCTTATTACAGAACATTTATATATTTTCTTTATGCAGATATGCAAAGATAGGGGTGCTAAACCTCAGATATGGGAGGACGTGGCACCTTTAAAGGGGTGAGTTCTCGTTGTATATGAATGTAATTTGCCGGCTAAAAGTGGTACTGAGTTGTTACCTGCATGCTACTGAAAGAATAATTGCTTGGTGTGGTTATTATTGCTAGAGCATTTATAGTGAATCTTGGGGACATGCTGGAGCGCTGGAGCAACTGCATTTTCAAGTAAGAAACTTTGTTACTACTAGTTATATCCCTGAACTCTACCCAAGTCACGGATAAACTTTTGAACTTGAACTTGAAGGGACTTTCAAGATTGCCCTGACACTTTTAAGCATTTCTATGAATGTTTGATATGTGTGATTATGGTGTAAGTCATTTGTCAAGCTCTAAATTTTACAATGAATTTTTATTTCTTTTCTTCTGTGGTGCTAGCTTGAGTTGGCCTGAGACCCTGAGTTCTCCTTTTTAGTCTAGACACAGGACACATGACAGCATTGAAATATTCTGGACTATTAGCATGCATGGAATATTATTTTATTGTCTCAGTGATAATATTTCGTGGTCATTGTCAAAAGCTGCTCTTATTGCCATGAAAATTATCGCAATTAGATTGTAGATTTAGCACTAATGAACCAACAGAGATTGCATGTACATATATAATCATTTTCATTTTTATAAGGACTCCCCTAAAAGCTCTGACTATACTAATGCCAGATCATATGTCTTCCTTTAACTGCTGGAACTAAAAAAATATAAGTTTCATTGGGAGCAATTGTTCATGCCATTATGAGTGTCCTTCATTCTTACATGTTGGAATGATGATGTTAGACTCGATGCATTGATAGATGAATGCAAAGATCACAATGTTATATTTGATTTGGCCTTCGTTTATCTTATATATATCACTGCTATTACTAAGTTGCAATGTTCATTTACTTAAGGCTCTTATCAGAAGCATCCTTTTGTCTCGAACTCTGTTAAATGCAAAGTTAACAATTTGCTTTGTATTTCTGCTCAGGTCCACATTGCACAGAGTTCTAGGAAATGGCCAAGGAAGATACTCTGTAAGCCAAGTCTTTGTAGTTTGAAGTATCAACTTTCTATTCCTTGTCGTTCTGATTTTTAACTTTATTGCTAAGCCATTGCTTTGTTAAAAATGCCTGTCCCTTGTGCCTTTTGGTTGGTGGAATTTGTACTGTTGAGGGAGAAACAGGAGTGGAATTCCATATGAATTATGTTTAATTGGTAGGAACCCAAAATATTCGTTCCCTAATGCAATGAACTACTACTGTTTATTAAGGAATGATGTGTACATTACGTTCTTGTTAAATTTATCATGTGCAAATGTATCGAATTTGTCTCACTTATAAAAGAAAACATAAAAATTAAATTTAATATTATAAAATAGTTTTTGGCCATCATATTAATATTCTGTATATATTAAAAAATATTTTAATGTATTTTAATATTTGATGAGAAAAATAACATAAATATATTTACATATTTTTACACAAATTATTATGGTCATTTGTTTATCTGTTAAAAATATAATGTTAAAAATAATAAATAATCTCAGAATTTCTGATTTCCTTGGTTACGCTTCTTTTTTATCTGATTTGTTCCAGAAAAATGTAAAGAAAAGTATGTAACTTTCTCATCTCACCATTGGTTTTCTCTTCACAGATAGCTTACTTTTTGGAGCCTAGTCATGATTGTCTAGTAGAGTGCTTACCAACTTGCAAATCAGAAAGCAACCCTCCCAAGTAAGTTCGAATTTCTACCAAGTTTCCCAGCATATTGTATGCTAGTAAGTTTATATGACAGCCAGATTCAATATTTCACAGTGAGGGATGCGTTTTTGGACATGTAAATAATAAGATAGGCAATTTATATGGTAAAACATGTGAACCGAGTTGCCTAAAGAAGCAAACCCAACAATAGATGGACAAATTGACAATAGAAGACAGGCACAAGAATAAAGCGTTAAGGTGCAAATTTGTCTTGGAAAGTTTTCCTTAGGAACAATTTTGCCTCGAAAGTTATTTTGAGTTCAATGTCATCTTGGAAGTTTCAAAACATATCAATGTTGCCTCACTTCATTAAAAAATTAACATTGATAGTTAAAAATTGATGTTGACCGTTAACATTTTTAACGTAAAGGCAACATTGCTTTATTTCAACATTTTTGGGACAATCTTAAACCCACAAAAGAACTTTCAAAGCAACATTGCTTTTAAGTGAAAGCTCCTAGGGCAAAGTTGCACTTTAACCCCAAGAACAAAATACCAAGGTTTCTCCCAAGAAAAAAAAAAACCTAGTATACAAAATGGAGAGCTGAAAATGAACTCTATAAGTGGTCCCTTCCAGTCTCACTATACTTTGTATCTATATTTCTTGCCAGGTTCCCTCCCATTTTATGCAAGGATTACCTGTGCCAGCGCTACAAGGACACTCATGCTGATTTAAGCATATACAAGAAACAGTAAGCTTTATGTATTAGCATACTTGGCCTTTATGGTCAACCAGAAAATAGTATTGCCTTGTGGTTCCAAAGTTCAAATGCTACTACTAACAAAAGCAGAAACGGAAGAATCAGTAAGCTTATGTTGTCATTTGAGACTCTGCAGGCTGGTGTCTAAAGAAAAGTGGCTGTTAACTTATTTTCTCCCAACGACAAAGTTTCTTTGTATTAGGAACAATAGACACTAAGCATCAAGATTTAATTCATTAGCTTAAGCACAAGGGGTGGGTAAAGCTGGGAAAAGAAATCAACAAGGGGTAGATTAGGTTTATTGTGAAGGGAAGATGTTGAGCAAAATGCTTCGGGATTGCGCTGTAACATCTGTACCTAGATAAAAGAAACTATAATCTGATCATCTTTGATATTATCACTCATTATAGGATATGAATCTTCACTGTTCAATTACCATTAAAATTTATAGTCAAATATTTTTCAGATGCTATATAGCTTGTTACTCCCCACTTGACCACTTCTCATTCAATCTCCCAATTGTATCAAGTGTATTTTACTCTTTCAATACAGCATAGTTACACTTCAAATGCAACGTATTGTCCATAAAAATTCATAGGCACCTGATTGTCTACTCCAATAGATTTGTAATGACCATGGTCCTTAAGACCATTTGCTCAATTGGTCTTCTAATGAAAAATAAGTTGTCAATAATATCGTATCTTGTTATACAATTAATTTCCCCTTATTTAGTCTAGATCATACTTTAGGGCCGTTTTAGTTCAACCCCATTGCAAGGGTGATTGGCTGGATTTAATAATGGTAAACAAGATTGCACCTGTGAATAGGATTGCACATTTATGCATACTCATTGCAGGTCTCTAGTTCCTTATAAAATTTCTATTTTGTCCTCAATAATTTAGATGAAAAGACGACATCTTCCCTTCAAAAACCGATTGCAGAAGTCTATAAAGCAGAGGCACAAGGTCTTGTCGTAAAATTTGCTGTGGCTGAGAGTTTTTCAAATTTTCCTGCGAGAAGCGTATAGCTCGAGTTGATATTTTTCAATCGTTACTGTGAAAAACTTGTAGTTTTCAATCTCTATTTATTTTTACATTGAATTAAAATAATCAGTTGTTCTAACGAAGAATCTTATTGGCTATAGACACTATAATTGAAGAAAGAGCAAAGGGTATGGCTACAGAGCATGAAATATGGATCATCTGCACAGAACCTTCTAACGAAGAATCTTATTGGCTATAGACACTATAATTGAAGAAAGAGCAAAGGGTATGGCTACAGAGCATGAAATATGGATCATCTGCACAGAACCACGTAATAATTGAATAATAGGATTTATAAGTTTAACATTCATAAGGTTTACTCTTTTATTTCTTGTGTGTTTTTTTTTTGCCCCATCTCATAAGGTAGTTTTAGTTTCCTTGGATTGTGAGCGATATAGTTCAAGGGAAACTAAAGAAGCACGCTGGAGAGTGAAGAACGTTTTCAAGGGCAAAATTGTCTGTTTTCTTTTTTTTTGGGAAAGAGCTTTCCCATATCAAACAAATAATTAAATACTAAATCCGATCCTAAAAGTAAGACTCAGTTTGTAATACAAATTTATATTACAAACTAGGTCCCCCTAGTTTTTAGGACCGGAGGTGCATTGCATAGCATGAGTGCAATGAAATTGAGCCAAACTAGATGCTAAAACATAAAAGCTTCTCCAGACAATAGCAAGAGGGAACACAAGAAGTTTATATACAATTACAGCACCCAGTCATTAGCTTGACAAGGGCTCATGAACAAAAAGATCAAGTGGAAAAGAGGAGTCCTAAGAGGAGTCCTTCGAGAAGTCCTTCACTACCCAAAGATCTCTCGCCACACAGCTGAGAGATCTTGCTTAGAGGCATAAAACTGTAGGAGGATCGAACCCGCAACCTTCCATGCAAAGCCACACTTACCTACTGATTTTGTAGTCTTGGCATGGTCATAAGTAACGTGATACACAGCCAAAGCCTCATTGTAAAGTTGCTTCATACTCTTCGGACTATCCTCCAGCTTAGAAGCACCATATAATATCTGCATGCCCCGCAACGCAATCAGCAAATGAAGAAAACATGGGATTTTCTGAGGAGAAATACTTGCATACCTCAAAAGAAAGTGTCACATCATCTGAACTCGGTCCAATAAAAACACAATTCGAATCATTTTAATTCTAATTGGATGATGACAAATATGAAACAATTCACATGCATTTTATTTTTGTTTTTTTTAAGGAAAACAAACCTCTTAATTTGAAAACAAAAACTCAGCCAATTAATTAAAAGGTTGTTTATTTTTCTTAAAAACAAAACAAAATAAAATAAAATGTGATTCATTTCAGACGAGTCATCAGCCAAGTAAGATTAAAATGATCCGAGTTGTTGTGTTTTCATTGAACAAAGTTTAGATGATGTGACATTCCTAGAGTGTACCCATATTTTTCTTCAAGTGTAGGGCCAAACCATAAAACCTATACCGTTTTATAATCATTGTAGACCTCATCAGCAGCCTTGTTTTTGGCTGTAGAGTCCGGAGCCTTTAACGCAGCAGTCATTTCTCGCCTATACTGTTCATGGTATGATTTCCACATACTCAAGCAGTCCCCAGGTACTTCAACATCAAAACAGGGGAGCTTTGTAATATCTGGAAGCATGCACAGAACAAACACATGATAGATTACGTTATGGTGCAACACTAAAAATAGGATTATTCTATTTGGGATTCTCACCCTTCTCAAATAGGTCTTCTTCATGTTGATATTTGTTCACCTCATCGTATATTAAACCTAAGATAGAAGATGAAGTATACGAATTGTCCTTTCCCATGTAGTGTGGGTAAAGTTCTGCCGTCAAATCCTTTGGAACTTCAACCTGTTGACAAGCACAATGTACATTGCATAAGCACTTTTTGAGACCTACCTTCTAATATTACAAAACAAAAACTGAATCCAACAGAGCCCTGTCAGCACAATGTACATTGCACGTCATCAAAGTCGCATAGCATCGATAAGAATTTCGCCTACCACAAAATTCAATGCCTTTCTATGGTTTTCTTTTTCATAGAACTGTATCCAAAATGGAATAATAAAAAATGATTTTATATGTCGGAATTGTGAGGTATCATTTGTTCTTTTAGATGAGAAAAATAATAATACGATATATTACCTCAGGTCTTGAGTATAAAAGCTAGATAAGGAGTTTACTTTGATCCTAACTATAAGACTTCAATTCATTTTATCCCCTAAATTTATAATTTTCTTCTCAAACTATCCCCTATTGGTTACACATAGGAAGGGGATTTCTATCACGAGTAGTAACATTGCACATGGTTAACAAGATACAAATAACTAACTTAACTAATTTCCTTAAAATCCACAAATTAATCATCTAACTCTTATATTAAAAACCGGAGATAGTAATTACTAAGGAGTGGTGAAAGGAGAACTCGATTAAGTACAATAGAATGGAAATACCTTCCCCACAAGGAATACCAAACCACGCATAAGACAATGTTGGGATAAAGATTATGTGTTCCCAAGTTTACGTCTTCCAACGCGTTACCCTCATAGACACTAGACAGGGCATAAGACAATGTCAGGATAAAGGAGTACTCATTCTCAAGTTTACTTCTACTAATTGTCGATAGACGATATTCCCATATAGCTCAGATCCATAGAACTTCAGGTTCCAGCATTCCAATTTCAAGGCCGCCTCAGATCAAATCTAAAACATGATCCTCAAAAGTTTTCGTATGTACAGGACCCTCGTATATAAGGGTTATTCAATGGCGATAAATGCTACTAGTAAATCAACTCGGCTACACTAATAGGTTCAACATATTCTAATTTTTTCCCCCATTGAAAAATATGATGACAATGTGAAATTAGCATAGCATGCAATAAAGCCATGAAATTTTAAGGCAAAGAAATAAGGAAAATAATACAGAACTAACCTTCTTTCCTCCTTTCTTTGGTGCATCCAAAGCATAGTAATACAGATCAATCAATTTAATCATATTTTCCTTGACACGTTCTTTCTCATGATTTTCTACTGCACTAAGCAGCCGATCCATAAAGGCATTCCAGCATTCAGCTGAAAGACCCACAGCATTACTGAAAATGGCAGCCACTTAGGATCTTAAGCCAATTTACTTTGGCAACCCCCCCAAAAAAAAAGCATAATACTACATTATTCCAACAATGCATAGTGAAATCTCAAATTCTCATCCAAATTCAAATATATAAGACAAGCAATAACTAAATCATTGTGAGCAAAACAGATTCCATTGCATAAATAATTGTACCTCCATAGTTTGAGATCCAGCAGTGAAATGACGGATTTAGAGGAAATTAATGTATGGAATAATGTCAAAAAAATGGAACCTGCATTGCTTTAATAATGAAGACACCACTAGCTTGGGCTGCTAGTAAGTTTCATTTGATTCAATTTGCATATAGATGGTTTAATTCAAATTTTCTCAGTTTGGATATTAATTGGATTGATTGAGAAAGAAAAAGTTATTACTGTGTAATTATAGAGAAAATGATTTTATAATCTTCGTACTAATTTCTCAAATGCAAAGTTCAAGGAGTCAGACTGTAATAAAAGAAAATAGGCCGAGGCTCTTAGGTGTTCAAGGTTAACAGCGCTTCGTTAACCCTCAGAATCCCAAAAAAACACATGAAAGTAAAAATATTGCATAAATGATGCAATTTCTGTGTGCGCGTAAGTACTTTATTTATGGAGTCGATCTGGCTTGATTTGTTTAAATTAAACCAATCCAACACAAACTAAAAACAGAATTGAACAATCAGTTCTCAAACCTTAAAAACCAATTAGGACCTTATTGTTTCAAGATTTGATGGTAAAGTTTGGGTTTGATCAATTTAGATTGGTTTTGAACATCCATAACATAGACATTCTAGGAAGAACTTTCAAAGGAAAAATTGTATAGCCAGAAGGATATGAATTTGACACAACATAGTACACAACGAATGGATATTTAGTTAGAACATCATACCTTGGTTGAAATCGACACCCTAAGAACAACTTGAAAAGTTCGTCCTGTAGTTCGTCTTCTGAAAGTGTACTTGGCTTTTTAGAAGCAATGACATCATTGCAAGGAGGATTTTCAATCCATGGGTCACTCTTTTTGAAATGCTGCAACAACTGAAACATTCAAAATAGGAATCGTCCATATAAATAAATGTGTTGTTAAATACTACCAGCTTCCTCAGCAAAATGATGATGATGATACATAAAATTACTATTCACTTGGAACTCCGTAAAAAAAAATTTGATTTCTGAAGCTTTGATCTAAGTTAATCAAGTTGTACATAAATCCAACATTCTGATAACCTTTTCTACATTCATAAGATTTGAGGAATTCCAATTTACGACATGATAACCAATATCACAACAGATAAGCTACGGGAACCACCAAAAATAGAATAGGAACTTTGGAAGTAAAAGATATCTTTAGAGAAGCCAGCACTAGGATGAAGATCAAATGTATGGATGATGATAGAGCATATTTAAAATATGCAGAAATTTTCAACAATATTCATCCCAAAACACAGCCTCCAAAACTGAATTTTCATGCATCAAGGTACCCTTTATTATTTTAACATAAGAGAAAATACTTTACCCACCACACATCTGACAAATCAAACATGAAGTTTCAGTTCCTACAGTTCTAGTTCTTAGAGCAATATTGTCATTTGGATTATGTCTTTCTTTCACATGATCTGAAATCAACAATTTCACAAGCCTTCTATAAACTAACAGTTATGTATGGGCATATCATATGGCCAGTCTGGAAGCAGATCACCTCTTAATAAATAGATAAAACACAACAGTCTGATCATTAATAATTTGGCATCTCTCTTCAAATATAAAGAGAAGTCCTGAAAAAATGCTGCAAAATCCTATGAATTCAATTGAAAGTGCCTTATCCAGTAACAGAACCAATTATAGAATGTAAAAATTCTGTAATTAGTCGATTAGTGTTATCGGTAGTTGTTAGAAGTTGATTCTCTAGGATTTATTTTGCCGCCTTTTATGATGTACTCCTTTAATCCTATTTATTTATTTTTCCCTTTTATGATGTACTCCTTTGATCCTATATATAAGCAGCTTCTAGAATTTTCACAAGAACCAAGAAAAACCTTAAACCTCATTAATTTTGCCTTAAAATTTAATAACCTTCCAACTTTACCCCTATTTAACATAAACTATATATCCCATGCGAACAAAGTCTACAAAATAATAAAATAAGGGTAAAATTGTACATTCATATGAAAAATACAATGGCACAACTTATAAATATGACCAAAAAAATCTTCTCTCTTTGCCTTATAAATAGGACCAAAGAAGTAAATATTCTATAATTAGTAGCTTAGTATTATTAGTAGTTGCTAGTTAGGGGTTAGAAGTTGATTCTCCAGCATTTATTATGCCACCTATTTAAGTGATGTAACTATTCTGTATTTAGTAGCTTAGTGTATTTAGGGGATAAAAGTTTATTCTCCAGCATTTATTAGTCTTGTTAAACTCACTTGTAAATAACCATGTAACCTAGAGGATAAATCATCATAAACATTTTTCTCTCATATTGTGGAAAGTTTAAACCCTAGAGTATAACATTCTGATTCGATTATTAGACTTACAAAAGTTTCATTAAGAATTCCCATCAAACACATCAATCACAAAAATAAGCAGATGGCAATTGTAGCAAACAATAAATAAACTAAAATATAAAGAGAAAATTCCTGAAATTACTGGTTAGATATAATAAACAAAAGAGGAGACCTGAGGATTTTGTGACACCCAGTACATGTCACCATCAAAATCACCTCCACCTATCTCATCTGCCAAAGAGCGAGGACCAACACAAGGAAAGAATATTCCATATTTGCTATGGCCGACAAAAGAATCTAACTCCTTCACATATGTTGCTTGGAGTATATGAATGTCCCCAAAATGTAATCCCGGATTCCGATATACCAATACATCTCCAGAAATTTGGCCATTTTCACTATGAAAAAGGCAAGGAAAAAACACATTATTTAACCAACACAATTAGTCAACATTTCCAGAATAAATAAAATTCTAAATGAGCCCGAAGTTTGAATTGGATCATCAAAATTATCATGTGTTTTCTTTAGATGTCACTTCTCAATATGATTAGATTCATATCCGTTCTTCCTCACACACAGACCAACATTTGGCTCTAGAGTCATAATAATATAAATAAAACTATCATGCAATAAATGAGCAAATTTACAACAGGCAAAGAATATGTGAACATCATTGGACGTGCAGGGTAAAAATTCATAGCACAAGGCTCCATACTAAGCATGACAAGAGCATGAAAGGTAAACAAAGTTCTATTGATAGCAAGCCATCTAGTATCACATACTCCCAATTGATACAAATTCAAACAAAACCAATCCCCAAATAGGGGAAGGTCTATCATCATGACCTTTTCTGTCCAGAAAATTAGAACCAATAACTTTTCCCAAAATATGTCAAGTCACCGACCACTCAACACTCCACCGTTGAACCAAGCAAACAAACTATAATAGAACGTTGATGCAGTCTAAAGTAAGTGTCAGAATCAGAACAAATGCTGGAGACTATGTATAAACTATAATAGAACATATATTATCAGATGTATAAGCATGATAAGGATTAAGATAAATGTGTATAGCAACAACTTGCCAGTTTTTAGCCAAGAACAAGTTTGACAGACTATTTCTCTTGACTATTGAAATTAGATAGCGAATAAAAAAAAATGAAAGAAAGAAAGAAAGAAACTAGAGCAAGAAGAACTAGAAAGAAAGCATAGGCTGCATATTGAATTCAGGGGAAAAAAATTATCACATACTTCCAGCCATAGGGAGTTTTTGAACATAAATTGGAGCAATGTCTTGTACTGATAGATAGATAGGTTAAAAAACAGAAGAGAATTATGCTTACAGAATAACACAAACTTGACCCTTTTTAAGGCATCCAGTGGGATGTGGATCAGCAGTCCCCATTAGATAGTAACAATTAGGTATATATAGTTTCCCACTTTTAAGACCATTCATTTCCTCCTTTGCAAGTACAGATAGACGATACTGCAGAAATGCCTCATCCAGAGGGATCCCATGTAAAATCATTTTTGTTGAATTGAATTCATCATCTATCTCACCGTGGTTTAGAGACACTGCATACAGAACCACATAATTGAATACGTTTTCTAAAGGAGATTTCAAAAGACCATAATACAAACCATAGGCCAATATTCAAATAAATCAGAATTTAATAATTCTAGGAGAAAATAAGTGATAATGTGAAGTACTAGCTGCAGGAATCTATGAGGATTACCTCTGAATGCAGCACGCTTGTTAGTGAAGACACGATATGCATTTTCCAAAGCACTCTTAAGTGAATCCAGAAAAAACTCATTCGGCACTCCTCCATAGCTTAGAAGAGCAATCAGATGTCGGGATAAATAACACCTATGTGGTTTGTTGCTGAAAGATTAAGGCTTAAGATTAGATAATCATTGCTTAAAAAAATAGAGAATTTTCTTTACTAAAAAACCTAGAACACTAGCTTAACACAATAGTTTGAGCTCAGCTCCTAACAGAATAAAACTTATGAGAAGTTAGTCAGGTAAAAAATAGTATAAGCATATTAACATGTCCTTTAGCCTCTTTTTCTTTGGAAGGACTAAAAACTGAACATGCAAGCCTACAATTGCTTTCTGAGCCCATTAAGGATGAAAAGTAGTGGAACTCCTGAGCCTATTCCAGTTTTGGACGCTGGTCATAATTTAATGGTTCTTTCTGCAACCCACTCGTTGAAACATAAAAATTATCAAATATGGCATAAATTATGGTAAACATCCAAAACCCCCTTAACTGCTTCAGGTAAAAAAGTTTCAGCAATAGCAAACAATAGCCAACTTGATAAGGAAAAAGATACGTAAAGGAGATACCTTGTACCAACTACCTCCATTGAATTTATGCTTTGCATCGGAATATTTGGATCTGTATCAACCTTGATCATTGATGGCCGAACTTGTATCGTCTTACTAGGAAGCTGCAAGATTTAAAAATAAGAGAACTTTACTGCCAGCAGAATAACTGATGCACATCTAAATTCACATGAATCTGATAAGTATTTAGTCTGACAACTTCAATCTGAAGAGATGATAAACCTAGACATCATCTAAAAATAATGAACATGAATAATCTGAATTCTTCAACCTTTTCTATGTATCAAAACATTTTCCTGGTGGCTGCTAGATAACACTATTATCTTTACTCTCTACCTCACTTATTTCCCTGCACCCCAATGGAATACATAACACTCCATAAACCAACATAGTAAAAAAAATCCTGCTTACTATTTAAAAACCTACTAATAAGAATAAAAAATTAATATCTTACAAGATAGACCAGTTCGACAGAAATACATGAAAGTCAACTCACAAAGGTAGCATACTCCATAGTTAAAAAACCACATCAGTACTCAAATCTCACTTCAAATTTATTTGTGCAAGTGAGCAACCTTGTTAGAGGTAAAAAGGGAGAATAGGGTAAACAGTAAAAATATGCATATTCACTAGACACCGATACATCTTCGAATCTCCTATTTATAGACTTATTATCCAAATTACCCAAATTATCTCCTTTAACCCTAATTCCCCCATGTGTCAACCCTAGTAAACATTTTTGTCTAAGCATTAACCCAAAGAATCAGTCATTATACCTGCAATAAAGCATTTTCAAGTAAAATGGCATCATCAAACTCTTTTGAGAAATCCTCCTCATAATCAAACATGGAGTGCATGACAGCTAAACATCCAAAATTTATTATTTGAAAAAAAAAATTACAAGTTGAAACAATATTACGAGCCATGAATTGATCAATATAGGAATTAAGACTAGTAGTTCATTTGCATACTCCAAAATGCAAATTACCACATACTACAATTAATACGATCATATTTCCACCAAAAAAAAAAGGCAATCAGTTAGTACCTTTTTGTTGATTAAAAGTGTGCCCTTCATGGTGCGTCCCATGTGATAGAGACGGCATTGGATCAGCAAAGGCTTAGTCAAAGAAAGGAAAAATATCAGAATAAAATCCACCCGATGCAAGTATGCAGTCTCAAAATTTACAGAGAAATAAGGAACGTACTGGCTCACTTGTGCTGGACTCCATATTTGTACAAGCAACAGTCATATTATCCTATCCAACCAAATTAGAAACCCACCATCATCTAAGTCTTGGTAAGGAAAAGAGTTCTACACAAGACAAAACCTAAAGAACCAAGTGAGAGAGAAGACGAGGAAAAAGTAGCAGCAGAACCATTTGACACTCGGAAGTGTGAATTGCAGGACCGAGGGTCGGTGCAATGAAATAGAAAACATAAAAAGACTCGAACTTCCGACACTTGAAAAGAGGACGTATCGAAGTAGAAATAGTTTCTTGACATAACACTTCCAATGGAGATTTAAAATAGGGATGTTTTTGCTTATTCCATGATTTATGAAAATAACAATGAATGCCAGAAGATAATTAATATATGTTCACCAAACAAAGAGCAAGGGAACAATAGGACAAAACCGCATTCATCTAACAAGATGCTGGGCAACATTATCACATAATCTAGTAGTCTTGCACATAAATATCAATGTCCGATAGAGCTAGCAGTTCAAATCATCTTTCCAAACTTCTTATCTTTAAATAATAAAACTGAAAGAGAAAATGTATGACTTGTCATATGAACAGTCATACAAGGTTTACAATCATTTTCCATCAGCTTCATGTGTCTAACCAAAATTTTAAGAAAATGCATAAATAAAATAACATACATACTACATAGTAATATTGAAGTTTTATCCTTCAAGAAGCATATTTAATACTACATATATCAACAAAATGATAATTTAAAAAAGAAAAAGACCTTGATGAATAAGCTATAGTAAGTTTGTGCCAAGTACTGACATAATATATTCCTATAACTTTGTTGCGCTACATGACAAAGCAACCATGACAAAAAGACCCATGGGTAACAGATAAAAATAGTATATTGTTATAAAACCTAAAACACATAACGGATATTTGATACAAAATAATGAAAAAAGAACAATGTGAGCAAGTATGCAAATTTAAGTATTAAAACAGAGTGATACCCTGAAACTTTTAGCCTTCATATTAATTCCTTTAGACACATTTCTCGGGCAATGCTTAGCTAAATCCTCAGAAATAAACCCAGTTCCATCAGTATGAATCCGTGCTTTCCCATTGTGATAAACACGTTCACCATTTTCATCCTAAAAAGAAATGAAAAAAAAAAAAAACGTTTTCCATATACAAAAATAGGGCAAAAAGTTCATATAGAGATGACAATAATTGATCATACCTGACAATACACATCGGCAATTGTCTGAACATCCACAGATCCCATGTCAACATCAAATGTTAAGGTTTTGGACAAAATTAGAGAAAACCTAAATACATTATGTCAGTAACTCTGATAAACTGTTTCTTGTGCAGGAGGGGGAAAATACAATATATAAATCCAAAAACAGCATCTACAGAGTACCATACCTAGCCATGAATTTGTCCAAACTGGGTAATGTGTGAGCATGCATAAATAAAGATCGAGCTTCAGACATTGACTTGCCCGATAATCTGTAAGATTCACAGTTATCAACTGATGCACAAGATTCTGTCCTAACAAAATAACATTTCACAGCTGATGATGTTGGGTCCTTCTTTTTCTCTTCCTTTCCGCCATCTTTAAAAACTGATCAGTTGATAACAAGTTTAGGCTCATCAGTGCCTGTATATTGGTGCCCATAGGTTTGTCTAAAAACTCTAAAGACGGCCATCAGATACATATTACTTGTCAAAGATTCAAATGTTTGGTGCAAAACAGCAACAATGTGTGAGATGTAAGAAAATACATATAAAGATTTTAAAACCGAGAAAAAAAGGGTATCCAAATACACAGATACCCCAAACTTCCATCATTGATGGCAGCATTCTACCATAGAGTGATAGAGGCACAAAGTTAACAAGAAGACACCAATCAAATCAAGTTTCAACTACATTCAGGTTAGTAATCCAAGGGAATAAGTAGTTGAATGAGTGAAGGAAGTTTGACATATCAACAATTTGACGAAAACAGAAACAAGCAATCAGGCAGACTCAATTCGATGCTGTCAATAGGGATTAACAAGAACAAGCATAAAATTTCAATGACATAGAATTTTATAAGGACATGCTCACAAATTACCAAAAAAGCGGTAAAGGCGAAGACCAACATGAATTCCCTCTCTTCCAAATTTTCCGTAGAGAGCGCATGCTTTCTCAATACTGGTTCGATTGGATCCATGCCTTTCCTCAGCAAATTTTACAATGAGAATATTGTCATCACCTAATGATTTTTGCAAGTGTGTCCGTGCCTCTTGGAGAAACGGGCCCTGAAGTGAATTACCATACAAGGGGATTGGAAATTACTATATTACTATATATATAAGTAAAACATTTTTATAACTAGTCCATATGCCATTGTAAACTGGTCTATGGATGTGATTATGATTCTATTAGTGGTTCCATAGTACCCACGGAAGTACATCTAGGAAAAAAGGATTTGCATTTATAACAGCATGTATAAGAGTGTAAATGTTTTGTAGAACTTGTCAAAAGTTAATGAAAGCTAGACCAGACCCGGGCAATGAGCGGGTGAGGGGCCGGATATTTATTAATGTGTTATTATGTAAAAAATCACTTAGATTTAAAACAATATTTTGTAGTGTGAAATACACTATGATCCATATAGAGATATATATATATATATATGTCGGTGGAGAGGTGATGCTATAGCCATTTTGACTTTCATGTCTCAATATGTACGGTAAAACACTCAAAATTGCTCTATATAAAATGTCTGATAATTAATTTATCAGAATCCCTATTTTTCTATTGAGTTTATACCCTAAATTTGCACATATTTATATTTATAAATATAATATTATATTCGTTCTTTTTAAAAACCTCTAAGAGAATAATCAAAATATTAAATTAAATATTTACTAAATATTTTTATCTACCCCCATCATTAATTTACAAGATATTGTGTAACTACATGCCCTATTATCTATCTTTCATAACCACCTGTCATTATTATCTTTTTTTATTATTATTTTAGAGTTTTGAGCCTGCCATTTTGCTAATGTGAGACACTTCCTGCTCTACTTTTATAAATATAGTTAAGATATAATAGAGGCAAACCTTGAACCTTAAACTCCCATCTGGAGAAATATGACAGTAATAGACAAACGGCTTCCCTGAATCCCAATCATGGTACTGCACATGCCAAAGTTATCAATAGCAAATAATCAAATATTTTTATAGAATAGTACAGCAGATGTTGGATGAAGAACTTCCAAGTGGCTAGAGTTGATGAATTAACAGGACAGTTAAGAACTGCCATAAATTCATTTACATGACAAACTCAACAAATTTAGCCTTGTTTTAAGGCACGGGTGAATGGTGAAATAAAGTAATAACAGAAAAGTAGAACAAAGTGAAACCTCCAGAATTTAAAACGTCAATGGGAGATATGCCTTTTTAATGGTTCAGCGAATGATTGGAGTAGTTTTTGGTTCGAAAAGAGAGAGGGAGCCAACCACTCCCCTTTTTAAAGACAAGTTCCAACTTCAGATCAAATGGAAGTAAATTAATAAATTAACGGACTAAAGTCAGACAGATAAATCAAACGGGATGTTCACCAATCGCCGGTCGCCGGAATCGCAGTTATGTTTGCCCACCGCCTCCCATATTTCTACCTCAAAACTCCGCATCGGCAATGTTTTAAGACTCCTAATCTTGTCCGCCGATATAGCCCGCTCTAGACTCTCCCTATAAATACAAAAAGAAAAAGAAAACGTTAAACCTCAAAGCATCACTGACTAGGTGACGATTATGGAAAAAGAAACAACGTGAATTAAAAAAACAGTTCCGCACTTACCCTCCAATATAGCTCAAAAGTAGAAATGCCTTTTTAAATTCCAATTCTCCCAGGGCCACCAATTGTGGAATCGGTGATGATTCTGCTTCTCCCTGTGGTCTTGAAGGCGAGGCACTTCCTGGATACTCTTCCATGGGAGAGGGAGTCGCAGCTCCGTTCACTGTAATTTCAAATTTCTCAAAAATTTCAAATATGTAGGAAAGAGACGCCAAAGTAGTAAATAGCTCAACATGCACCAACAAGTTATACCCAATCTTCCTAATCAGAGCAAGAGATAAAACAAGGGAAAACAAAGTAAGAAGCAGCTACAAATGCCAAAATAATTTTTTTTTAAAAAAAACAAAAGAAATTCCGGATTCTAAATCGTCACTCTTCAGCCACAGTACCGAAGGAAATGGCCAGCCTTGTTATCCGAGAGACGTCTCCTTTTCCCAGTCTTCCACGCGTTCGGCGATTCGAACGAGAGAGAGAGAGAGAGAGAGAGAGAGAGAGAGAGGGAGAGGGAGGGAGGGAGGGAGCAATTTTGCTTCGAGTCAACCAAATGAAAGAGGACAGGAAACAAAAGATAAATATAGAGTACTTCTACTACCTTGGGTGTTGATGAGTCGGGTAGTGAAACCTCTGGTAGAATTTGGTGAGCGACTAGTGGCTTTTTTCGGAGAACTAATCATATGCATGATGAACCCAGAGAGACTAGTACGAACCTTGGTCTTTGAAATTACTTTCAAAATATCAACAGCCGACTCTTTTCCGACGTTCGCGAGTTCGCGTCTTACTTGGGAGCTCGGAGGATTTAGCTTCTGCTGGCTGCAGATAGTTTCCAAGAGCCGCTCAACTGAGTCAGGAAGAGGGACATGCTCCGACGAATTAGTCATCGGAAACGGCCCGAAGCTTGAATATGAAAAGGAAGAGAGACGACGAAGTCGAAGAAAGGCTCAAGCTCCGCCTACAGTGATGACCGAAGATGAAATGATTACTACAAGCGAAACCAGAGAGGCAGCAGTCAAGTTCCGCGCTTGCGACTGGAAGTGACAATAATATATATATATATATATATATAAACACAAGAGAAACCAAAGTGATTATTTGAATAAAGTGCCGTTGGAAAGGGTTGTGCCGAGTCTAATCAGAGTCCGCATAATAGTTTCCTCTTCCGGTTCCTGGACAGGAAGGGACTATGGAGTGTAGCTCTCCTTGTCGTCTTTTGCATAAGAGTATTACATAAAAAAAACATGTTGTAAAATCTTGAATACTAATGTAAAATTTAATTAATGATAGATTAAAGATAGGAAAAATGGTTAAAAAAGATCTCATTATTAACTTAATTGTTAAATAAAATCTAGGAAGATATCTATATACAAAGGGAAGATTTTTACACACGAAGGGAAGATTTTTATATATAAAGGGAAGATTTTTGCACACGTAGAGGGAGAATATTGCACACAAGAAAAATATTTTACACACCCAAAAGATATTATGCAAGTGAAAGTCCCATTTGACAAATAAGTTTTCAATTAAATATTTTTTCACAATTTTCCTTTAAAGATATTATTTAAGTTATTACTTAAAATAAGGGAGGATCCTCAAAAAAGAATTTGAAAATTATAAAATGATAAATTAAGTATTTCTCAAAATATAAGTTGAAAATTACTTATCAAGTTTCGATATTTTTTAATTAACTCTCTTAATAAATTTTCTGATTTGACATCTTCTAATTTCCAAATTCTTTTTTAAGGATTCTCCCTTAATATAATGTGTTTGTTCTTTTTTATTATACTGAGATGTCTTTTTTCTAAAACACTTTAATTATTTTTTAATTCCCTCATTCATCTTTTTATTTAATTATTGTTGAGTAAATATCAATAAAATTAATCTAAAAAAATTAATAAACATATTAAATATGTGTTATATTTAAGCTTAATATGAACTTTCTAATTAAATGTTCCACTTTAGACGAGTGAAGGTGTACTATTAAAAAAAAAAGTGCCATGTTTTACGGAGTTGTGTCGAGCTTAGCTCTTTCGGCAAAAAAAACAAAAAAAAAGTATCCAGCTTAGCTCTATATATATATATATATATATATATATATATATATATTTTTTTTTTTTTTTTTTTTTAAGGGGAGGGGGTAAAAATGAGAGGTTCCTTAGTGAGCAAGGAGAAGTCAGGGACCCTAGGGTCGGGGAAGAGTAAATGGATTTATAGGGGGGCACGTGTCTTGGCATGCTGACCCCTCGATCTGCTTTATGGCAGGAGAGAAGAAAATTTACAGAACCGGATCCACACCCTGCCGCTCTATACTGTGCTTGATTTTTTCAATGGAAATTTTTTAAAAAAAATATATTGAAAATTATAAAAAGACCAATCAATACACTGAAATTAGAAAAGGATAGATCACTACAATATTAGATGAGATAATATTAGATGAGATAAGGAATACGAGATTTTAAAATCTCGGTGAAATGATGAAAATACCCTTCAGTTTTCCTTCCCTCCCTCCTTCCACTTCAGAATAACAACATGATTCTCTTAATTAACATCTCCAGATTCGACATTAACAACTCCAATTTCTACTTTCACAATTAACAAATTTCAAAGCCAATAACAACACTTATCTCTTAATGAATAACTCCGAATTCAAAATTAACAACTCCAATTTCTTCTTTCACAGTTAACAAGTTTCAGGGTCAATAACAACTCCTTTTTAACAAGTTTCAGAGACAATAACAACTCATTTCTTTTTATTAACAACACTGTATTCTATATTAATAACTCTATTTTCTTCCTCCACTTCGGAATAACAACACAATCCTCTTAGTTAACAACTTTGGATTTGACATTAACAACTCCAACTTCTTCTTTTACAATTAGCAAGTTTTAAAGCCAATAAAAACACCTATATCTTAATTAACAACTCCGGATTTAACATTAACAATTTCAATTTCTTCTTTCATAGTTAACAAATAGGAACTTTTTAGGGGATTTTAGTGTTATTAATATTGAATACGGAGTTGTTAATTATGAGGCCCATGTTGTTATTTCGATTAAGGAATGAAGGGCATTTTTGTCTCACCGAGATTTCAAAATCTTAGATTCATCATCCCAACTGACACTGTACTGATATGTCCTTTTCCAATTTCTGTGTATTGAATCGTCTTTTTGCAATTTCCAATATATTTTTTTAGAATTTTCCCTTTTTTCAATGTTGGATCAATCATAAAAAATTATAAAAAAAATCCCAAACCAAACTTTTTTATTAAAAATGTTTTAAGGGACTGTATTATTGTGATTAATTTAAAATATAAAATTACTTTATTTTTTTATTAAATAAAAAAAGAAATGAACAGTATATATCTTTTTTTACAAGTGTTTATGCTTATTTTGATAATTGGATGAGCTGTTTTGATAAGTTCATTTTCTTTCATAAAAAAGTTTTGAAATTTCAAAGGTAACTTTGAATTTCAAACAAATTTTATTACTTACTTTTCAAATTATAGATGATATGATTCTTTAAAACTCCTCGTAGATTGTGCCTTTTTTTATACATCTTGTTCTTACCAATGAACTTGTCAAAATAGCTCATGCAATTGTCAACATATGCATAAGCACTTGTCAAAAAAGGCATATGCACATGTCAAAATTGGCTCATTTAGTTCTGAAATTTCAAAACTTGTCCATGAAAAAAAATGAACTTGTCAAAATAGCTCATCCAATTATCAAAAAAGATATTAGCACTTATCAAAAAAGGCATATGCACTTGTCAAAATTATCACATTTAGTTCTAAAATTTCAAAACTTGTACAGAGAGAAAAATGAACTTGTCAAACTAGTTCATCCAGTAGTCAAAATAGGCATAAACACTTGTCAAAAAAGGCGCATGCACTTGTTAAAGTAAAGATATTAAGTTTTGAAATTTCAAAACTTCTCCAAGGAGAAAATTAAACTTATAAAAATAGGCATAAGCATTTGTTAAAAAAATGTATATGTTGTTCCTTTCTTTTTTATTCAATGGGGGTAACAAAGTAATTTTACATTCTAAATTAATCATAATGCAATCTCTATATACTTTTTTGATAGGGGAATTTGGTTTAGGGCTTTTTTATAACATTTTATGGTTCTTGGGTCCAGATAGTGAGTTTCTCTTGTTTCTTCGAAATTAATCAATTTTATTTTTTTATCAGATAAAAAAACTACTCCCACATGTTCAAGAATCAAGAGCAAAAATTCTCCCTTGTTCATTCGATGTTGGTATCTTCTCATATTCTACTTTAAAAATAAACATAAGCCAAATAATAAATGGATGAATTTGAATTAAGCGAGGAAGCTAATCATATTAAATGTATATTTGAGTTAGCGATAGAAGCTGCTTTTCTGACATAATTTACGAAGTACAAGGTAAATTTGTAAGAGGAGTTTTGTCTCGACTTATGTAACGACTTCTCTTAATTATCATATAATTAATCTCTAAACCAAGTAAAGCATTAAGTATTATATAATACATCATATTAAAGTGCTCCACCCACAGTACAAATCGCAGTGTACAGCGAAGTATTCAACATTGCAACGTATACCAAAAAGGCCCTTAAGTTTGGCAATATGTATTATGCTCATATAACTAAACGAAACATACGATTGATATCAAATCAAGTCTCGTTTGCTTTCCCCTTGGTAGCACCATATGAATTCTCACCTGAAAAATTATAAATATCGAAGGGGTGAGTTATATAGACTCAATAACCAAAATTCTATTTTAACAAGTATGCAAGGAATGATTATAAGATAGTTAAGCGGACAAAATACATATTCATATCACATAAAGCCTAATATTTCCAAAACATTAGTATTTCAAGAGAACAATTAAGTATGCATAAAACTCCCTCAACCATCCTTATAACCTCCTTAACCGCTGACAGAACCCATGAGTTACAACATATAACAAGATTAGTTTCTTTGACAAGACTGCACCAAGCTCTCCAATAATAAGATGTAACCCAGTCAAAGGCTATGAACTCATATCAGATCATGGATTCCCTTTCTGTTGAAAAATGGAAAGGTGTCCATGTCCCTTGAGCTAACCTTTGACCCAGCTAAAAGAAAGGGTGATACCAAGGACCATGAGAATGCCAAAGCTATCCATTGTGTGCACAGTGGCGGCTATACCTCGCAGTATAAAAGAATTAAACCTCTCCTCAATCATAACTCATCACATTCAACATCTCAATATCACAATCTTCAATATTAATAATTTATTAATATATTTTATATTTAATGCTATGCATCATCAATCATTCAAATAAATTATTTAGGCCACTTAACTAAAAAATTTATTAAAAACATGATTAATACTATCATTGTACATTTATCATATATAAATTACTATAACATATTTATAGCAATTAAAAATACCAATATATGCCTATAATCATTTCAACAAGCATACATGATAAATTGGAAAGTAGTTACCTCAAGTTCTTGACACAACTAAACTTGAGAGAATTTAACTCCAACAAGCCAAATTCAAATTCACTCTTCAATAAATATATATATATTTACATATTAATATAATTTATAATAATTGTTAACTAATACAAAATAACAAATAATAATCCCCATAATTAGCTCAATTTTCTCAAAAATAACAACAATTTATCTATTCCTCAAATTCCTTTTGAATCAAAATTTCTAAAATTTCTTAACTCTATTTCACTCAATAAAGTCTTTAATAACCATAATTCTAATATCAAATCATAACTTATAATTTCACATAATTCAAAATCTATAAAATTAAACCAATTAAAATTTCAATAATACTTCAAATAACTCAAATAAATTGTTTAATCCAAATTTAATGGGTCAAAAACGTCCCCAAAAGTATAATTTACGATTTTTATAAAAAAAAATTAATTATAAAATCAAAAAACAATCGAACGATAAATCTAAACCGATTAAAATCAACTATTATTTATTCTTCACATATCTATAGCCATCTTTTATAAAACCTCAAAATTCTCTCAAAATCGTAACCCTAAAATTCTCACTAATCAATATAATATTACCACCAATAGAAAGATAAAAATACATAGAACAATTTTTATGAAGGAAGTTTGATAAAAAAAAAAGTGATTTTAAGTACCAAAATTATCTAATAAATTTAGAACCTTACCTGTTGAAATTACGTTTGCTCTGTTCACTCGCCTAATCGTGAAATTTGAATGAGAGAAGTGAGGGGGAAACTGTATTAATAATACCCTCCCTGACACTTCTTTTTAAGGGGGCCTCACACATTTTTTTTAATGCTTGCCTATAGCTTTTACCCCCCTTTTTAATATTTTATTTTACAACTTACGGAAACATGTTTCTCCAATGTTAACCCAAACAAGCCCTAAGTGGAGTATTTTGCTGTTTCAGAAAAACATTAAATTATATTTAAATATTTTTAAATGAAATATGAGATGTTCATATATGTGACTTCTAGTGAGATTTGAATCATGTTTTCATGAGTTATGCCTAAGTGTTCACCTCAAAGACATTTATCAGCATCTTTTCACGCTTTCCCTAAATTTTAATTTTAATTTTAATGACAACGAGTTCAAATTCAATGCATATAATATGAAAATTTTGAAGGATATATATTATTAAAAACATGATATCTATATTATTCAAATTTAGTAAGAGAATTTACTGGCCAAAAAAATTATAGTAAAAGAATTGGCACCGATGTATTAATTTTTCTATTATTTATCATCTTTATATAACCTTATTATTTTCCACTACAAAAAATGGCTTTAATTATGGTTATTTTTTGACCATACACCACGGTTTTGAACCATCATATATAAAGATTGCTTGGTAAGAAATGTGAAGTTTTAGAATGCATTATAGTTGTTATATAAAAACCGTGATATATTGATGTTAGACTCTTCATGTGAGAACTTAAGAGCTAGTTAGACTAGATTATATATAATAGACCAGTATCTCCCACAACGAGTTGTCATGCAACTTAGAATTGATAAAGACATTTCAGGCATTGTGAAAAGAATTAATGACACTACTCCTTTTGTATATTTGTGAAAATGTAACTATTGATCTATAGCTTATGTCTCTTCAAAGGAATTAAGCCTGAAAAACAAGAGTTTGAAAAAGAATGAATATTTCTATCAGAAAGGATGTGAGGGGTATGCAAACCTCAATCTGATCTCTCATTCTCTAACAAGTCTTGCTCGAGGTTTGCAAAACCCTTGCACCCTTTTTGGTAGGGATATTCATTCTTTTTTACTCTCTTCTTGTTTTGCTAGCTTAATTGTTGTGAAGAGACACAAGATATAGGTCAATAGTTAAATTATTATATATATAGGTCAAGAGTGCTATTGATTCTAGCCACAAAGCCTGAATCTTCTCAAAGTGCATGGCTACCGATGTGGGATTTACTACTCTATTTGATATAAAGTAGCGTTTCTCAAATCATCACATTACTTGTCACCAAAGGAGTGGCCTGAATCATTTGAGAGTATGTCAGGATCATGGTTGCCAATCTCTTACTCATCAAGAATTTTGGTTAGCCTTCTCAGAGTATGATCAATGCGTTCTACATGCCGTATCACTGCCTTTGATTGAGGGAGCAGAGGGTACAGAGACGGAGGTGGAAGAGGAGGTGGAGGTTAGGGAGCAAGAGCAGGAGGAGAAGAAGGAGGTGGAGGTTGTGGGGAAGGAGGAAGAGAAGTAGGAGAAGGATGACGCTGTGGATTTTTTGGCAAGTCTTCATCATGGCATTTGATCTTGGCAATTAAGGGAATAGAGGAGGATGATGAAGAAATAGTACAAAAAATATATAGAAATGGGGAACATATTGGAAGTGATGAGTTCAAACTATTATTACATACGTTAGAAGTTGAAGAGGAGCAGTCGCTTGCAGTAGTGGGTAATAAAAGGATACTTGTTTCTCGTGCCAATCATTGGAGAATGAAGATGTATAAAGTACTTTTATCAGCACAGAGAAGAGTAAAGGTTTCAAACGTTTTTTTATTATCGCTAATGTAAAGGTGGAAAACAAATCATTTATAATTGTTAGATGATGCAGTTGTTTCATAAGAACCATCATTTTTGCAAGACAATATACATAATGGTTAATATTTACAACCATTACGTTTTTGTTTTCATGAATTATGTTTCTCAATACATGACGTTACACATATTTAACCATTAAGTATTAGTGTTATATATTCTTATGCAAGCTCCATTTTGATATACATGATGCTTATTAGTTGTAATTGTTAATTAGTAAGTGACATATATGTAAGATTCTATAGTAGTGTTCTTTGTTTTTAAGTAACACAATGTGTTGTTCGAGGATAAAAAATGACTCAAAGGGTTGCAAATGCAAAGTGACAATCAAAAACATTCTTGGTGATGAATATTTAAAGGATATTCTAGAAGGGAATGAGCACATGTTATTTTATTCTATGATTATTGATTATACATTATGTTAGTTAGAACTCACAACAACTTGTTGTTCAAAGAAATAAGAAGTTTGAGGAGTCTTCTCAGAGATCAAAAGGGAATGGATTGATACTATTGATAGCCTTAGTCATGTATCTTGTTAGTCTTCAATGATCTTTCATATGTTCCTTTTTTTGTTTTGCTATTAAATTTGGGTGACATTGCTCTTTTAGTGAAACTTCTAAGTTAAAAATGACCATCCAAGAAAGTACAGTCATGCTCGCATTGTATTGTACGTGGCATAAGGTCCAATATGGCATACGTCCATTTGGCTACTGTTAGAGTAGGTGTGAATGCCCATAGCTCTTATGCAAAAATTTTTGAGACAAAATTGAACCTTAACCCAAAAAAATTAATGAGGTGGAATATGATGTTAGACAGGGAATTCACATACAAGTTTTGTTTTTGGAATTAACATGGTAGGTAGAACTTGTAACAAACATAGCAATCAAAATGTGACCTACAAAACATCAGTCTACCTAGAGGAAGGAAACATGATTGTCACTTTGTTATAAGGGATTATTATTGATCCCTCCTATTACTTTATTTTCCACTAACCTTACTCTCACTTGCTTTTGTACGTGTTTTTGCCTTCCAGCATTGGTCTTTTGGTGCCCTTCTCTTTGGCTTAGGCTGGAGGGGAGGTCATCTAACATGTAGTTTTTCACGTTTTAGGTTTAGAATATTTTTTCCTTGTTTATTGTGTTTGTCATATTGATCTATACGAAGGCATTTAAGGGAAGGAAGGCCATATATATGGGGTTAAGATGTATGTAGTCATGCGGTGGATGACCAGGTTCAAGGGTGTTAGTGCTTCTCAAAATTCTTCATCTCTCTACATTAATCTCGACTAAGCATGCTTCTTTACTCTACTTTTTCTAATATAATTTCGTTGGTGATGGAAATGGCCAGCCTTGTGATACGAGAGATGTCTCCTTTTACCAATCTTCCACGAATTCGGTGATTGAATCGAGAGAGAGAGAGAGAGAGAGAGAGAGAAAGTAATTTTGCTTCAAGTCAACCAAATGAAAGAGGACAACAAACAAAAGATAAATATAGAGTACTCCTACTACCTTAGGTGTTGGTGAGTCGGGTAGTGAAACCTCTGGTAGAATTTAGTGAGCGACTAGTGCCTTTCTTTGGAGAACAAATCATGTGCATGATAGACCCATAGAGACTACTACGAACCTTGGCCTGTGAAATTAGTTTCAAAATATTGACAGCTCGCGTCATACTTGGGAGCTTGGAGGGGTCTGCTTCTGCTCACTGCAAATAGATTCCAAGAGTTGCTTTACGAAGTCAGGAAAAGGGAAATACTCTGATAGATAGGTCATTTGAAATGGCCCAACGCTTGAATTTGAGAAAGGAAGAGAGACAATGAAGTCGAAAGAAGCCTCAAGCTCCTCTTACAGTGATGACCAAAGATGAAATGATTACTACAAGCGAAACGGGAGAGGCAACAACCACGTTTCCTCGCTTGCCAATGGAAGTGACTATATATAGACACATATATTATATATTGTATAGACACATTACAAACCAAAGTGGTTTTTTTAATAAAGTGCCATTGGAACGGGTTAGGGTCGAGTCTAATTAGAGTCCGTAGGATAGTTTCCACTTCCTGAACAGGAAGGGACTAACGAGAGCAACTTGTCCTATGCTTCCTTTTTCTCACTTTTTCTCTTTGTTATTGTAAAATCTTTTCCTTATACATAAAAATTTCCTCATACCCACAATAATAATTTCTCATCATATATTAAAGTATTCATACCAAACCAACTCATCTTTCAAAAGATTACCATGGTAGAAAAGAGTTCAACTAACCCTTTCAAAACTCTACCATGATAATAAAGGATTTAAGTCCCTACAAATATCTACCCATGATGGAAAATAATAGACTATTCATTTAAAATTTATCATAGATAATAAAGCTCTTCTAATTGCTTTGCAAACCAAACCATATTTAGTTAGAATATCAAATCTCCAAAATAAATCAGAGTACGCAATATGAGCCTTAGTGTGGCAATATACAATAATCCAACATATATTAAAAAGATAGAAGCACTACTCTTAGTAGAAGTAGCTTAAGCTTTTGAAGCCTTCCCTAATGGACCCACACAATAACAATCACCTGGAAAAATGTTAAATCAACGAGGTGAGACAAAATCCTCAGTAACCAACAATTCATCTCATCGGGTGTAATGCCCCAAATTTTGATTAAGGGCTAATGACAATTATTATGGATAATTATGAATTAAATGGGAATTATTATGTGTTTTATGGCAATATAAATTAATATGTCATAATTGGTGGAATATTGGAGGAATGAAATTATTGGCCATAAGTTAGTGATTAAGGGATGAATTAATTACTAACTAAGAGAAAAATGATATGTGTAATTAAATGACTAATGTAGGAATTATATTAGCTAATTGGTGACTTATTTTGGGGTGAGCCAATAGCAATCTGACATGTGGCAAGTCGGTGAAGAGCGAGAGGAGTGGGAAAAGTCAAATTAGGATAAAATATCATTTTCTCTCTCCTCTCTTCCCTCCATTTCGGCTGGCGGCATGGGCAAGAGGGAAAATTATCATTTCACCATCCTCAAGCCCTCTTCTCTCTCATTTTCTCTCTCCATTTCGTCCTCCATTGTTGGCCAAGTGAGAGAAAGAAATGCTTGTGATTTGGGTAAGCAAATGACCTCCATTGCTCAAATTCTTTTCTTTAATGTTGCTCCTTGAGTTAAAAGCTTCATTTTGATGGTTATAGATTGGTCATTAGTGTTAGTTTGAGCTCCCAAAGGATTTTGGAGGTTGAAAAATCAAGAAGTGTCTTTGGGAAAGTTGAAGTGGTAAGTGAACCCAATCTTTTTATCTATGTTTCATGCCATTGGATGAAGTTTGGGATTTTTGGTATTTATGGCCTTAATTTAAAAAATAAGGGTCATTGGGGATTTGGCATGTTTTTGGTATAGAAATGGGTGTTTTGGTATGTGTTTTGGATGGATGGATAGATTGATTAGAGGTTGAAATGTTAAGTTTAGTGATTTTGAGAAAGTGATGTTTAATATTGCCCAAAACCAAAGCATGATAATGGAATAGGATTTTGGTAATTCTGATGGTTCCATTGAATTCCTTGGGTGTTTTTATGTGGGAGTAGCTTTGGTTGAGGTTTTGGGTTCATTTGGAACACTTGGGAAAATTTTGGAAAGAGTGGTCTGTTTTGCTGCTTTTTCTGGTTTCTGATAAAATCACTCAAGTGATCTAGGGTTCACTCGATTGCGGGATGAATATCACTCGAGTGGTGATGGATTCCACTCAAGTGCGGTAGTACAAGGTTACTTTCTGCTTGTTGTTTCTGTTGCGCTTCCTTGATTGAAGGCAAAAGTGCACCTTAACACTTACGAGTGTTAAACCGTCACTCGAGTGCTCCGCTTCATTTAAAACTCTTGTACTCTCGGGTCCTCACTTTTTGTGTTTCACTTCTTAGTACTCGAGTAAGCATTTGGCTATCACTTGAGTGTGGTTTTCTGGACTCGAGTATTGTAGTCTTTTGTCAGTTCTTGTGCTCTCAGGTGAGCACTTCCTGAACCTCACTTTGGGGTACTCGGGTGAGCATTAGGCTTCCACTCGAGTGATAGAGGTCATGCTCAAGTGCAATGAGCAATTCTGGTTGCTATCATTCCTTTCTGCTCTCGAGTGTATACTCGCTGTCTTTCACTCTCTAGTACCCGAGTGTAAACTATACCATCACTCGAGTGAGGCATTCTTCACTCAAGTATCCGTACAATATCACTCGAGTGAGGCCATCTTCACTCGAGTATCTCAGTGAAAATATCAGTTTTATGCTTTCAAAAGGGGATCTTTGGGGACAGTTTTCCAACCCTTTAGAGCTATTGATAGAGTGATTCGTGGGTACTAAAAGAGCAATAACGATAACCAAATTAAGTGTTAAGAAGTCATTGAGAATTGGAATAGAGAATTAACTCTTTGTCACTCATTGTGAAATATAGGATACGATATTTGCCCTACTCGGGAGAGACCTGTGGCAAAGCACGCATGGAAGGACTAAGGTAGTAACTCTTCTCTCATGTTGTGTATGATGTTTTGGTATGCATGACTTGTCATTGAGCTTTATGAACTGTATGTGTCATGGTCTATTATAGCGTGAGCACTTCAACGTGAGTCGTTTAGGTATTGACGTTGGTCATCTCTAGCTCGGTCGTTGAACTGCCATTGTAATCGACATGGATCTTTGTGAATCCGACCTGTGAGGTGGCGTGTTGTGAATCCAGTCATGGGTTGTGTGTTAATCTTGCCAGTGTGGCTTGCGTATGAAACGCTTTATATGAATCTCAGCTGTGGTGAAATATATTGTGTGAAATGTGTTGTTGTGCAATGCAGCGTAAGCAATTTAGCATGAGCAAGTGTAAGGGTGACATGAGTCATACCTGCCTTTGCTGCTGTAACTATCATTGTAGTTGCAATGTGTGTTTGATGATTTGCTTTCATGCCTTATTATTGTGTATACTATGAGTGATTTAACACTACGGGGATTCCTTGGAATCTCACTCTCCCATAAAACAATTTTAGACAGGGCCGAATGATCAAAAGGGAAGTGGGTGACGAAGAGTGGTTAGAGTTCCAGATGGGAGTTTAATTTTGGGAATGTTTGGTTATCATATTTGTGATTTTTGGATATATTCTTGGGAAATAAATGTATATATATTTGTGGTATAGTTTGTGTAATCCCCAAGTAAAAGGGAAAGAGATTATGGCATTTATCCCTTGTGTAAACCCTTTTATTAATTAATGGAACCTGAGTGTGTTGGGAATTTATGCTGTACTCTGATATATATGAATGAAATCAACCTGTACAGGGCATTTATGTACTGAAATGTGAATATGAGACCATTGTGAATAGGTTTTGAAAAAGTTTTGTAAACCTTGATTTTAGGGAAGTTTGATCTTGTTTAAGTCCTTAATCGTTTATGGTCTCTAATTCTACATTAATCACGTCTTTACGAACTAAATCTCGGCCTATGGTTGTGAGGGGGTTACATTGGGCATACGAGTAAATTCTCATAAGGTGTCAAGTGGGACGGTTATAAAGTCATAGCATTATTAAAACTATCACATGTCCACATATATTTATACATTAATCCATAATATCATAATCTCAATCTCATATTTATCACATAAGTGTACCGGAATTAATATACAAGAATTTATTCTTTGTTCTTCCTTATTTCCTCTCTTGCCTTATTTCCTCTGATTGAACCCATGGGCTAACATTTGCCCATATAACTGGTAGTTTAACTCAACAAGCTCATTGATTAAGTGATATGGACCGGCCAAAATCTACAGGGCACATGACCGAACCATGGGTTCCCCCCTTAATACATTAGTGGGGTGTCAAGCCCCACTAGATACAAATGAGCCAAAGAACTAATCAGTGTACACTTGGAAGCCCACCACTTTATTTCCTCTATTTGTACAAGAATTCACCTCCTTATTTCCTCTTTGAGTAATCTCCCATCAAATACACATCCATCGTCCCCTCGCATATCAATGTTGTATGATTATACATGTCATTATCGATTCACAATTATCAAAATGATCTTGCCAATAAATAAATACCAATTCATATAATATAATACTACTAGTCATTCTCTTCATGAAAATATGTCACACAAAACAATTTCAATAACAACATAGTTTTAAAGTCCACATCACATATCAATAGCCAAATTTATAATTCTATATAGTTAAAAATTACTTACAAACATCATACAAGCATGCACAATAAGAGGAAAGTAGTTACCTCCTGCCAAAGCAAAATTATAACCACAAGCTCCTAATCTAAGAGCTCAAATACACACCAAAAATTAATCTACAACAATCAATTTATTATATATTAGTAACTCTTTGAAATGTTGGAAAAATTAATTTACTTAACTTAATTCTATAATTTCTAAATTTGAATTAATTACTCCTAAAAATTCTAATTTTACACTAAAATTCCAAGCATTAGTGTAAATATTTTTCTTAATTAACTCAAATAACCTATTCAAGTTATTGATTATTATTAATTTCATTCCATTACATAAAATCACTAATTTTAAGTTTAAGACATAAAATACTAAATTATAAATCTTCATCTTTAAAAAAATATAAATGGATTAAAACCTCAAGAATACCTCCAATAATCCAAATTTAATTGGTTAAGAAGTCTAATATAAAATTATGGGAAAATGACGGAAAATGAACTTAGAAATTCAGAAATGATAGATCAGTCATTTTGTAAGAAAAAAGTTGAGAATTCCTTATCACGAGTTGACATTTTCTAATCAATTTTTGGTAAAAAAAAATCATCTGTCATTTTTCAATTTTCAAGTTACTTTTCCGTCATTCTCCCTAGAATTATTTATAGGCTGATTATATAAAAAATTTATTATAAAATCTTATACTAAGTAAATAATAAAAGTAACCTGATTAAAATTAACTATTAATCATCATCTATGTTTCTATAGCTTTATATTAACAAAACTCAAATTTGTCCAAAATCCTAATGTTAAAATTTTCTCCAATCAGCACAAAATTATTATCATAAGAAAGATAAAATTATTTAAAATATTTTTTTGTGAAAGGCATTTTGTGGTCAGAAAAGAATCTGAGTATGTTATTGATCCCAAAAATATAAAAATATTCTTATAAGTGTCTCACCGTATTCCCTTCTTCACGACACTTCACGCAAATGAATTGCGTGAAGTGAGCAGAGTGAGGAGGTATTCAAAATGCCCCCTCCTCCTTTAATAATAATAATAATAATAATAATTATTATTATTATTATAATAATAATTATTATTATTATTTTTAGTCAGTGCCTCCTTTTCCTTTTCAAATTCGGTGCCCACCGTTTTTTTTGTAATTATTATTATAATATTATTTTTTAAAATTATTTTTAAAAAAACATATTTAATCCAATCCCTCTTTTCTTTTTATCCCAAAATTCACTACTAAATTCATAATTACCTCCAAATTATAATTATATCCTATAAATAAAAATCAAGATGTTACAGTTATCATTTGATTAAAATTAAAACTTACTAATATTCTTCATAAAATTATTATTATAAGAATATTGCATAAAAAACACTAGAAAGTTTAGTTTAATAATCTAATGAATAGTCAATATCAAATTGACAAAAAAAGAAAAAAGAATAGTCAATATCAAAACCTCAATTGTCTTAAGAAAATTTAGTTTAATAATCTAAAATATCAAAATCTCAGTTTCATTTACAGCTTTTTGTTGGTTTATTTTAGTTTAATAATTTAAATATATTTATTAAGAAATTAAAACTTAAATATATTTTTTCAACTGCACAATCATCACTAGAAAGTTTGTCGCGTCAATATTTTTCGTCAGGAACATTAATTGTGTTAAAAATATAGGATTAAAAGTATATTTTATAAAGTTAAGAGATCAAAAGTATACCTCATATAAAATTTAAAAGACTAAAAATATACTTTAACTTATTTTTTTATGAAAATTAATATAACATTTTTAGAAATATTAAAGGATTAAGTTACATTATCTGGGGAAAAAAGTTACATTTAAATTAAGGTATTTTTCCAACCGCTTTTCTCCTCTTAAACTAATATTAAAGGGTTAAGTTACATTATCTGGGGGGAAAGTTACATTTAAATCAAGGTATTTTTCCAACTGCTTTCCCCCACTTAAACCAATTTTTGTGCCATTTGCATGATAAAACATTTTTTTAACATTTTTCAGTAGCACTTAATATCTTAATTGTTTATGTATATCTATTAATTTAAAGTATTTTTCAGTAACATTTAATATTTTAAAGTAATTTTTAATATATTTAATTCATTTTTTTCTGAGTTACATTTAGTATCTTAAATTTAGAGTGTTCATTGTCATTAAGAAAATAATTTAAGAACAAAATTGTATTAAAAAAAAAACTTTAGAACACTTAGGTCTTGTTTGAGTTAGTGTTTCTAAACCACGTTCACACACGAACTTAAGCACGGGCTTCTCTCTTGGCTCAATAGACTCGGAGATCCAGGCTATCAAGATTGGTCTTCAAGTTTGCCAATCGATGAAATTCACAAAGGTGAGGTTACACAAGGACTCGGCCGAAGCACTTCGTTTACTATTTCATGGAGGTGGTCCTCAACATCCTCTTCATAACGAACTTGAGGAAACCAGGGATCTAATCTACCAGAATTAGGATTTGGAGATTCAACACTCGCATAGGGAATGTATTTTATGTGCAGACCTTCTGGCAAAAGAGGCTCTAGATTCAAACAATGACCTGACTCTATTGCAAACCCCGCCAGGTTTTTGTTTGATCCAAATATTAGCTGACTTAAGCTAACATTTGGATTTTCTTCAGTTCTTTTCCGTTCTTCGTAGTTTGTTGTATGAGTCCGCCGCGACTCTCAAGGGAACGACTCCCTTGTCATTGTAATACAAAAAAAAAAAAAGCACGTTCACACAAGTTGATATAAGACTAGTGCATGTTGAATTATTAGTAGAAATTGTTTTTTCAACATGATTTACGATATATAAGATTAAATATATGAGATGAGTTTTGTATCGGCTTGCGTGAATATGCATTCCAAACGCTAACTCAAAGAGACACTAAATATTATTGAAAAAATACGTTAGGATATTAGATTTATCAAAATTTATCTTAGGATACGAGAACTGTTACAAATGTTTTTAAGATGTTAAATGCAACATATTCTAAGGAGTATTAAATTTGAATGGTGAAAATTTTAATTTAATAATAATCAAAGAAAGAAGGGTTAATGTACAAATTTATTCTGGAAGTTTTCGCTAAAGAGTAATATCACCCTGCAAGTTTTTTTAGATTCAATGTTATCCCGAGAGTTTAAAAACATAATAATGTTGCTCCATACGTTAAAAAACTAATATTGTCCGTTAATTTTTTTAATGAAAAATGATAATATTACTCCATTTTAACACTTTTACGGTAAAATTAAACTTGAGAAGCTTTCTGGATAATATTGTTCATCGACAAAATCTTCTCGACAAATTTGCACCAAAACCTAAGAAAGAAAAAAACCGGAGAGTTTCCTTAGCGCACAAGGAGATGTCTTAATTTAATAATAATGAAAGAAGGAAAAGAAAAAGAAAATGGGGAGGTTCTTGGGGGACAAGGGCTTTGGTCGGATTATATATAAGTACACACACACACAAACAAACCGAAGTGAATTTTTAAATAAAATGCCGTTGGAAAGCGTAGGGTCGAGTCTAATCAAAATTAGTTTTGATAGTTTCATCTTTCTGTACGGAAAGGAAGAGCAAGTCCCTTTTTTATCTTTTGATTCATTTCTCTCTCTTTTTCTCTATAACATCGTTTAATTAAAATTTTGATATTTTATTTTAATAAAAAAAATTAATATTTAGTGAAATTATTAAAATGATAAAAACATATAAATAAATTTAAATGATTGAAATTAAAATTAAATTATTATTAAAATTTTTAAATATATCATTTGTATTATAGTTTTATACTTGTGATCTAAGTTAGGGGTGTCAAAAGTATCTCGGTCTCGGTTGTCCGGTCCCCGTCCCGAAATTTTGATCCCGGGAATTTCCCGTCTCGGCCGGGACTGGGACCAGGAAAGGGAAAACCAGGACCGGGATTTAAGGGACCCGGGACCGGGACCGGTCACATACCTTGTGATCCCGGTCCCGGTCCCCTTTTTTTTAATTTTTTTTAAATTTTTTTCTTAATAATTAAGTTATTGTTTTATTTTTGTATTTTTTATCCCATAATTTAAGTTATCATTTGATAAAATGTGTATCACATATTTAGTTGGAATTAAACTGTATATATTGTGATACTAATCCTACTATATAATGTATAAAAATAATAACAAAAATGATGAATGTGATAATAATAATAATAATAATAATAATAATAAAATGTTATTCTTAAATTCTAGATCAATTTGTGTAATTATTATAGTCTTATTAGATGTTAAATAATTACTTTAAACACTAGATTATATAAAATTTAATTAAAATAATAATATTTTTTAAATTTAATTTTTTTTAAAAAAAAACCGGGATTTCCTGGTTTGATCCCGATCCCGCCCGGGATTACCGGGATCGGGACCGAGACCGGGACAGGGATGCAATTTGCATCCCGGCCAAAAATCGGGACCGGGACCGGGAGTGGTGGATCCCGGTCCCGGTCCCGGTTTTGAACACCCCTAATCTAAGTAGTAATAGTTTAAATTTATTTATATATTTTTATATAAAATTATTATTATTTTATAAAATATAAAAAGGTAAATTAAATTTTACACATTAAATTATTTTTTCAATAATATTCAATATCATAAATAATTGTTTTCCCATTTAGCACCTAAAGTGTTTTTTTTCAATAGTACTCCATATTTATTTTTTTACACACCCTAAAGTGTTTTTCATGACACTTCATATTTTAAAATAATTTTTTGTGCATTTCATGCATTAAAATATTTTTCTAACATCACTCAATAGCTTAATTTAGATTGTTTAATTGCCACTAAGAAAAAATTTTAAGGGAAAAATTACCCAAAAAAATCACTTTAAGACACTAATGCTAAAAAAATATTTCAGAACTCTGGATGCATAAAAAATTACTCTAGCATATTGAATACTACTCATCTAGTTCTTAATGGAATACCTAATTAACTAATTTTAGTAGATTGAGAAAGTTTTTTTAAATTAGTTAATATGATTTTTTTATTCTAGCATATTGAATACTACTCATCTTAATGGAATACCTAATTAACTAATTTTAGTAGATTCAAAAAAGTTTGTTAAATTAGTTAATATGATTTTTTTTTATCCAAAATGCTCTAATTTCTTAATTATCTTTTTTAATCCTCTCCCTCTTCTTATACTTGATTATTATTAACAGAATATCAATAGAATTAATTTAGGAAGAAATTGATCAACATGTTAAATAAATATTATATTTAAGATCAATATTAACTTCGAATTAGATTCTATATTAAAGATAATGAGAATACTATTAGGAAAAAAAATTTAGGATGTTGTAAACAACTTAACTTGATACTCTCCTGGTTCAAAATATGAAATTCAAATAACTAAATTATGCGGTTAAAGATAATAAATATGTAAAAAATGTAATTTAATTTTTGTAAAACACCTTTATTTATAGAGAGAGTGAATAGGAGAAAGAATGAGTGAAAAAAGATATAAAAAATAATGAGTAGGAAAAAATATAAAAGACACAATTATTTCAAGGTAAAATTAAAAGAAGACCACATTATATAATAAGATAAAACCAAAATATAGCCCACTAGCTTATATATAAAAACTGGATCCTCACAACATTGCTTCTTATATTTTGAATTAAAAGGAGTATTAAATTTAAATTTTGAATCCTTAAAATTTTAATTTAATAATATTGAGGGAAGAAAAAAGGAAAATTGAGGTTCCTTGATGAACAAGGAGAGGTTAGGGTTTGAGGGGTGGGGGAATGGTGAATGGATTAATCAGCAGGGGACATGTGTCTTGGCATGTTTCCCCCCCGATCGGTTGACCTTCTTTCTGGGTGTTTGGATTGTCGATCGAGGGCCCAATTGGGCAATTTAGTGGTCTAATCAGGCTTCACCAGTGTTTTTTTCCAAACTAGGGTGTTTGGTTCGACGATCACGTTTGAGAAAAAAGAAGCAAAATGTTGCGATTGGCATAAGCTTAAAAATGGAGCTTATTGCTTCTGAATCAGCCCATTTGACCGTTAGTGAGCATTTATTGCATTTTAAATTTTTTACCCACCCCCACCTGGCTCACTTCTCTCTCTCTCTCTCACAATAATTTTGTCCAGTGTTCTCTTCTCTGCAAAGCACACAAGCGACCATAGAAGAAACTGCTAGTGACGGCATGGATCTCGTCTGATTTTGGCAGTCAAGGCTCGTTTTCAGCGTGGTTTTGAGCTCCATCCTCTAGGCTATCATCCGGTGTTTCCTGTGTTTTTTCCTCCATCTCCGTGTGTGTAGGCCTAACTATTGAAGTCCAGCAAGCGGTGTTGAAGTTAGACGGTGTCTTGTGCTGCGGTTTGGGGCCGTCTGAAGTCAGGGGATGGCCGATCTATACAGCCAAGAGCTTGTGAGCTTGCTTGACAGGCTCCAGCTATGGTTGAAGGTTGTTGTCGATCTGCTCAGTTGCGTGTCTCTCTTTGGCTGGTAAGGTTGAAAACTTAACTTCACTAACATCTCTCCTTTTATCTAAGGTTTCATAGGCGTTGGTTGCATTTAGGGCCATTTCAATGAACCACATTGTTTGCTCTGTTGTGGTCGATTTTGATCTATTTGGTTGCTCTATTTGATCTGCTTGGTTTGCGTATGCGTTGGTTGTTCTGTTTTAAGTAAGTTTGCAGACTAAGATCTTAGTTTTTTATTTTTTTTGGGTAATTGCCTGTGCTGCCTGGAAATGGCTAGTTTGTGTGTGTGTGTGTTTTCGTGTGCATGTGTTTTCTTAAGTTTGTCTATTCCTCTTTTTGTAGCATATTTGAAGCTGTGCTTCTTCTGTAGTATTTTCGTATGCGATGGTTGCTCTGTTTTGAGTAAGTTTGTAGACTAAGATCTTAGTTTCTAATTGTTTTTTTTGGGTAATTGCTTGTGTTTCCTGGAAACGGCTAGTTGGTGTGCGTGTGTTTTCTTAAGTGTGCCTATTCCTCTTTTTGTAGCATATTTGAAGCTGTGCCCCTTCTGTAGTGTTTTCCGTATCTCTGTTCTATGTTATTTTCCTTTGCTAGAGTTGTATGTTAGAACTTTTGCCCTGTTTTTCTAGTTGGGATGTAGTCTTTTATATCTAACTATGCATCTATTTATATAGTTTGAATATAGTTATTAAATTTTACATACCACTCTTAAGCTTGTATGCATTTGCTTCATGAATTTTAAATTTCTGTTATGCCTTTCTTTGTTGTGATGAAATCAGAAACAAATTGAAGATTATGCTTTACAAACTGGGTGACACCTCTCTTAATCTTGCATGCATGTGTTTCATGAACTATAAATTTTTGTTATGCTTCTCTCATTGCTGTGATGAAAACAGCAATAAAACTTTTTCATTTTGATAAAATGACCAATTGTATTATATGAAGAAGGGACTTGCAAAACAACAACAAAAAAAAGAACATTATGCTTTTCAGTCCTTGTAGCTATTTTGGTTATGTTTGTTTACTATCTCTGTAAAAAGAAAGATTTGTATGTGAAGAGTGTGCAAAGAACTGTTATTTGGTGTGTGCCGATCTCTCTCTATATATGTAGGTATGTATATGTTGTTGTCATAATCTTGCGTTTCTTGGGTCTGATTTCCACTATATACATGTGTATATCATATTTGTGTTATGTCTGGTGTGTGTTATATGTGACATTTTTGGTATTGAAATATGGACACAAAAGTTGTATAGAATTTACAGTCAACAGAGATATTTATCAATGCATACGTAGAACAAATATACAAAAAGAACGTAGAGGGCAGTCATTCACACCAAAAGCATGGTATAAATATTATTTCCACTTTCAATGAAAAGACTGAGAAACAATACAGGAAGAAACAATTAAAAAATAGATTAGATATCTTAAAGAAAGATCTGAAGATTTGGGACTCTTTAATCAAAGTGACCGGTGTGGGCAGAGACCCTGTTACGAACAATGTCGTTGCATCAAATGAGTGGTGGACAGAGAAATTACAGGTAAAAAATTTTCAGTGCAACTTACAAGTTTAATTAGTTCACTTTTTTGTATGTAATTCAGTTAGATATTCATTTTGATTCCTTTTACTTGTATACATTCAGGAGAAACCCGCATATAAGAAATTTAGGTACTCAGGCCTAAAGCATGAAAGGGAGTTAAGAATAATATTCAAGGATGTCATGGCGACGGGAACCACATTTTCTCACCCTCTCGCACATAAACACAGACAAATGAGGAAGATGAGGATGATCTTTACAGACCCACGATGGATGAAGAGGAAGGCTCTGGGGACAGTGAGGATGAGTATTTCAACGTTGACCTTGCAGTTAGTATACTGTGACAGATGAAATGGCAAGCATTGGATTGGCAACATCAACATCATCAGGCACTGGTCCCAGCGCATCTGGAAGTGAATAGAAAAGGAAGAGAGATGAAGGGTCTAGTAAAAGCAAAAAACAGAAAGTTCTGGTTGCAAAGTAAATAGCTGATGCTGTCAATATCATTGCTAATGTTTCTATGGATATAGCGGTGACTTTAATGGCAAATCAAGAAACTAGTATGCCTGAGGTTATGAAATCTCTGCTTTCCCTTGACAACGTGAAGGAGGACAAAGCCTTTGGAGTCCGGTGTATGCGGGCTTTGGAAATCAAGGCACATCAGGAAGTGTTTGTGTCAATAAAAGGAAACACGGAGTACTTGATGACATAGTTGCGTTTTATCATAGAGGAGCAGTAGCTCCAGTTGCATTTGATGTGTTAAGACTTGAATTAAGAATTTTTTCATTTTTTTTCCATTTTGGATTATTTGACCTGTCATTTAGAATGGTTTTATCCTTTTGGTATTTTGTATTATATGTTATGTTTGTTAATCATCCTACTCACACCACAATTTCACCAATATCACAGGTACATCAATGGCAAATCATAACAACAAAAATAGGTTGTAGGGGATGGAGGAAGATGAAGATAGTGACGATGCCTTAATTATTGAGGCTGAGTTGGATGAATATGAACAATTATGTGTGTTGCTTTGTCAATGCCCCAATTTGCGATTAAGGGTTAAGGATAATTATTGAGGATAATTATCGAATTAAAGTGGAATAATTATGTGTTTTGATGGCAATATTAATTTATATGTCATAATTGATGGAAAATTTAAATAATGGAATTATTGGCTCTAAGTTGGTGATTAATGGGGAAATTAATTACTAACTAAAAGAAAAGTGAGGAGTGTGATTAAATGGCTAATGGATGCATTGGAGAAGCTAATTGGTGACTAAGTGTGTGAGAGCCAATGATAAGTGGACATGTGGCAAGCATGGGTGAGAGAGAGGTTAAGGGAAAAAGTCAATGGGTGTATTTTATTGTTTCTTCTCTCTCTTCACTTTCCCATTTTCGATGAAGAGGCATGGAGGGGGGTATTATTATCATCATTCTTCATCTCTACACTCCATCTCTCATCTCTCTCATTTTCCTCTCTCTTGGCGCCATTGTTGTAGAAATAAGGGGGAAGAAAACCTTCAAAAGGTAAGGGGAAATGTTTCCAAATGCTCAAACTTCATTCTCTAATATTGATCTTTGAATGAAGAGCTTCATTTTGATTGTTGTAATGTGTTCATTGGTGTTAGTTTGTGACCTCAAGAGATTGTGAAAGTTGGAGAATTGAAAAGTCACTTTGAGAAAGTTAAAGAGGTAAGTGAAACCTATCTACCCATCTAAGTTTTGTGCCATTTGAGGTAGCTTTGAATTTCTGGGATTTATTGGCCATTTTCGAAAATGAGTGTCATTGGTCATTTGGCATGTTAAAGGTATAGAAATGGTATATTTGGAATGTGTATGGATAGATAGGATTGATTGGGAAAGCAATGTGTGAGATTGGAAAGTTTGGAAAGTTAGTGTTTAGTGTGGCCATGGACCAAAGCATGCTAATGTAGTGGAAATTAGGTTGTTTAAATGGTTTTATTGGATTCCTTGAGTGTTTTAGTGTAAGGAATAGGCTTGATTGTTGATTTTGGAGCCATTGGACACTTTGCTAGAAAATTGGAAATGTTGCCATTGAAAGTCTATTATGGGCAGTCTGTTTGTCTTGGCATTTTGAATGAACAAATGATGTCTAAAAATTATGAAACTTTTCAGTCTTAAAGTTCACATCTCAAGCTTCAAAATGGATATATATTTCATGTGATTTCGATTTTTGGGATAGGAGTTATGACTGTCCAAAATTTGATGTTAAATCTGAGAACAATTCTGAAACAGTGTGGACATTTCTTAAATTCTGTATTTGTGTGGTTATTTCCAGTATTGGTCCATATTTTTCTGGTAAATAGCACTTAAATAGATTTCAATGGGCTTTGGGATCACCTCATTTCGATTTTTCTAGAATTAGTTATGAATTTCCGAAGTTGCCTTGGCTGCAGCACAAAAGTTTCTGTGCGTGTTTTGGCCGCAGCCAGAAATTCTTGGCTACAGCCAGAAACCTTCTGTGCGTGTTTTGGCCGTAGCCAGAGGTTTCTTGGCTGCAGCCAACCCCCTGTTTTCAGCACCTTAGGATTTTGAAAAGTGGTTTCCAACCCGGTGTTTCCCAATCCTTTAGGGCCTTTATTAGAGCCAATTGTAGATTCTTAAGGGTCATTATTGATAACTAAATCTAAGTGTTGAAGAGTCAATTGAGTATTGGAATAGAGAATAATGCTTTATCCTTAATTATCACTTTAGGATTTGATATCTGCCCGGAGCATAGAAGGCATGTGCCTACTCAAGGAAGGAAAGACAAAGGTAGTAACACTTTATCCTATATCATGTGTATTACATTGCTTGTTTGCATTAGTCATCGATTACAGTGAAAGTGAAGGGGACGTGGCGAAAGCCCGGACTCGAATATAGATAAAGTGAAGGGGGCGTGGCGTAAGCCCGACCTCGTATATAGTGAAGGGAACGTGGCGAAAGCCCGGTCTCGAATATTGATTGCTGCATTGTGATATATGTGACTTGCTTTGTATATATGCATCATATAAATAAACTGTTGCTACTGGGATTCTCTAGAATCTCATTCTTTCCAAATAACATTTTTAGACAGGGCAAGTGGATCGAAAAGCAAGCAAGTGGATAAGGGCGATTAGGGCTGCCAGCGGTAGTCTTAGTTAGATATTTTGGTTGTATATCGAATTGGTTATCATTTTGGATCAATGTAAATATATTGTATAGATCATAGTACTATAGTTTTGTGTAATTCCCGGTATGGATACTGAGATGGGCGATGATGCCCTGAACAAATTTTGGATTAAATGTTATTATCCCAGGTGAATGCCAGGAATTGTGCTGATACTCTGATATTTTATATGTAATAGACCAAACAGGCCATTTGTTTTAATGAATGAAATGAATGGAGATCCAGTTGTATAGTTTCCGCAAAAAGTTTTTAATTGTTCCGGATTTCTCATTCGATTATTAAATGTGATTAAACACTAATCCCGGCCTGATTATCCAAGGGGGTTACAGTGACCGCGCCACAGCATATGACCCCACAACAGCCACAGGACGCGGCCCCACCATAGCCACAGCAGATGGCCCCATAAGAGGGAGTTGAGCTCAATGTAAGTGACTATGATGAGAACGAGGGGCTCAAGATCCCAATTCTTCTCTCAGAGACATGGAACGATTCCTAGATGAGGAGGACACATAGGACCAAAACAATCCACTATAGTCGTCTTCTCGATTGACTGGGTTTGAGGTGCAGATCTAAGGTAAATATATTTTTTTATTTAATAAATTAAATATTTAAATTTGACCTGTTAAATGTGAATTTCAATGTATTTAACCTTTGGATAAATTGTGCAGATGAGCATGGGAATTTGTCTATGAGGAGGTTGAACGTGGCCGGTCTGAATAGCCTGGACTGGACACTACGCATTATAGTTCGGTGGAATGAGGCCATGGAACAACCCATCAACAATGGATGTCACATATTCAACCGCTTCCTGAACGAGCTGGGCTTGAATTGGATGTGGTTCCCCTTTCACTTCAGGACGAGGAGGAACGTTCCAAAAGGGCCGAATGACCTAGCGTGGAATGAGATGATGAAAGTAATTAACAGTATTTAATTATATATATATATAAATATATATTGTAATTAATTGTATTTAATTAATATTTATTAATTGTCTTATTTGTAATTAGTTGTAGTTCATTATTTTTTTATTAAATTGTGTTACAGCTTATATTTGCCATCCGGGACAACCGAAAGAGATACACGTTGATAAAGATGGTGACGGCTAGAGGAATAGGAGGAATCGTCTCTTCCACAGTATGAATAAGGATGGAATGATTCCTTTGCAGTAGCCAATCGAGAACGTCCCAGACGGCATCCCACTGAACAACTGGGTGAGTTTTGTCTAGTTCAGGAGGAGCACAGAGGGGCGGGTAATCTATTTATAATTATAATTTTAAATTAAATTTCATAAATGTATGTTTTTAATAATTATAATTGTTTTATATTGTTTTAATACTTTTAATATTTTTTTTCAGACGCTTTCTCAGAGGAACACGAGATGTCGAGGGCAGCAGATGATCCACCACACGGCAAGATCAAAGATCTTTACTGCCACTTACAACGAGCTGGTAACTTTTCATAATGTCAATTACTTTTACCTGGTTATTTCATAAATTTAGTATTTTGTTGTTCATAATAGTAATTTAATTGTGTAATTGTTTTAGGAAAAGAAGGCACAGTAGGAGAACCGTCAGACAGACTATAAGGAGTTGTTCGCTATCACCCATAGACACTATGGTGAGACTCTGACCTCTCAGCAGGTAGATGAGGCCCTTGTAAGTTAATTTATTGTTATATAGATTATAAAACAACTTTATTGTAAATAATAATAATTAATTACAATAAAATGGCAGGACCGGTTGCAACAGTTGCAGGTTAAGCTGCGAGAGACCCGGACCCAAGAGTCACAGGGGTCTATGGACCTTACAGCGCCATTGAAAGCGGATCTGGGCCAGTTGAGTACCTTAGAGCCATGAGAGGGATGGGGATAGGCGCCAGACCTAGCATGGTCTACGGCAAGAGCCGCGCCTATGAGGCTAGCAGCTCTTAAGCATGGACGTCTGGGGTCAGATATTCGAGGGATGCATTTATTGAGGAGCTCCATTCAGATTTAGCCAGGATACAGGTTGTAATGGCCCATTAGATGTAGTAGATGCAGCAACAAGCCAATTACTACTATGCTCAGTATACACAGTGGCGCAATATCATGAACTATATGCTGGAGCGGTCGTGGAGTTGCCTGTTCCCTGATAAGAAGCATCCATAGGTTCCCCTTATCCCTCGGTTCATCGTCCAACCTGCTCCTCCTGCTGATGATGATGGTGCTATTAAATCTGCTCAGTGCCCTGATACAGCCGCACCTGAGGGAACCCCCTTGAGGGAGGACTTGATAATCAACGCTATGATCCTTACCCTCATGAGGGAGAACCTGATCATCATCCTCTGGGTAGTTAGTTTAGGACAATTATATATATATATATATATATATATATATATTTTTTCAAACATTTGTAAATAAACTTTTATATTTATATTTTCATAGCCTTGTTTAATTCTTCTTGCGTTTGTGATAGTTATATTTATAAATTTTAAAACTAATCACAAAAAATAAAATAAAATAAAATTTTATTGTTTTTATTGTAAAAAACTGTTACAAAAAAAGAAAAAAAATCTTTTTGTAGCGGTTTAAGTCATAACCGCTACAAAGATACAACATATGAAATTTGAATTTCAATCCCGCCAATAGTCTTTGATATATTTGTAGAACTGCTACAGAGTGAAAGTAAATTTTTTTTATAGTTGTCCAACTGTCATGGAAGTTTGTAGTGGTCTTTCTTTAATAATCGCTATAAATTGCAAAAACATTTGAAATTTGAATTTCATATCCTGCCAAACATTGGTAGCAGTTTAGCAAACAAAACTGCTACAACTAGAAACAATACATGTAAGTTTGTAGCAGTCTTCGTGTAATAACTACTACAAATTATTTAAAATCTGAAATTTGAATTTTTTATCCACCAGAAAGTGGTAGTGGTTACATAAACGGAACTGCTACAAGAATAAACAATACATGTACGTTTGTAGCGGTTTCGTTATAATAACCGCTACAAATTGAAAATAAATTTTTTATTAATTTGCCAACATGATTGCAACTTTACAGCTGTTGTGTTAATATAATCGCTACAAAATTTTACACAGTAGCGGTTGTGGTAGCAGTTTTATAACCGCTACAAAATGTTAAACGTTGGAACCTCTATTTATAAGCTTCCAAGCACTTATAATTCTCTATTCACTCATCTTTTTCACTAAACTTTCTCACTAGCTATAAATAAATCATAGATCAGGTTGCCGCACAATTCTCTAGAATATTTGTACGACTTAAACAATTTCTTGGATTTCGCCTTCTCTCACGCTAGCTATAATGGTAAGATCATCTGTCCATGTCGGAGATGCAAGTTCAAGAATTGTCATGTATGACAAGTTGTTAAGGAACATTTGTTTGTGAAGCCTTTCCTGGAAGACTATATGTTCTAGGGAGTTCATGATGAGAAGGCCGATATGAGATATAATGATTCCCTTCCTCGAAGTTCATAAGGAGGAGTTCAAATAGATGAAGATTATCCAATTAATAATGTTGTGCATGATGCATTTAGTTTTCAAGATGACAATTTCAATGAAGAAGTGCTAGGTTCAGAGCCGATGTTCATAAGGAATGAAGCAGCTGTGGATTTTTTCAGCTTGATGGATGAAGCAGATCGTCCTTTATATCAAGGTTGTCAAAAATACTCTAAATTATCTTTCTTGATCAAGTTGTATCATATCAAGTGCTCATATGGAATCATAGATAAGGGAATGTCAATGTTGCTGGAATTATTACAAGATGCATTCCCCGACGCGGAGATTTCCACAACGTTCTACGAGGCCAAGAAGATTATCAACAGGTTGGGGTTGAACTATCAAAAAATTGATGCATGCCCAAACAATGGTATGTGTATTGGGGAGATGATGCCAGCAGGGAGATTTATAAGCGATGTCACACATCGAGGTACAAGACAATTCGAAAGGAAGAAAAGCAAAAGAAAGAACTTGTAAAGATTCTCAGGTACTTCCCTTTGAAGTCGCGCCTGTAAAGATTGTTTATGTTGTCCAAAAGTGGAGCACATGAGGTGACATGACGTTAATAAGATTGAAGATGGTAAATTATACCCCTGGGATGCAGATGCCTAGAAAAAGTTTGACAACGACTTTCCATCTTTCAAGGCTGACCCCATAAATATTCGGCTTGCTTTGGCGACTGATGGTTTCAATCCATTTGGGAATCTTAGCACAAGTTACAGTATTTGGCCGGTAGTCTTAATTCCCTACAACTTACCCCCTGGATGTGTATGAAACAAAGCTCCTTCATGTTGTCTATGATCATTCTAGGGAAAAAGGTACTGGGTAATGACATCGATGTGTATCTCCAACCACTTATTATGGAGTTGCTTGGCCTATGGAATGTTGGCATTGAGACATACGATACTATGGAAAGACATTGTTCAACTTGTGTGCAGCCTTGATGTGGAAGATTAGTGACTTTCTTGACTTTGGAACATTATCTGGTTGGAATGTACATACTGGGTCGGTGTGTCTAGCTTGCAATTTTGACTCTGACACGGTGCGCCTGCCCCATAGCCCAAAGTGGTGCTTCATGGGGTATCGGAGTTTCTAGATGGAAGGCATAAGTTTAGATTGTAATGGAATCACTTCAATGGAAAACCAGAAAAATGAGGACCACCTCAGACTGTATCTGATGCATATATCTTACAGTAGCTTGAGGATGTTGAATTCGAGTTCAGAAAAAGTGACGATGTAGTATAAGTAGGCTGAAAGATGGGTAGGACTTTAATGCCTTAGCAGTGGAAGAAGATAAACATTTTCTTCACTCTTCCATATTGGAAATCTAATTTACTTCACCACAGTTTTGATGTCATGCACATTGAAAAAAATGTTTGTGATAATGTGCTATATACACTACTTAACGAACCCGACAAGTTAAAAGATTATCTTTAAGCGAGGAAAGATTTACGTGTCATGGCCAGATGAGCATGACAAATTTCAACCGGTAAAGTTCACCCTCACAAAACTAAACAAGGAAGTCTTCCTTGCAACGTTGAAGAAAATAAAAGTTCTTGATGGCACGTTTCTCGATGTATTGACATACAGGCTCGAAAGGTTGTTGACCTAAAGAGTCATGACTCACATATTCTTATGCAACAATTACTCCCGCTGGTTATGAAGAATACACTTCCTCCCAATGTGTCCATCATTTTGGTGGAACTTTGTTCTTTCTTTCGGAAGTTGTATTCCAAGATTTTGATCGTTGAGGAACTCAATCAGCTGCAGCCCAAAGTCATTCTTATACTTTGTCATTTGGAGATGATCTTTCCTTTGTCTTTTTTCACTATGATGGTTCACCTTACAGTCTACCTTGTTCATGAAACAAAGCTTGCTGGCCTAATTCAATATCGATGGATGTATCCTATTGAGATATACTCATTTTACATATGTGCATCATTGTTAGTTCCTATGTTTACTAGTCGCCCTTTTCAGCATTTAGTATCATTTTTCCTTTCTTTACTTTGTAAGTTTCTTGGGAAATTGAAATCTTACGTTAGGAATAAGGTGTGGCCAGAAGGATCTATAGCTAAAGGCTATATAGGGGATGAGGTGCTATATTTCTATTTAAGGTATTTTGATGACATTGAGATGGTTTTAAACCTCCCTTTTCTTGTAGACAATTATCCTAAACCTGCGCTAACATCAGGAGAATTTATCCCTCGTATTGGTAAACTAGTTGGAGGAATTGAGAACTTCAAACTAACGGCAACTGAGAAGTTGCAAGCACACAAATAAGTTTTGATTAATTGCACTCAAGTTAAACCCTCCATGTAGTAAGAATTGTACACTCATATGTTATTCTATATCTTTCGTAATATTTTTTACTTACATTTCATGATCGCCTTCCCTTGATTAATTGTAGGGAATTCAAAAGTCATGTTAAGTATCAATTCAGGATCCATACACAAACATCCTCCGAAGTTGACAAAAAGGTCCACAGAGAATTCCCAAGCTGGTTTGCACTTAGAATACTAAATGACCACAACCCACACTTATCATATTTTAGAGCTCTCGCAATTGGCCCTTTTGACCATGCAAAAAGGTTTACAACATACAGTGTCAATAGTTTCAAGTTTTATATAGTTTCATGAGATCAAGGATTGCAAACTCAAAATTTGGGTGTTTATGACACTTTTGGGATGAGCAGTTATGCAAGCAGCAGTGACGCCAACATGTAGTTCGAAGGCGTCCCTTACTATAGAAAGCTTCTTGATGTTGTCGAACTTAATTACTAAGGCCATTTTACCGTGACACTATTCAAGTGTTTGTGGGCAAACATCACTACTTCCCTGGGACTCACAACTGACGACTTAGGCATCACATTGGTAAATTTTTCACGACCAATTCACACTGGTCATTCTCAAGATGATGAGCCATATATTCTTGCCTCAGAGGCACACGAGGTTAATTATGTCAAGGATGAGAGGCACAGGGATTTGTACATGGTAGTTCATTTAAAGCCTCGAGACCTTTACGGCATGGGTGATAGCGATTACATCACCTACGAGAGTGAGCCATTTCAGCCCACCAATTTCAAAAATTTCTTCCTTAAAGGTGATGACAATTTACCTTTACTTCGGTATGTTTTTTTAAGTTCATATTATTTAAATTTATTTTTTTAACAAAATAATACCATACTAACAATTTCTTCTCACAATTTCTATAGGGATGGTGAGGATGAATGGCTAAACAAATTATGCTTTTGTTTTTGTAACCTTTGGATGTATATTCTTTTTTTTAAAAAAAGTAGAACATTATTTGTAGCGGTTCCAAAACTGCTACAAAATAAAAAAACCACTACAAATAACGTATAATAACCGCTACAACAATAAACTACTACAACACCTGTTGCATTAACCGCTACAATTGCTACACAAATCCCTACAAATACTCTCACCACAATTCATTTCAAACACTCTCATTTCTTTCAACCCTTCCTCTCTTTCGTTTTCTCTCATTTACAAATACTTTTCTAAGAGCTGAGAATCTAAGCAAGGTGATCAAATATGGTAAAAAAAATTTTTATTCTTCCACTTCAATATTTTTTTCCCTCGCATAATATTTATTCTAACTATTTTTTTTTTCAGATATTGAAGGATATTTTCTTACCATTTCCTATTTTTCTTACATAGTGATAACCACATTATAGTAGACAATACAATAATTTCTTATTACCTACATATTCTCAATAATATTACCAGTATATAATTTATACTATACCAATTTAATTAAATCATTCTTTTTATCTAATAATTACTATCAGCTAAACTATTGAAATAATAAATTATTCAACTCCATATTATAAAAATGGAGACAAATAATTGTATAATTTTTTTAAAAATATCACAAAATATTTGTAGCGGATCAAAGAAATAAAACTGCTATAAATAAAAAAATCAATTAAATTTCTAGCGCTAAATTTTAAATTTCATATGATATTAGTAGCGGTTCTTTAACCCCTACTAATTTTAGCTCCTTTTTTAAATTTCCTTTTTCAAATTTAGTAGCGGTTTTTTAACCGCTACAAAGAAGAATCAAATTTTCATTTCCCGCCACAGGCGCCAACATTTGTAGCAGTTAAAAAATCGCTACAAATGTATTCATAAGATGACTTATCGTTATTGAATATTGTAGCGGTCCACTACAAATATAGTAGTGGTTGGGGAAAACCGCTACAAATATAGTAGCGGTTTTATCTACTTGAGTAGCGGTTCTAATTAACCGTTACAAAAAAGTTTACAACAGTGGATTTGTTAGCAGTTTTGATAACCACTACTAATGTTATTTGTATTGGTTAAAACCGCTACAAATACACCTTTTTAACTTCTAATAAATCACATTTTTCTTGTAGTGAGAGTTACCATCTATCCTATGAGAGTATTTCGCTAGTTGGTCATTAATAGTTATAATCTCTCTAGGGATATGGGAAATGACACCTTGCTAATCTTTGCAAATTACAAACCTGACATCATCCACTATATATTTAAAGGGTTGGTCTCTATTACATTTCCTCATGACATAATTAATTGCTTCTATACAATAAGTGAACATAATAATCTTTCTAAAACCCTTTGACCAACACAAGTTAAGGCCTTGAATATATCCTATTAATTTAGCAACCATTGGAGGGACATGTACTAGCTTGCAACTGAAGCCACCAAGCCATCTGTCATTCTGGTCTCGAATATATCCTCCACAACCACTTCTTTCACTCTCCAGAACTTAACCATCCACTACCGATTTGATGATGCCCTCTTCATTGTGAGCCTAGCTACCTTCTACTGAACCTCCCCTTATGTAAGTTGCACCGGTTCTAAGAATATCCCAATCCAAATGGGCTCTAAAGAAACTGCGATTTACATTAAAGTTCACACTCAAATCTTCATTACCAAATAGCTTATTACAAGTTTATTGTGAGAGACACAAAAATCCCAACATAAGTAACCAAACAAAGTATTCTCTAATGTTTTTGAATTTTTTTAGCATTTTAACATAAGTAACCCAAATATCCCACAAAAAGGCTATTTTATTAGTATTTTTTCACGCTTTTCCTAAATATTAATTTTGATTTTAATGACAATGAGTTCGAATTCAATGTACTCTTTCGTATCCTTAGCTCTTCAGAGCTAAATAGCTAATTTTTTTAATATTAAATAAGTTAGTTAAGGCTAAAATTGTCAAACTCACAAATTTAAGCAAACTCATAATAGGAAGATGAACTCTCATATTGTGAACTCATATTATAAGCTTATAAGAGTTTATCTCTATTAATGAATAGTTACTAAAAATATATGATTAAAAAATTAAGTATAAAAAATATAATAACAATTTATTTTAAATATATTTCAATTTCAAATTCTTGAAATTAAATCTATCAACATTGATAGTTTGTCATACTGAATAAAGAAATTTTTTTTAAGTTTATACATATGAAATCAATAAATATAATCATATTAAAAAAAGGAATATACTTACATCAAGTTTGATATATCCATTACATCAAGTTCTTCAATCACATATGAACACATGCCTTATTTTTTTTATATGGTTTGTAGTTAAATAATAATAATTCAAAATAGAACACATGGTTATATGTCATTGGAGAACTTGACGAAATGAATATAAAGAACTTGATCTAAATATTTTTCTTAAAAAAAAATTATAAATTTAACGAAGATAGTAAATGTTGGATTATCAACTTATTCAAATTCTTTACCTTTAGCATTATAAGATCCACTTGCCTTGTTACCCCATCATCACTATCATTATAATTTTTTCTAATGTCATCAATATTCAAATCAGCATTCAGATCGACATTAAATAGAAATTAGCAATATTCTCGTTAATTTCATGAAGTTGAAGAACCTATCGATCATCTTCCTCCACACCCTCTCTACCTATACTCATTTGAGTAATCAGCTCATCCTCGAAATGAATGTTATTAAACTTATAATTAGAAGTTTACTACTTTGTTTCCGGGTTAGCTTTATCGTATGTGACAAATGTTAAGCAATTATTTTTTTATGCAAATTATTTCTTTTTTCGTATAAATCTAAATAAAATAAAAAAAATATTCTGACCTTCAAGTAAAATTATATGGAAAGTTTAAAAAAAAATCTTAATAATAGTTATAAGTGTCATACATCTATTTTTACGAAGGTAAAATGTGTGTTATAACTACTTAGCATGTCAAAATTAGGAGTATTAGATGATTTGTAGGACAATTATGTTTTTGAGAAGTGTGGAGTCGCTTGGAAACTTATAAAAAGTGCTTTTTTAAAGTACTTTTTTGTAAGTTGAGATAAAAAATTTTCCTTTGTAAAAGTACTTCTAAAAAAGTAAAACAAACAGATACTCCATTGAGCGCTATGCAACCACGATTAGGATGGAAATAGACTGGGCCCCTTTTAGGGGCTTACAACCTGTCATGTTTGACGCCTGATAAAGCCTAACATGTTTAACAAAGAGACCGTGCTATAGGTCTGTTTAGAGACCTACTTACTTAAATAGGCTAGGCTTTTTTTTTAGACCTGACCTATTTAATATATACATATATATTAATTTGAAACTTTAATACACACATAATATTTTATTGGAAAAATTGTATTGAGGTCTCAAGCTAAGAAAAATACTACTAAAAGATCCCTTGAAATCACTAATTTGTAGGCAAGCCTTGTGTGACTTTTGGGTAATATAATCGAAATGTCAAAAGACTCAACTACTCTTAGGCCCTGTTTGATACGCGGCATTGGGGGTTAGGGACTGGGATTAGGTCAGGGATTGAGCTAAGTTGTACTGTTTGGTATGAGGGACTGGAGATAACCCGGGATTAGGAGAACCACGAAATTGAGATTGCTACAAAACCACCTCCCCTAGTATTGCGTATTCAATCTTGGGATTGCAAATGTTAGAGACAAAAATATCCCTGTTTATAATATTTTTCGGACAAAAATGCCCACTATCAATTTTAATAATAAGGATATTTTAGTCTTTTCATAATTTATGAAGGATTATAAAATAAAATCAATTCAAGTATTCCACCTAAATATTACCGCATACCAAATGTAATTTAAACCTTCAGCCCCAGTACCAATACCTGTCCCTATCCCAATACTAATCCCAATCCCAATCCATCAAAATCAGTGCCTCATACCAAACAGGGCCTTAGTGTCAGCTGCTACACCTGTCAATGGCCACCCATGGACTTGTCAATAAACGCCTATATTGATAAGTCCATGGGTGGCTATTAACAAGTCCATGTGCCTAAGATGACAGGTGAGGCAGCTAACACTAAGGGTACTTGGGTCTTTTGACATTTCGATTGTATTATCCAACATTTCCATAGGACTTACCTATAAATTGGAGATTTCAAAGGACCTTTTAGTAGTATTTTTCCTAGCTTGGGACCTCAGTGCAATTTTTCGTATTTTATTCCATATAAAAATTAGGTTTTCTTTTAATTATATGTAGACTATGAGCCTATGTAAAACCTATAATTTATAAATATGTAGGTTTTAAAGCCTAATGAAAGCTTACATTCATGCAAATTTTAGTGGGCTCAAAACCTATTTACGGCTTTCAATGCATACAACATAAGGTTTTTTTGAAGGCCTACATTATTAGTAGGCAATTAAAAAGGATTTAGGCTTATGTATGCCTTCTGAAGGCTTAGGCTAGAGCCTAAAAAAGCTTGAATTCGGACTGAGGCATAGGCTTATGCTTGAATCTTCTGTTGTAGGCTCATGCCTATTTAGCTAAAACTTAACCTGATTTGACCTATTTTTGTCCTTACCCACGATTCCAACGAGTTTGATGGAGTGGCTTGTGATTTTTTACAAGTTGCCAAGACTTCGAGTTTACATGTGATCCATGTTGTAAATATTATGTGTGAGTGTGTCAAAGGAAGAAGTCTCATATAACTCAAGATTGGGAAAGCCCTAGTATATAATTCAATATGAGTTTGAGTTAGTAAAAATGTTGATAAAAGGAGTTTTTGAATTGACCGTGAGAATTTTAATTGACCGGATTTAATGACATTTAAAAGGTTTTATTATATTAAATTATCATTAACACTTATTTTATAACAGTCGTTTTAATTATCATTAAACCGTTGTTAATAATCATTATAACTCCCCAACGATCACATGTTTCTGCCTATAAAAGGCAATGTTCTGTGCATGGTTAGGAAACACCAAGGTCCTCGAACTCCTCTCCTCTGTCCCTTCTTCTAAGTTATACTGATATCTTTCTGCAATTCTGTTGTCTTGCTTCCTGTAGGAAGAGTTCGTTTTATCCTAGAGAGTGCCGCTTCCTAATCTATTAGGGGGATTGCGGAATATCTCCTAAGGACAACGTCCTTAGACGTGACTCAAACTATTTGTTTATTGTGTTTTACGAGTTGCTGCCGCTAACAATTAGAATGGTGTAAGGTACTGACGCCAACAATCTTAGGAGATATTATCTGCTGTGATATTATGAGCGTATCATGATGTGGTCTTGTTCAATCTGTTTGGTTGATCACATGGTCAAGGAGAGTCAATAATACATGGAACTATAGCGAGAGATATGGCCACCTTGATGGAGTTCAAAGGCCCATCTCTGGAAGAAGGAGCTAAATGTGTTGTTGAGGAACGAACCCTTCCTTAAAGTGGTGGAGACGCCTAGAAAGAACTATGATGCTCAATATCTTCAAGAAAAGTGAAGCCACTATTATGCGTGACGCAGTCAGGTATGCATACGTGAAATCTAAAATTTAAGGGCCTGTTTGGGAAAGCGTCCGAGCCTCCCAAACGCGAGGCAAAACATGAAAAGCACAGTGGGGCCAAATGAACCCGTTTGGGTTCACGTTGCAACTCACCGAGCTTCAGTGGCTAACGTGACTTCTTCTAGAAGCCCAGCATCTTGGCTTTTTCTCTGCGCGGCGAGTGTTCACAGTGGATGGGGAGAGATCACCGAGGTCGAGGCTGGAGAAGAGAATCAAGACCAGGTAGGGGCACTTGTCCAGTACTTGATAAATGACGAGGAATGAGTTTCTCAAATAGATGCAAGTAATATATACGAACAGGGCATGTCATTCAAAAAAGTAGATTGATAGAGGAATTAACGAATGAATTATAAACCAGGAAAGTGGAAGAAGAAACAAAATTGAGTTCGTTGTGATAGAGTAGGAAAATATAGAGTTGCAGCTAGCTAGGTAGTAAAAGAAGAGGAAGCAGCGTGTCTGAGATGAATACCTGCTTCGTCTTCATCATCCTCCTCTGCCTCTCTCATTACAGCATGAACCAACACAATGAATAGCCCCACACACAATCCCACTACTATATTATCCCACACAAAGGCTCACAAATATCGACCCACCTGTCACCACCAACAACTACATAGCCACCAATCTCAAGTCCATCTCGTACCCAATGCTCTCAGGGGGCTTTCTCGTAGCAAATATAACACCACCCATGCAGCCACCTGTCACGCCCTTATCTTTATTTCACCTTTATCAGAGTATTCACGGAAAACGATCTGCGGTTCGGTAGGCAACACAGGAATAGCACAACTATACTGATAATATGTGCATGATTACATAAATTCCCCATAGGGGTTCGTACCTGATAAATTCAAATAATGTAGCCGCACAAGGCTACTAGGGTATCTAAACTCATTCCGGTGAAACGGAGACTTCTTCCCGTCTTCGTTCCACTACTGTAATCCCCTCGTACGGTACTCTGCATTGTTGTTTGCTTATCTTCTATCGTCTCCTGTCTGAATTGTTGGTAGGGGAGGGTGAGATTCGAGAGAATCTTAGTAGGAAACAGATACCATAATGCATGCATGATTGATGCTATGTGTATGACATGTTAACTTTATCTAGATGTATGCCCCATAATGACATTTCTGCATGCTCAATGTTTCATACAACAAGACTATGGCCACAGCGAAAACAGAAACAGAGCTACATTTATTCAAATATTCTCTACACAATCAAGTAAAGCAATCACATACATCATTACACAAGCAAAGATATCAAATACATGCAAGTAAGGTAAGTCCCCTACCTCCAGCTTTCTCCTCGATACGCGTGCCTCGATCTACGTGCAAACAGCTCGGGGCTCCATATTCGATCCTACAATGTCAAATATACTATTTAGACACTCCCATAGTGTTTCTGGGGGTTATATGAGTCTATCTTAAAAAATTACTAAAATACCCCAGGGGACTCAACCCCATCGAACCCGGTCCGGCTGTACTTTTCTCGAAATTCTAACATGGGCTATCCTGACATATTTTCGCCCAAGGAATCCATTTCTGGACTCGGAATTACCAAATTCACTGTCAATAGACGAAATTTCCCTTGGCAGCCCTTATTTCAGTGTTTTAGGGGCATTTTCGTAATTATGCTTTCTCGGCCTTTTCCGAAAAAGTGCCCAACTGTAACCCCACCTATTTTCGCCCACTGAATCCAATGGAAACATCAAATCATTGAAAATCCAACTCTAAGACCCATTTACAATGCTGACCGAAATATATAGGTTTTAAGGGGAAAATTGGGGTTTTTCGGTTTCGGCTCTGTAAACACGTTCCTTTCTACTCATAACCACTTTATTGACTATTCCATTAGGTTACAACTACCATTTAGTATCAATTTGGGCAGCATAACAGCCCCACATACCCATTTCCAAAAATTAAAACCAATGGCAATCCGGCAAAATTTCACCGATTAAATTGCCCACAGCAGCTAGAATAGTCAATACACAAGAGTTTGGAAGTTACCTCAAGCTCTCACTAGCTTTTCTCAAAGTGGCTGAAACCCTAGCTTCAAAACACCAAGATTTGTGCTTCAAACATCTTACACCACATAGAAGAGAGGCTTAGGAGAAGGATTATACACGTTAGGTACGAATTCACCGGAGAAATCGACCTATCTCGTGAGATTTCTCCTTCCTCCTCTCTATTTTTCTGTCAACTCCTCTCTCTATTTTCTGCATAAAGCACGTCAGTTCTTGTGCTGAGGGAAGAAGAAGATGATTTTAATAATATGTCCCCATTTAATTAACTAATTTTCCCAATTTTCGGATTTTTGTAAAATTCTGGCAGATTTCTGCCCAAACTTTGAAAAATCATAACTAATTCTAGAAAAATCGAATTGAAGTGATTCCAAAGCCTATAGAACCCTTATTGAGTATAGTTTCAAGAAAAAATATATACTTTTGCTTTCTGGAATCACAAAATTCCCAGAATTTAAATCTTTGCATATTGTTCTAGAAATTTCACAGTTTTTCTGTGCTGACTTCAAAAATTCATATCTTTTTGTGTATAGCTCTAATTGATTCATATGACCTATCCAATTAAAGCTTAGGATGTCTACTTTCATCATGTAAAATATCATAATTTTTGCTCATCATTTGATCATTCAAAATCACATGACAAGCCCACTACCTCATAGGCGATTTTACCGTAAGCATAATCACTTTCTCCAAAATTCACCATTTTACTTTCTTAATACCCTAAAGATGTAGAAATCATTAGGGGATAAATTTGGGCTCCTGCTAAATTGGGGCTTAGCAGTCCACTTAATTTAGGCTTATTCTCAAGCCTCCAATCCCAAATTTTGAAGTATTACACCACCAATGCGCAATATATGATGACGCATATGGTCTTGATTCTCTTGCCTGAAACAATGCATGTCCAATTTTATATATTAAGGTGAGTTAAGGAATGAGAAAATATGGAGGGAATGGGGATCCCCTGTTTTCAGTGATGAGGAACTGGGGAATATACTACTTCAGTGAACGTTCAAGTCCAGTGTGTGTGCATGTGTGCGATGTATAACTGTGAAGAAATAGTGAGGTTTATTGGTTCTGATGGCTTGCTCCTGCAAACTCGACCGTTTTGGGATAAATCATTCACATATTATCTTATGAATATAATTTGATATAATGTGAGCAACTTTTTCCACGTTTCCCTATATGGTTATGGGAATACATAAATTTTCTTTTATGTTGGAAATATGACATTTTTCTAAAACTGTATTGTTAGGGATAGATAATCCAATAATGAAATATTACATATATGTATTTTAATTTAAATATAAGTTTATTCTTTTTTAATTAAGTACTTTCATGAATTTTTTTTCCAATAATAATTGCATCTTTTTTATTTTATCAAATTTTTTTAATATTCTTTCACTTCAATTATTACAATATATACAAGTAATATATAGATGTAGTATTCAATAAGATTAATGTCATTTTCTATCATTTTTCATCTAAACGGGTTTTTAAAACACTAATCCAAACATGTTTAAGGTTAGAAAAAAAATCACTTCTGCTACCGCCAATCCAAACACAAATCACATCTACAATCTGACCTTTTTTATCTAACTTTTTCAAAAGCCCATCTACAAAAAAAACTCCTTCTCCACCGCTAACCCAAACATGCACTAAATAAAGTTACTGGAGGACCTTCTAATTATTGTATAAGCAATTCATAGTTTTGTATGAGATGTCTGGCTTTCACAATCGGTGAACTTGACTAATAAGTAATTAAGAAATTCTCTCCATTTACCTCTCCATTTGGGTCATTTAGAAAAGAAATAGAACAAATATTTGTTAATTAATCAAGGCCTAAACAATGCATGCGGAGCACCAGGCCTTAATGGTGGAGTTAATCGGCTTGCTATAATATCTGTCAATGATATGAATGCTTATTTGTGGTTCAAATTGAGATTTGATCTTTTGACTACATTAATAGGTAAAAGTTAATTGCCTTTTCCCTGTGGTCATTAGTTTAGTATATTTGCCATTGGGTCAAGGATTTGATCTTTTACCTACATTAATAGGTAGAAGTTAATTGCCTTTTCCCTTTGGTCATTAGTTTAGTAAATTGCCATTGGGTCAAGGATGTGATTATATGTTGAATTGGTAAAATTGTCTTGTTGGAATTGAATTGGTAAAATTGACTTGTTGGAGATTCTGAAAGCTAATGTTGGAGGTTTTCTTGTTTTTGGTAATAATGAGTATTCCTTTGGCGAATTAAATCATTTACGTTGAAGGATGTGATAGATGAGAATATTAATTGGCTTTATTTTTTTAACCTCCCTGAAATAATTTATAGCGAAGGTAATTTTGTGATAAGGTGTATCAACGGTCAATGATTATTAATGAGGGATTGATGATCATTCATGAAGAAAATAAATGTTATGCCTTCTTAAAGCGTCTTATTTGTTAATGTGCCAACGGTAATGTCCCTTGGGTTTATGGGGTTTTTTTTTAATATTAAATGTATTAATTTGCAATTCCCATGTGACATTATATGTGTGTGAGTCACATTTAACTTTGGCTCTGTCCAGGCTTTAAATTTAGTTTTGCAATAATATAATATTATGGATATTATATTGTAAATGTTGTTATCATATGTTAGTTCATACACGCACAGGACAATGGTTTTCAATTTAAATTGTTTGTGGAAGGAATATATACATGAGAGATATGAGTTCGGTGGATCAATATTGCTTCATATGCTATAATGAATCCACCTTTGGGGTTACATGTATTCGATATATGCATTGATATATAATCATGGTGATCGTACGGTTTGCATATTGATATGCAAATAGTTATCGTAATATTTTTGTGAAATTAGAATGATAATATTGGATGATATTCTAATTAATTAGAATGGAAGGGGATATATGGTAGTAAGATTCTAATTAGATTAGAATTATTATTAGTAAGACGTGTAAATTAAATTAGAATTATTATTGGTAATATATGTAAACCACTATTAATTATTTGACGTGAAGGTGTGAATGAACTCTTTTACTCACATTTATAAACTCATTTTTTAAAGATGGTTTATTATATGGGTAAACCATTTTTTGTACAATGCATATGTGGTGCTTGATAGTTTGGGGATACAAACTTTGGATATTAGAGTGACAAAATTTGAAGCTTTGAGGAATATTCTAATTTAATTAGAATGAAAGGGGATATATAGCGAGATTCTATTTAAATTAGAATTATTATTTATAAGGTGTGAAAATATTTTTGAGATATTTAAGAGTGTGGGGGTGCCTAACATGTAGGGATACCTTATAAATTTTAAAGTTGCAGATTGTTTTTAGCCTCACTTGATAAAGCTAAGTTGTGGTTTAAAATTAATTATATAGAGGTTTTGTTATTTGCTGCAAAGAGCAAATTTGTAAATTATTCATGTGGTGTGAAAATTTAATCATTTATTTAGTGTAAAGATAAATGTGTTTAAATTTCTTGATTTGCGAGCATATATTTATAATGGTATAAATATACATGACTACTATGAATATTGAATTTTTTTAATGTAGATGACATATGTTTTATAATATGTCTTACAAAATTATATATTGTTGCCTCATTTTATAAATACAAGATGTGTACTACAAATAATTGATTGAGTGGAGGCTTTGTTGTATTTGCTAATGCGAGCAAATTTTGTGGATAATCAAATATTTTGCTTGAAACAAGCATTATGTGGTATGAAAATTTAAACATTCATCTATAGTAGATGAATGTGAGATTTTCATAATTTGAGGTTATATAATTATCTTGATTTAAGAATGTGTGTGAATTATGATTCTAACACGATTTGAAGTAGTTTTACAACTCAAACTAAATATGCACAAATTTTTTGAGAATTTATTGCATTAATTGATAGACATTAATTCTTGTGATATAGCTTATGCTATATGGAGATTGGGCATATATATGGATATGTGGAAATAAAATATTGGAAGGGTACCATAAATGTTGGTATCAAGTAAAGTAGATTCTCGTTATATGAGATATACAAGGATGTTAATTAAATTTCAATTTTATGTGAGAAAATCCACTGGTAGCCAAAATAAATTATTATGTGAGTTAGAGTTTAGTACTCTAGAATTGGCTAAATTTGGAGGCTAAGTTGTTGAAAAACTCTTGGCAAATATTTTGATGGAAAACCGACATTTAATGTCGATGACTTGAGATTGCCAAATGGCAATAGGCGTTGTGAAAAATAATTATATAAGTGAAAATTGTTTGAAATATTATGTGAATAAGCTAGCTTAAAAATTGTAGAGTTATCTCAATCAATTTTGTGAGGTCAAAGAGTTGGCCTATGGATTTGTTAACAAACCCCGGGAAGAATTAAATTGGGCGAGGGGAATTGGACTAAAGCCAATTTGAAATTAATAGCGATGACAACCCAACATTTATGATTGGTGATCCCATAAAGGGATTTCAATGGGTAATAACAAGTTGTTTGTTAGTTCTGCTAGTACTAAAATAAATTACCAGTCCCTTCCTATGACATGAGAAAGTGCTATAATGCATTTTGGTGAGATTGAGTGAAAACTCTTAATGATTTTATAATCCTACGGGCTGATGTGCTCATTACAGGTACATTTCATGAAATCACCTATATGAATGAGGAGTGGGACCGCTCCTATGAGATCATGGCTAAATCTCTAGAGCATTTGTTAAATACCACGACACGTGCATGGCCATTTTAACTTGCAAAAGCGCTTTAACAGCGGGAAATGTGAGGGTATAATCTGACTCTTAATGCCTCTAGTATACGCCTAGGAGGTGCTGGTTCATAGTCCATAGGACAATTGGCATCTCTATGTAATAAGTGTTATTAATCTAGGTCTGGTTCATAGTCCAAAGGACCACCAGATATAATGGTTATGTCCACGTGTGTAACTCAGCTAATAAGGCTATAAGCTCCCTTTGACACATGTAGGGGATTGTTGTAAATATTGTGTATGAGTGTGTCAAAGGAAGAAGTCTTATATAACTCAAGATTGGGAAAGCCCTAGTATACAATTAAATATGAGCTTGAGTTAGTAAAAAGGCTGATAAGAGGAGTCGTTGAATTGACCATTAGAATTTTAATTGACCGATTTTAATGACATTTAAAAGGTTTTATTATATTAAATCATCATTAACACTTGTTTTGTAACAGTTGTTTCAATTGTCATTAAACCGTTGTTAATGGTTATTATAACTCCCCAACGGTCACATGTTTCTGCCTATAAAAGGCAATGTTCTGTGCATGGTTAGGATACACCGAGGTCCCCGAACTCTTCTCCTCTCTCCCTTCTTCTAAGTTACACTGATATCTCTCTACAGTTCTGTCACCCTGCTTCTTGCAGGAATGATTCATTTTTTCCAGAGGAGTGCCGCTTCTTAATCTACTAGGGGGGTTGCGGAATATATCCTAAGGACAGCGTCCTTGGACGTGACTCGAACTATTTGTTTATTGTGTTTTTACCATGTGCCATCACTAACAATTAGAATGGTGCGAGGTGCTGATGCAAACAATCCAAACATATAATCTCATCTAAAATTGTAAACTCGACGCTTTTAACAAGTTGAATTGTGTTTTTAACAACTATGTTTCAGCCATTTATATTTAATAAATTAAATATGTGTTGGTTTGTCTCAAATACTATTTTTAATTATGCGCATTGTAATTATTCTTCATGGAAATTCTATTCAATGTGCCATCAATATGATGCTTTGGGAAGGAAATTATAAATTCTAAAGACAAAGTTGAGTGCTAGAACCAAACTATAAACTCATAATATAGCATTTATATTTAGGATTAGAGGTAGTATATATAATAAATTTTTATGAAGAATATAAATATTAAAAACATTATATCAAACCTATATTAGTCAAATTTAGCAAAAGAATAAGCACCGGAGTATTATCTTTTTTTCTATTATTTATGATCTTTAATTCTTTATATATATAACCCTATTTTTTTCTTAGTTTTTAAGCAACACAAAAGGTTGCTTTGGGAAACAAAAGGTGACACAAAGGGTTGCGAAGACGCCCGCCAAAGGATTTCATTAACTTAGCTCAGACTGAGACAATGAGAAACATGCTTGGTCAATTATTATTACATATTTCAAAGAAAGGATAGGATAGAAGAAAAGAGGGATATGAAGTTTGAGGAGTTTTCTCATTGATCAAAAGGGGATGGATTGATGCCAATGATTGTGTATATATTATGTATCTTGATTTGCTTTTTCACTAATTTATGTATCTTGTTTTCCGTCTTTAACAATCTTTTGTTTTTTTAATTCCGTTTCACTATTCAATTTGGGTGACATTACTATTTTTTTTGACATTTTCAAAACAATACTCCTTTTTTGTGAAACCTTCTGCACTAAAAAGGACCAATAAAGAAAGTATAGCCTTGTCCTTGTGGAATCTTATGTGGCGGAAAGTCCGACACAGCATGTGGTCTAGAGTTGAGCGACATTACGTATATTTTAACATTTTTAGGTAGCCAATGAACTCAAAAAAAAAAAAAAAAACATAAAAAACTTTTAGATACTCACTTTCTAGGACAAAATTAAAAAAAAAAGGAAGAAATTACAATTAAATAATAATAAAATCTAAATTCAAGCATACTATTTTTTTTTAAAAAAATTCTTAATCAAACCAAAAGGCATAATTAAAGATTTCTGAATGTTGTTAAATGACAAAAATATCTCTCTATAATTAAAAAGAAAACATATATAACTGTGTTAATTGCTATGAATTCTCTTTTTTTATGTATTGCTAAATGAAAATATTGGCATCACCTTCAAAATCAAAGCACGAACTTTTTTATTTTTATTTATTGCTATACAAAGTTCTGCTGGGTGATGGAGGAGTTGAGACAAGCGTTATTATTCATTTTAACTCAGTCCTTCATTATACCAAACAAGTTCAAGTGGGCCTTAAACCATTAGAACTCTACTCGATCACTTTTGGAACAGGTCGTTTTTTTTTTTTTTTTTTTTTGTTTAATACGCGATGTAACATATTGTAGCAATTAAATCCCAATCAATTGTAATGAAATTTCAATTAAATTTAGTTGAAATATTTAAAATCAAAATGAGAACTATATCTACATTCAATTTTCTTTTTAACTACTGTAGGCATTTTGGTATTTTAACAAAATTCTAAAATATCTAATTAAACCTCTTAGCCTGATTAAAATTTTGATAAATGTGTAGACATGAATTTAAATTTTAGTATTTCAACTGAAATTAATTAAGATTTTTCCTTAAAAAACTACAATAATTAGATAAAATTATAGACAATTGCATATTAATAAAAGATATATTTATAACCAATTACTCCCTTAGTTCCTTAACGCGGTCCTTAATTGCCAAATATTCTCAGGGAACAGGTTTCTGTGCTCACTGTGACGATGAGCACCAAGAGTTAATAACCAGTTTAAATCGTTCTTATCTAAGTTGGGTGGACCAGATTGAATTCTTTACTTTTGCTTTTTTTTTTTTTCAAAAAAAAAATATTTTAATGTGTATAGAATCAAATATATAGATAATCTCTTAACCATCAATTTTTCAAAAATGATTTTTGTTTAAAAATCATCATTTAAAAATATTAAATCTAGATCATTGAAATTCTATTTAAACTGTGTAGATCTCATTGTATTAAATAACTCTAGATGCTTATCATTATGATGAACACTGGAACTAGTTCCATGTTCTCAGAGAGACTGAGAGAGCTATTCATGGAGTTTTTTAATTGACATACTACAAATAGTAAAAGAAATTAATGAATGTTATTTAGTGAGAAGTATTTACTAAACGAAAACTTGTATCCATTGCATTATACTAAGTTTATCCCGTTCACTAATGAGAAATGACATCTACATTTTTTAACACACCATTATCAACACCGTATCTCCATCTCTATTCCTTATTTACCAATTGCAAGCCAAAGACAAAACTTGAACCGTATTTGCCGTTAAAAGCAGATATAGCGGCAATCGTGAGCAGTGGATATGACGGCAATTGCGGAGGAGAGGATAACTGTAGTCGCCATCAATACATAGGACGGCGAAGAGGACTGGTGGCCTAGAACGGTGGCTCATAGTAGGGAATACACGATGAGTTATATGAACCCCTTGGAAATTTTTGCCAAGTTTTTCTGTCGATGATTGATGACAAATTGATGATTGTCTGACAATGTATTTTTCTGGGTGCTTACTTTTTTCCCTTTCGATCAAATATCTCACTTGCTGGAAAAATCATAAACCCAAACCCAATCCCACTGTCAGCACCTTTGGGAAACCTCTGGTTTATTGTCTTGCTTTTTTTTTTTTTTAAAAAAGAAAAATCCTATAGCCAAAACCACCCCCTCTCATCACCTATTTAATATAATTAGATTGTGTCGGATTTCGGGCGTACTTGAAGTGTCGTTTCGAATTCTTCCTGTACCCACGCGAGTCGAATTATCAGGATTTTGATTATATCACACAGCAAATGCACAAAAAGGGAAGAGTGGAGAAGAGAGTTCTCAGAGAATGTTTTTCTCTCTGTGTGTTGTCTGTTCTGTGTTCTGTGTACTTATTCACGCGCACACACACACGTCTGTTTCTCAAACAACTGTTCCCTCCAAAATATATGGGGAAATGCTCCCTCTAGGTTTCAATTTTGAACCCTTGGGGAAAATTACAAATAAATACCTCACATTTGTCTGGGTATTTTATTTTACCCCAAAGCTTAAAGCTTAATGGGTTTGGGTTTTGGGCCTAATCCACCATGGGTGGACCAAACCCAATTTCCAACAAGTTGTTTTGATAAGAAAGTGATTGTGTAGTCCATGGAATTGAAAGGGTTCATGTAGGTTCGTACCTCTATCCCCACTTATGATCGCCACAGGATCTGCTTAGTAACAAATAGGTTTGTCTTTGGCTTGCGGGTGGTAAATAAGGAATGCAGATGGAGATATAGCTGGGAATACGGGCCAGCTCGCACCAACCCGTGGCCCGCGTAGTGCGGGCCTGTGCAACCCGCACTTCTGCGGGCTGGCAAAATGCCAACCCTAACCCGCAGTGTGCGGGTTGCGGGCCAGCCCATGGGCCTGCATTTTTATTTTGAAAAAAAAAATTCATATTTTTTAAAGAGGATTAAAAATATGAGATACATATATATGAGTAATAAATTTACTTTCCTAGTATCAATCATTTCTTTTATAAAAATTTAAAAACATAATCTAAAATTTAAGAGATAAAGTTATCAAATTTGTTAAAGTTTATAAACAAAACATAAACTCATCCTCAAACAATCAAGATATAATAATTTTGTTTAAAGAAGAAGGGAAAAGGCTAAGATTTTTTTTACTTTAGATTGGGAGATACCAAGATAAGAGTGGAAAACTCATAAGTTTTGTAAAATTATTATATATAAATAAAAAATAAAAAATTTTGCGGGCCAACCCGCCAACCCTCGGACTGGCCCGCATTAACCCGCGGGTTATGTGGTGCGGGCCTGTGCGGCCCGCATTTTTGTGGGTTGGGATTTTCCCAACCCTAACCCGTCAAAACCCGCGGGCTCATGGGTTGAGCCCGCGGATTGAGCCCATATTACCGGCTCTAGATGGAGATACGACATTAATAATGATGTGCTAAAAAATTTAAATGTCATTTTCTCATTGGTGAATAGGATAAACTGGTTAAAGTTATTGAGTGCCTATTTGGATTAGCGGTGGAGAAGTAGTTTTTTTTTTTTTTGCAATTTGACTTTTGGAAAAGTCAGATAGGAAAAAAGTCAGATTATAGATGTGATTTGTGTTGGATTGACAATGGCAGAAGTGATTTTTTTTTCTAACCTTAAACCTGTTTGGATTGCTTTTTAAAAAGCCAGTTTAGATAGAAAATGACTAGAAAATGCATGAATCTTATTGAATACTACATATATTACCCCCTCCAATTTTTTTATAAGAAACTTTCTCTCTCTTAGGGTTGGTCCTTTTTATAAGCAATTTTTTCCTTGTGTCTCAAAATTTAAACTATTTTTTCCTTTTCTACCATATTAAATACACATCTTTATATTAATTATCTACCACTCATTACTAATTCTCTTTCATTTACTCATTTATTACACATTTTCTCTCATATTTTATACTCATACTCTCTCATATTTGTTACTCATTCTCTCTCCTATGCTCTTTTCATAAATAGGGGTATATTTAGAAGAAACATAATATTTTTGACACATTTATTGTTTTTAACTAATCTTATCTGTCAGTTTATTTTGTGCAATGAGGATAAAAGTTGATTATAAAAAGAACCGGATAGAGAATTATGTAACTCTTTTCTTTCGCTTTCTTTTTTATGTTTTTTGAGGAAACCTTTTCTTTCGCTTTCATCCTCCAACAATCGCACATGCCTTTCATTGAGAGAAGAAAATATACATTGATCGTGGGCTTCATGCTTCTCCATACTCCAACACTCCTCCTGTCCCGACAACATTGTCTCCACTTCGTCTCCACCGCCTCCAAGCCTTCCTCCTCCTTCGTCCTCAACCACACTCTCTCCACTTCCTTCCCTTACATCCGTTTTTGACCTACCCCTTTGACGACACCACCGTCTTCACCCTCATCTCCTCTTCCATACGCTCCTCATTGGACTGCCCCCTTAACTACACCCGCAGCTACCTTGCCTACCTCCTCTTGCCATTTGTCCGCAAAGTCGTGTACCTCGACTCAGACCTATCCCTCATAGATGACATCGCCGAGCTCGCCGCAACACCGCTGGGCTCCGACTCAATCCTCACCCCGCCGGAATACAAGCTCGAACTGAGGACATAAGGCAACAAATGCTCCCTAATGGTCTTCTTCTATTGTGACTGACTCTCATCGTGCGGAGATAAAAGCAAGGAAGTTGGGCTTCCGCCAGAAGCCACATTTGGGGGGGGGGGGGGAAGCCCAGTAGAGCCACAACCGCTTTTCCAAACGGTCTAAATCACGACCACGGTGCGTTCTCCTCTCTGCCACGTGTTTTTGGCCTAAAACGCTTCCCCAAACAGGCTTTGAATGTAAGTTTTATCCTTTACTATAAATTATAATACTTAAGGTTTATAAGAAAGTCATCCAATCCAAGAACAATTTATTTTTCATTTGATCTTAACATTTATATTTTTTATATGGAAATTGAAATCATTTAAAAGTCAATGATTTCAATTCTTGATGTGATGTGTATTTTTTTAAAGAAAAAGTAAAATAATTAAGAGAGACAAAAGAGTACAATTAATGTGGCTTTTGTCGCTAAAACAATTAGTTAAACTAGGTCCTAATTAATTATGCAGTTTAGGGTTAACCTAGGCCATTCTTCCAATGAGCAAGCTATGAGTTTTCTTTAGGATTGATTTTTAATCGGTGAGGATGCAATGGAATGAACCTAAACTAGAATGCAAGACACTACTACATGAATGTAATTAAACTAACTAAATACACTAGTGCAATTGACTCTAAAACCTATATGAGAATTAGACTAATCTATATGAATGCAATTCTTGGGTTTTTTTTTTTTTTTTAAAGAAAGTGGAATCAAAATGCTAAGCAAAAAGATTAAGAAAAAGTAAGACAAATAACAAAGATTTAATTAGTTAAGATGATGAAGGGAGACAATTTAAGATTCACATGGAGTCAACTTTCTTAACCCAAATTAATTAATTAGATCAAAGGGAGGTTGATGAAAGATTGAAATTAATAAATTTAATCACCTAATTGAAATATGGGATACCCTTAAGCTCAATAATACTTACTCTACTAGAAAACCCATAATGAAATAAGTGGTGGTTAATTAAACTCATTAAAAACCAATCACAATTAATTTCAAAATAATTTTGGAAATCTTGTTTACAATTGTTCAATTGAACAACTAGACAATTAATCAACCTAATTAAACAATTAAAAAGATAAACCAAATTGACAATTAAATAAATAACGAAGACTCAATTAATAATTCAATTGACAATATAAAGGTTTGCAAATAAAATAACGAGTAAATGTCTCAAGCACAAAACATTCTAAAATATCGATTTAATCCAAAAAAAAATATATCTACAATCTAAAACTAGATTATTTTCAATTAGTACAATTCAAAATCATTTAAAACTAAATAATATCAAGTCTTAAAATAAATTGATAAAAGGAAAAAACACTCTCCTATAGTTTTTAAGTGTAGACTCCTAAATTCTAATTTCATCCATGTTCCGCCTAAATTACCTTAAGCAGCCATGAATTTGTTCTCTCCTTCCGCTTCTTTTCTTGAGCCTCAGCCATTGCAATTATTAGCAAGAGGTTATTGGTGGGGGAGTGAGGAAACAGACGGAAGAGATGGTGAGTGGGCACGTGGATTTTGAAGGTGGAAGACTCTATGAACATGGGTGGGCGGTGGATCCTTCTGCTGTGCGCGCGTGGCTTCGATGAATATTAGGTGAATGAAGCTGAAGGTCAAGCGTGATCTAACGTGTTTTTGCGAGAGAGACAGGAGCTCCGACTATCAACGAGGGACTTGGTTTCCCTCCGCTGTCAGGCCCATCTGTTACCAATGTTTTTCTTAAAACTACATCGTTTTGGTGTGGTTTAAAAAAAAAGAGGGGGTTGAATTTTTTCCCACTTAAAAAAAATGGTATATAATACTACTTTGGGTCCTAAATATAGGACAAAGTTTGTAGTGCAAATTGCACTACAAACTTTGTCCTATATTTAGGACCGGAGGGAGTATTTTAAAATATTTTTATGGTTGTATCTAGTATTTTAAAATATTTTTTCAGTTGTATCCAGTGTGTTAGCATATTGATTGCAATTTTATCTTTAATGTATTTTTTTCAGCTCTAAAAATTACTTTAAAATATTAGGTACTACTAGAAAAATATTTTAGAGTGGATGAAAATCAATAAATCAGTATCCTAAGTTTTGGGTGCTCGTAACTGCTAAGAAAAATACATTAACGGTAAAATTATAGTCAATCTTCTAAGACAATGGGTATAACTAAAAAAAAATATTTTAAAGGGTTAAAAACATTAAAAATATTTTCAAATAATTTTTGGAGCTGAAAAAATACATTAAGGGTAAAATTGCAATCAATCTGCTAACATACTGGGTACAACTGAAAAAATTTTTTTAAGGGGTTAAAAGCATTAAAAACTATTTTAGGATACTGCATGCTACTTAAAAAATATTTTAAGATACCAGATACATCCAGAAAAATATTTCAAAATACTAGATACCATTTTTTTAGAAAAAAAAAAAGTTCAGCCCCATCTTTTCTCAAAACTACACCAAAACAGTGTAGTTTTAAGAAAAGCACACGCAATGTAGGGAAGCCAGGTCCTTCAATGAGAGCGTCTTTTAATAGTGGTAGCTACTAGGTTAATTAATGGGAGGAAGAGAGAGTTTTGAAGTCTGAATATGAGCCTATTAAAATTTAAGTAGCCTAATAAAATCCAACCATTAGATTCCCTTTTAGCTTCTAAGAAAAATTCTGCATCGTAGGATCTTCTAGCATGTTTTTCATTACCCTGCAAGAATTAAATAAAATCGTGATCTATCATATATTTGGAAATATTATTCAATCATAAGATAGGCAATCAAAATATTAAAAATTTAACCCCAATAATCTCATAATCAATTTAGATTTATATTATTTCCTAAAGTTGGCTAACAATCCACATATTATCTAATAAATCCAAATTAGCCTGAAATAGTCCCCAAATTAAATGAATAAGGTGGAATAAAACATATAAAATTTGGGATTTATCAACAATTTATACTTCTCTCATAAGAGAAGGTAAAAAATTTAACATGAAAAAAAGAACAATTATGTGAGCAAAAATAAGAGTAGAATTCAAAAGTTATTAAATTATAAGATATAAATAATGAGGTGTTATGATATTAAGTTGAGTCCAGGGGTACATTTGTCTTTTTGTTATTAAAGATTCACTTTTACTGAACTTTGCCATTTAGCACTGGTAGCATGCAATTTGCTTGATCATATGTAAATAGTTCCCAGTTTTTGGAAAGGTATCAAATGAGTACAATCTGGTTTCCCCTCTCTTCTACGTTCTCTACTTCTTTCTTTCCTCATTTCTCCTTTTCTGTTTTATGCTAACCTAATACTGGTATCAGAGTATATCGTCTGGTATGGCTGACAATATGTGATCTCAGGCAATCATGTGAGAGCTTGAAGATCATGTCAAGGTGCAAATGGATCACTGTTTCACAGCCATTAAAGCTAATTTGCAGGGACTATAAAATTTACAGACACGGCTTAACAATGTGTGAGAGTTTATGTGGCAGCTTTCCTTGTAGTTCATGGATCTACAACATCATAGAGGAAGAGGACGCAATGATCAGAGGGAAGTTGAGTATCACACTTTAATGAGATAAACGAAGTTAGAATCTTCTAGCTTCACTACATCAAATGTGGATTCATGGATTGGCAAGTGTGAACAATATTTTACGTTAAATGGAACACTTAAAGCAACAAAATCCACTTTGGCTAGCATCGCCTTGGATAACAAGGCTTATGGGTGGTTTCAGTACTTTGAAAATGGATGGAACAACAATATTCCTTAGGCAACTTTTGTAGATGCTATTCATGTCAGACCCTTATCTTATTTTTCATGTTTTCAGAGTGCTTGTGCGTATTTCGGTGAGTAACATAGGAATAGCGTAAATATACTGATATATTGATACAATGTACTTGATTACATCACAGATTTTCCCTACAGGGTTTTATAATATTTAAAAAGTTCTCCAAAATACTCAAAAGTTAAACTACATATAACCACTATCTTTGTCTCGGGATCTGCACTGTTAGTTTCCCGTATCTACAACCTTGCCTTTAAAGTTGCTGGTTTCCGCTAAGACATTTTTGTTTATAAAAAGGGGTGAGATTCCAAGAAATCTCAGTACTAACATACAATCAATCATATAAAATACGAGAATTTAAATATGCAATGCACCATATAATGTAAAATAAAAATTTATATCATAACATATGTGTACACAATGCTCAGGGCCGAATAATTGTTTGGGTCCCTTACATGTACCTTAGCTGGGCACCTAACCACAGCTAGGTAATGTACCCCAGGCGTACCCCAGTTGGATACCTAACCAAAGTTAGGTAACATACCTCAGGCGCCGTGTTCATATCACAAAATACAGCAACATCTAGTATATCAATGATCACATAGTGTATGAGAGATAATAGTTACTACCTTAACCCTTTTTCCGCCTCGAAACGCATGCCTCGTAAAGTATGCCAATGACTGGACTCTCCACTTAGTCCTAAAATGTCAAATATACAAGAATTACGTTCAAACTCATTCATGTACTATTCTAGGCACTTCTATAGTGTTTTTAATGGTTATATGAGTTTATTGTGAAAATTTACCAAAATGCCTTTAGAGACCCACCTCGGCTTTAACTTACCGGTCCGAACGTACTTCTCTCGAAATTTTGACTTAGGCTATTCTGACATAATTTCGCCCAATGAATCTATTTTAGGCCTCAAAATTACCAAATTCACTTCCAAAAAGCCAGAATGCCCTTGGCAGCCCCTAACTTGGGGTTTCAGGGGTGTTTTGGTAATTATGCTTTTTTGGGCTTTTCTGAAAAAGTGATCAACCGTAGTCCTACCTAATTTTTGCTCCTAAACTCAATAGAATCATCAGATCATCAAAAATCCAACTCTAACCCCTTAAACAAGCACTGGCCAAAATTCCCAATTCTCTAGAAAAATTGGGGTTTTCCAATTCTGACTCCCCAAACTTGCTCCTTTCTACTCCTAACCACTTTATTAACTATTTAATTATGTTATAACCACCATTTAGACTTAATTTGGATAGCATAATATTTAGGATACAACTTTTCCCAAATTTACAATCAAAGCAAATCTAGTAGAAATTCACCGATTAAATTACTTACAACAGTCAGTACAACCAATATTTGAAGTTTTCAGAAGTTACCTTTGCTTTCTTTGGCTTTTCCTTGGTGTGGCCGAAACCCTTGCTTCCAAAACATCAAAATTTGTGCTTCAAATACCTTAAATAACATAGAAGAGATGCTTGGGAGAAGGATTATATATGTTAGAAACGAATTCACCGAATAAATTGACTTACCTTGTGAGATTTTCCTTCTTCTCTCTCTATTTTGAGCATAAGGCGTCGGTTTTGGCCTGTAGGAGGAAGAGGATAATGTTTTATATTATTTTCCCTTATTTTCTTTAATTATCTAATTTCCAAAAATACCAAATTTTAACTTTTTGTTCATAAATCCTTATCTTCATCTAATTGTGTCATAAGCTCAATTGAATTCCACTAAGTCCTTCCCTTTCTTGTCCATCTAAAAATGACCCATAGGAGTCTCTTAAAAGAGCAAATTGGGCTTATGTAAATTTTATCTCAAAATTACATCATTTGTCGTCACAAATTTTCCATTTTTGGATTGGTAGCAATTCTGGCAGATTTTCTGCCCAAACTTTGAAAAATCATAACTTAATTTGTAGACATCAAATTGGAGTGATTCTAAAGGCTATAAAACCCTTATCGAGTCTAATTTCAAGGAAAAATATAGCCATTATCCAAATGAAAGCACACAATTCCCAGAAATTTCATCTTTGGATGCTACTCAAGAAACTTTCCAGTTTCACTGGGTAAAGTTCAAAAATACATAATATATTGTATCAACTCCAGAAATTACCCATCACCTATCAAATTAAAGCTTAGGATGTCTACTTTCATCTTGTAAAATTTCATAATTTTTTCTCATCATTTGGTCATACAAAATCACATGACGAGCTCACTGCCTCACAGGAAATTTCGTTGGAAGCATTGTTCACTGTTCTATTTTCAATATTTAATTCCTATGACAAAAATTAACATTAATATTGGGCTAAATATTATTTTCTCGTATTCTTCTACTTTGGGCCTCAATATTGGGCTTTTCAGAAAACCCAAGAATTAATTCCATAATTTGTTCTAGCCCAATCTTCATGAAAATGAAAATTTATAAATTTCTAAAATTCCAAGTCAATGAATATTCACCATTTTATTCCCTTGAATGTAAGGAATTTTGGTGACCGAAATTCAGGATGTTACAATTCATGTTCGATTTAGTTCACTTTATGATGATCCAATGGAGGTCTTATGCATCTTAAACAAACAGGGATGATTAGAGGATATCAATGTGACTTTGACTGTAACACCCTTCAAGATCCAGGCCGAGATTAAGTTTATAAAAACATAATTAATGTGGAATTAGAGACCATAAACGATTAAGGACTTAAACAAAATTAAACTTCCCTAAAATCAAGGTTTACAAAAACTTTTTCAAAGCCTGTTCACAATGGTCTCATATTCACATTTCAATACATAAATGGCCTGTACATGTTGATTTCATTCATACATATCAGAGTACAATATAAATTCTTGACACACTCGGGTTCCATTAATTAAATAAGGGTCTAAAAGACATAATTGCTTATAAAGTTTCCCATAATAAGGGGATTACACAAATACAATCCAACATATACATGTAATTACCAACAAAATATCCAAATGATTTACATGATAACCAAATAATCAAAATACTCCAAATCCGGAGCTCTATCCACTCTTTGTCATCTGCTTTCCTTTTGATCCTTCGGCCCTGTCTAAAATTGTTTTGGGAGAGTGAGATTTTAAAGAATCCCCGTAGTAACAAATCACTCATAGTATACACAACAATAAGGCATGAAAGCAAATAATCACACACACATGGCAACTACAACGACAGTTACAGCGGTAAGGGCAGGTATAACTCATGTCACCCTTACGTTTGCTTACACTGAATTGCTTATGCTGTATTGCACCATAACAGTTCACACAATATTTTTCACCACAGCTGGGATTCATATAAAGCATTTCATAAGCAAGCCATACAGGCAAGATACATAACACACAACCCACGACTGGATTCACAACACACCGCCGCACGGGTCGGATTCACAAAGATCCATGTCGATTACAACGGCACTACAACGGCCGAGCTAGAGATGACCAGCGTCAATCCCTAAACAGCTCACGCTGCATTGCTCATACTGTAATGGACCATAGCATATACAGTTCACAAACTCAATGATAAGTCATGCATACCAAAACATCATACACAAAATGAGAGAAGAGTCACTACCTTGATCCTTCCGTGCGTGTCTTGGCCGCCGGTCTCTCCCGAGTAAGGCAAATGTCAAATCCTATATTCATGATTAGGGACAAAGTGTCAATGCTTTATTCCAATTCTCAATGACTTCTTAACACTTAATTTGGTTATCATTATTGCTCTTTTAGTACTCATGCATAACTCTATCAATAGCTCTAAAGGGTTGGAAGACTATCCCCAAGATCCCCTTTTTTGAAAGCTCAAACTTGATATTTTTCACTGAGACACTCGAGTAAAGATGGCCTCACTTGAGTGATGATACACTTCTCACCTGAGCACAAGGGTTGACACTTGAGTGACAACCAAATGCTCACTCGAGTTCTAGGAAGTGAGGTGCAGAAAGTGCTCACCCGAGAGCAGAAAAGAATGACAGTAACCAGAATTGCTCGCTGCACTCGAGCATAACCCAACTTACTCGAGCGGAAGCTAGATGCTTACCCGAGTTTCCAAAAGTCAAGTTCAAGAAGTGCTCACCCAAGAGCACAAGAAACTTTCAGAGAAGGACATCACTTGAGCAGGAATAAAAGCACTTGAGTGATGGCTTAGCACTCACGAATGCTAAGACACACTTTTGAAAAATGGACGCGAGTGACAACCTGAGATATGAGTTCACAATGTCTCATACACCTGCACTCAAGTGAGAGGAGGCTCACTCGAGTGGGAACTTACAACACCTGCAAGTGAGGCAACACTTGCCTTTGACTACGGAAGTGCAACAAGACATAGAGAGCAGAAAGGAAAATTGCACTAACGCACTCGAGTGTACTCATCCTCCCCCGAGTAATGTTCATCCCTCACTCGAGTGAACTCACTCGCACTCGAGTGATTTTATTAGAAACCAGAAAACACAGCAAAACTGACCACATCTCCTAACACTTGCCCAATTGATCCAAATGGATCCAAAACTCTTACCAAAGCTACTCCCACACAAAAACATCCAAGGAAATCAATGGAATCATCAGAATTATCCAAATCCTACTCCATTATCATGCTTTGGTTTTGGGCAACACAAATCACCAATTTTCCAAAATCACTAAACTCAATCATTCAATTCCTAATCAATCCTATCTATCCATATACATTCTAATATACCATTACCTTGCCAAAAACATGCCAAAAGCCCAGTGGTCATCATTTTCGGATTAAAGGCCAAAATTTCCAGAAATTTCAAACTAAACCTCTTGGCATACAACTTAGATAGATAGATTAATCTCACTTATCTCTTTCACTTTGTCAAAGAGATTTCTTGATTCACCAACCTCCAAAATTTCATGTGGGCACAAATCAACACCAATAGGCACACTATAACCATCAAAATGAAGCTCTTAACTCAAGGAGCAACATTAAAGAAAAGAATTTGAGCAATGGAGGTCATTTGCTTACCCAAATCACAAGTTTTTCTTCTTCTTTTTTCCCTCAACAATGGCGCAAGAGAGAGAAAGAAGAGAGAGATGAGGAGTGTAGAGGAAGGTGAAATGATGATACTTGCTTATGCCTCTATGCTCTAACCGAAAATGAGAGAGAGAGAGAGGAGAGAGAAACAATTAAAAACTCAATTTGACTTTTCCCCATTCTCCCTCCCCATGTGAGCTTGCCAAGAGTCACAATGCCATTGGCTTTCATGAATTAAACACTCAATTAGTCATTTAATCCCTCCATTAGCCATTTAACCACACTTCTCATTTTTCTTCTTAGCTAGTAATTAAATTTTCCCTTAATCACTAACTTATGACCAATAATTTCATTCTTTCAATTTTTCACTAATTATGACATATTAATTAATATTGCCATAAAACACATAATAATTCCAATTAAATTCATAATTAACCAAAATAATCATGATTAGTCCCTTAATAAAAATTGGGATATTACATTAACAATCTTATGTGTTAGATTGACTTGCTATAGGCAAAGAGATTGAGTTGCTTTATTAGCGGACTCAAACTAGAAATGGCGGCGGGTGTGAAGCTACTTCGTCCATAAAGTTTGCTTGAGGCTACTAAATTAGCTCAGTTATAGGAGTAAAATTTGGAATCGCTACAACATATGTTAGTTAGATCGCCTTAGGTTAAGCCAAACTATAATTCTTTTAAGGGATTACTTCTAACCCTTACGACTTTGTGTTCGGCTAGGGTCCTCTTCCCTTAATATTCTCTTCCCATTCTCTGCCTGGAATGATGCCGTTTGGTGTGAAGATGGGACCTGGACCAACTAAATCAGACGACACTATTTCAAGTATTGTGGGTTTCCCTTTTTCCTTGCTGCGACACATCTTGATTTTTTATTGGCATGTTCTGTTCTTCTTTGGCTTCTTCTGTTCTAACAGCGTGGGAAAGTTGAAGGAGTCACTGTGAAAAGGTTTTCAAGAAGAATTCTAATGAGAGATGATTGTGGGTAGTGAATATTGGTGAGAATTCGAACTAAGGATGATCTGTGGGTGCTGAATATTGGTAAGTAAAATAATTATGTTCTTACTCTCATTCTTTTTTTGGTCATATGTTTAATTTTTTTCAATAGATGAATCAGTTCTATAAAATGCTGAAGAAGATAATTATGTCCTTGCTCTCATTCTTCTTTTTGGTCATAAGTTTAATTTTTTCCAATAGATGAATCAGTTCTATAAAATGCCGAAGAAGATAATTATGTCCTTGCTCTCTTTCTTCTTTTTGGTCATATGTTTAATTTTTTTTCATAGATGAATCAGTTATGTAAAATGCTAAAGAAGTATATAAACGTGGCAAAATATCCCTTTTCTTCTATATATTATATGCTCTGTTCATGAATGTGTGTGATTGAGAGTATTTGAATTAAAAAGACCAGAGAAACCTTGGACATTTGAATAACATCCTCTCAAATGACATCACATCCTATTGAATCCACTTGAATGACAGATTCTATGAAATAAATATATGCGTATGTATATATTTTAATGAAAGTTTGATGAAAAAATTGAATTTAAGAGAGTTTCTAGCAACATATGTGTGTATGCTCTATTTTAGTTTTTTTTGTGTGTGTGTGTGTACATATGAGGTTTATAATTAATTTATTCTTTTATCATTGATTTACATTGGGTATATACTTTTCAATTTTGTAGGAGGCTTATGCCATGGCTATAAATTTGAATCCTACACTTAATCTTGAATTTGACAATATAACAGAATCATGGGAATTTTGGAGGGCATATGGTAGAAGAACTGGTTTTGGTGTTAGAAAGCAAAAGTTTAACAAGAGTAAAAAAGATTCGTCAACATATGCATCTTATCTATATGTTTGTAACAAGGAAGGAGTGAGAAAACCAAATACACGAGAAGTGCAAATTAGGAAGTCTAGAGATGAGACACGAACAAGTTGTGAAGCTAGAATGAAAGTTAAGCTAGTAGATGGAAAATACAGAGTAAGTAAAGTTTTTCTAGATCATAATCATCCTCTTCAGCGTCCAGAATCAGTTAATTTGCTTGCATCGCATAGAGAGCTAACACTAGCTCAACGTTTTGAATTAGAAAATGCTGAAAAAGCTGGGATTAGTCAAAAATCAGTATTCAATTTGCAAAGCCAATATGCAGGAGGTCGAGACAATTAGGGATATACAAGAGTTGATGCAAAAAATTATCTTAATTCAAGAAGGCAACAGGCTATGAAATACGGTGAAGCTGGATGCATATTTTGTTATTTTGGACAACAATTGGCCAAAAATCCATCTTTTTTTCATGCTCACCAAATGGACTCAGATGAGCAAGTAACAAATGTGTTCTGGGCTGATGCACGTATATTGGTTGACTATGGTTGCTTTAGAGAAGTCATTTTACTTGATACAACTTATTGCACAAATAATAACCATAGACCTCTCGTAATTTTCTCAGGCTTCAATCATTATAAAGGAGGGGTGATTTTTGGAGTGGCATTGTTATATAATGAGACCATTGAGACTTTCAAATGGCTCTTTAAGACTCTTTTACAAGCACACAAGAATGCAAGGCCAGTAACAGTTTTTACTGATCAAGATGCTGCCATGGCACGTGCATTACAAGAAGTTATGCCACATGTAAAACATGCCTTGTGCACATGGCATATTTCAAGGAATGCAATGAAGCACCTTCTGAATTCAATGGTTAGAGATTTCAACCATTGCATGTATCATTGTTGGGATGAAATAGAGTTTGAAGAAGCTTGGCAAGTGTAAACCTTGCCTCGATAAAGACCACAATTAGCGTTTAAACATGTTTAATAATCAAATGAGAGATCTGGGATAATTAAAAACTTTTTATAACACCTGTATAAATAGATCTCCATTCATTTCGTACCTTAAAACAAATGGTCTATTCGGTCTGTTACATGTACAACATCAGAGTATACCACAATTCCTGACATTCACCAGGGATAATAACGTTAATCCAACATAATAATCAGGGCATCAATACCCATCTCAGTATCCATATTGGGGATTACACAAAACTATACTTCTAGGGTCTATTAAATATGTACATTTATCCAAAATGATAACCAGTTCAATATAAAACCAAAATATCTAACTAAGACTACCGCTGGTAGTCCTAATCGTCCTTGTTCACTTGCTTGTTCTTCGATCCACTTGCCCTATCTAAAAATGTTATTTGGAAAGAATGAGATTATAGAGAATCCTAGTAGCAACAGTTTACGTATATGATGCATATAAACATAGCAAGTAAACATATATCACAATGCAGCAATCGATATTCGAGGCCGGGCACACTGCCACATCCTCTTCACTATATACGAGGCTGGGCTTTTGCCACGTCCCTTCATTGTATCTGTATTCAAGGCTGGGCTTTCGCCACGTCCTATCAACTGTATCTGTATTCGAGATCAGGCTTTCGCCACGTCCCTTCATTGTATCTATATTCAATGACTAATGCAAACAAGCAATGCAATATACATGATATAGGATAAAGTGTCACTACCTTGGTCTTTCCGTTCTTGAGCAGGCACAGGCCTTCTACGCTCCGGGCAAATATCAAATCCTAAAGTCATAATTAAGGACGAAGCATTATTCTTTATTCCAATACTCAATTGACTCTTCAACGCTTAGATTTGGTTATCAATAATGACCCTTAAGAAGCTACAAAGGCCTCTAATAAAACCCCTAAAAGGTTGGGAAATAATAGGTTGAAGATCTCTTTATAAAAACTCAAGGTGCTGGAACACAGGTGTTGGCCACGGCAAGCCCTTCCTTGGGCCGTAGCCAAAATATGGTCAGAAGGTCACTGGCCGCGGCCAGCCACCCATGGGCCACGGCCATAATCAGGTCAGAAAGGTTTGGGCCGTGGCCAGCCACCTTGGGCCGCGGCCAAGAAATTCCCGGATTCTTGGCTGAACTTTCAAAATTCATAACTAATTATAGAAAAATTGAAACGAGTTGATTCCAAAGCTAAATGAAAGGTATTTAAGTCCTCTTTACTAGAAAAATATGGAACATAACCAGAAATCACCACAAAATTCCAGAATTACACAAAATTCATCACTGCTCCAAAACAGAGTCCAGTTTTTGTCCCAAACTTTGGCAAAGCATAACTCTCAGCTAACAAAACGAAATGACACAAATTATATGTCCATTTTGAAGCTTGGGATGTGAAATTTAAGACTGGAAAATTTCAGAATTTCCCAACACTGTTTGGTCATTCAAAACGTTCGTGAAAACGGACTGCCCAGACAGAGTTCACACAAGACAGATTTTCCAACTTTCTACCAAAGTGTCAAATGGCTCCAAAATTAACAATCAAGCCTATTCCCACATAAATTTTCACAAGGAACACAATGGTAAACTCAAAATGACCAAAATCGAAATCCAATCACATACCCTGTTTTGCCCAATGCACAAAACCAAATACAAAGTTGCCAAACTTCACTTTTAATGATTCAAACCAATCCATCTGTCTAAAAGACATCACAAAGTACCATTTCCATGATCACAACATGCCAAACTCACTAAGACCCTACTTTTCAAAAATAGGGCAGAAAATTCCAGAAAAATCAATGCTCAACCAACAACCACAATATATATATCAAAAGGGAGCTAACACTCACCTCTTTCACTTTCTCAAACTTGTTTCTTCATTCTTCAATCTCCAACTTTTCTCAAGTACAAAAACATCTCTCCTTGAGCTTCTAAAACCATAGAAAGAAGATCTCAACAAGGGGAACAACTTTAAAGAAGGAGATTTTGGCATTTGAGGTCAAGATCTTACATAAATCTTGATCTTTCCTTTTCTCTTTCTTCCTTCTAAAATGGCGCACAAGAGCTTGAGAGAGAGAGAGAAAGTGTGTGATGATGAAGATGAGGGTGAGGTGCAGAATTTCTGCCCCCTTAAGCCATTCCATACGCATGAGAGAGAGAAAAGAGAGGAAATGAATAAAAAAATGGTGCTTTGACTTTTCTTCTCATCTCTCTTCATCATCAAGTGACACTTGTCCACATCTTGTGCATTCTCATAAAGTAAGTAACCACTTGGTTACTCTACCCATTCCATTAGCCATTTAAATATATATCTCATTTCTCCTTAGTTAGTAATTAATCTCTCTATTAATCACTAACTTATGGCCATTCTTCCAATTTCTCACTGATTATGGCATATTAATTAAAATTACCACATAATACATAATCAAATTCTTTTCCTTCTTCTATGCACCATTTACCCCTATTTTAGCCCAAATAATTATTTGTCACATAATTATGCTAAAATACAGGGTGTTGGGCATTCCCAATACTTAATCCGGATCTAAAATCCACATCAATCCATATAGTCATTCGCAATAATTGTAATTAGACCTTAATCGAAATTTGGGCCGTTACAACAAGCATTATTATCAAAACAAGATATGGTAGAAAACTCATGGTTGATGTCTATGTACCAAATAAAAGAGAAATGGGTAGCATGCTATTTGAAGAATTCAAGGACACTTGGTATGAGAAGCACGCAAATTAGTGAAAGTGTTAATGCATCCGTCAAAAGTTGCACCAATATTAAATTGGGTATCAATCGATTCTTCCAACAATTTGAACAAGTTCTAGAGGATAAGCGCTATAATGAATTGAAAAGAGATTTTGAGGCACGTGACAAGTTGCTAAGGTTGTTATTGCGGAGTTCATGTATGCTTCATCAACTTTCTGATATCTATACTTGACCTATCTTTGATTTGTTCCAATATGAATATGATTTACGTGATGCCACATGTATAAAAGAGAGAAAAGAGAAAAAGAAAAATGAAAGTGAAGAGGATAATGCAACCGTGTTTGATTATGTTATCACTATGGATGATAAGAAAAGGGAGTATAGTTTGACATTTATCCTTCAATAGAGACAATTACTTGTAGTTGCAAAAAATTTGAGCAAGTAGGCATATTATGTTGTCATGCATTGAGAGTATTGAATGAACGTGATGTCAAAATACTACCCCAAAAATATATTATAAACAGGTGGACAAGAGAAGCACGATGTGGTGTAGTGTATGATATTAAGGGAAAAGAAATTGAAGTTGATCCTAAACTACAAAGATCGAACCGATATAGACAATTATGTCCCTTACTTGTCAAACTAGCAAGTGATGCATCAGAAAGTCCAGAGGCATTTTCTCTTGTCCATGACTCCGTGTTGGAAGTTAGTAAGAAAGTAACTGGGCTTCATATAAAATACCTGTTAGATGATAGTAATGGTGATGATGATGGTGTGGGGAATCATCACAGTGGTAATAGTTGTGGCAAAGTTGTTGGGTTCAAAAAGAGATATGGTAGAAAGATGAGTAAATGAATAAAGAGCCGTGTTGAAATTGGTCCAAGAAGACGGAGAACAAAATCCTCTAAAAAACCTTCTCAAGCTTCACAACCATTGCGAACTTCACAGGTATACTTATGATCAATTTAATTTTTAAAGATGCATATTGGTTGTTTATGATTTCTTTCTAAATTTCATAATAGGGAAGCATAATCAACTTCAGAGATCAGGCTCATCAACTTAAGCAGATCATAATAATATGATGTTGAACAACTCACAATCGAGTCAAATGACTTTACGAATTTGTTGATGGTATGTCATATGATGTTTGGCAACATAATAAACTAATATATTCATTTAGGACATGTATATCTTGAGTCATTCATTTTATTTCTTCATTGTAGGCGCTACTTGAATGCGACATCATATCGCTTGAAGCAATAGATTTTAGCCAAACATACAATGCAGGTAACCATAAAGTATCATGACAGTGAGAGAAAACAATTTAATCACTTTTATTGAAATTTGAATTTTTCACATAGCAATGTCTCATCTCAAGATAGAGTTGACAAATACAATGTTACATAATGATACAAATACAGGTTCAATGATTGACAGTGATCTCACTCCTACTGCTACATAAAGTCTTCATTTCAGCTTCTTTTGTATATCTTATTACTTCTTCTGGGCTGTTGTCTTTTTTGGTCAAACAAGCTTATCATATTGTTCTCTTGTGCTAGTGTCTATTTTGATCACAGGTGCTCATCGTTTTGTAGCACCATCATGTTCATGTCTTTTCACCTTGTCATTTCAGTATACTCTATTTTCTTGGTTGAGCTTGCTCATCCTTCATGTAATCTGTTATGAAACATGATGTAAAAAACTCTTATGGTCATCCATGTCAAAGATATTGCAAAACATGATTTTAAAAGTATTAAGTTGATTGGAAACTCATAAAAAAAATACAGTTGAGGTGTCTTGAAAACTTTTTATACTACCAGTATCACTCTGCCTACACAAAGCCAATGAAATGATTCACCACTGCCCAAACTTCTTCTTGAAAAACAATGATGAACCAATAATATGGAAAAGAGATATATATTTTCCAACAAAGGCATAGGATGTCGAGTTTTTTGTTTACATGTATCAATCCTTCATTTAAGTTGAAAATAGAAAAGAAAATTACAAAATGCAATTTATCTTAACATACTTGAATGTCAGTCTCATAAATGATTAAACTGTTTTTCTAATACATGTCTGGATTTTGGTGTGGAAAAGTATGACCTTATCCCTTTGTGGCCAATATGGTTGAATTAACTTTCTCCAGATGGAGTTTTGTTGCTCACCATTGGACCACCAGACTAACTTTTGTTTGAAGTTGATTGCATAGTGCTGACCATCAATATATTTTTCATATAAATCCTGTCATAAATGAAAGGGAAAGAGGCTTAGCAATAAATAAGTTATTGGGAAAAAAGACACCATAGTACTAGAGCATCATGCTCATCACTTTCCTATAGCTACTAGAACCTATCTTATATTTATGAACATGCTTATTTATCATCTTGTTTCCATTTTTATTCTGAAAACAAGATTTCAAATAAAATCAAGTTTCTGAAAGGAAAATGTGAAATTACCCAAATGCAGTTCAACCAATGCAAAAACCATTCAGAATGCTGACACAAAAATTTTAAACAGTATTTTAAGCTACAAACATCAGGGACTGAATATAAGTTCAAGCTTAATATAAAACTCACCACCACTAGTTAGTGATAGAAGCTACTCTAGAAGTTGAAGTGTTAGTGCCACTTCAAGATCAATATCAAGGTCCCTTACTCCAAGATCAGCCTCTGCTTGAGATTTTCATATCCCTTGTTGGCTTAACATTAAATATTCATAGTTATAATAGGTGTCGACCATATATGTACTCATACATGTGATAGTGGACGAGATTTTTGCTTGGGCGTCACTCCTACGATGGATTACTAATTTTACTCTCGCCATATGGTGTGTGTAATATTATGATATTCAGGATTATAAAAAAATAACTCACCACCACCATCTTTGCCAATATATGTGAGATTACTGATGAAGCTTTGCTGTAATTATTAATGGGTTCATGAACTCAAAAATGAGGAAATGATCTATCGAAGGAGTAGTAGCAGAGTACCTTATGCCATCGGTAAAAAAAAAGTAGAGTACCTTATGCCAAGTATGGTTTTGGGGATTCCAAAAATTAAAGAGGCTGATTGAAGCTCATGAATCGATGAGAGACAAAGACGCCAAATTTGGAGGTTCTTATCTCGCTTTCGCCACTAAGTGAAATCTAGTTGTGAGGATTCTGAAATTCAATTGAGGGGCCTGACTGAAGCACTTGAATAGTTGAGAGAGTAAGAGTTCAATTTGGGGCTGTTTGCTTTGCTTTTTTCTTCGATTAGTGAAAAAATGATGTGCAGAAACCCACAATACTTGAAACAATGTCGTCTGATTTAGTTGGTCCAGGTCCTATCTTCACACCAAACGGTATCATTCCAGGCAGAGAATGGGAAGAGAATATTAAGGGAAGAGGACCCCAGCCGAACCCTATGACTTTGTTGAGAACATTCACATACCCAGATAAGGAGAAACCACTGATGATCAAAGGTAAAAAGCTTGCTATTTTGAATAATAATTCGAAGGGAATTTTGGGTAGACCTAACCTTACTATTAAACAGAAATTAATCTGCTGCTGAGTTGGAGGGATGTAGAGCTAAAAACCTCTTTTATTATTGCCGTAAGAGATACTCATCCGGTCATGATCGCCATCAACAAAAATGATTGCAAATGTTTATGATGGAATTGATAGAAGACATTGAGGATATTGAGACATCTGATTTCATTTATGAATAGGGTGAATCATCATATGTGAAATAGGATCAAGTGGCCCTGTCATTTCTCTAAACGTTATTCATGGTAAGGCTGGAGGAAACACTCTATGTATGAGAGGGAAAATAGGCAAGAAGGTTGTATATATACTTATACATACAGGCAGCACACACAACTTTGTGGACTTATCAATGGCTAAGGAAGCTGGCACAGTGATTCAACAAATTAAACCCTTATGTATCATGGTAGCTAGTGGAGGGTGATTAATTGGCATGAAGTATGTAGAGGTATGTCATGGTCCTTTTATGGCATTTCTTTTGAAACTGATGCATATCTTCTTCCATTGGTCAAATGTGATATAATGATTGGGATGCAATGGCTTTGTGAACTAGGTCCCATCTAATTAGATTACAAGAACTTGACTATCACATTTAAATGGAAGGGAAACCATGTGGCTCTATTGACACCTACTATACTTAAAAACAAAGTTGTTATTGAAAATAAGATTCTTAGAATATTGCATCAGCAACTAGAATCCTTTTGTTTGTAGATAATTCCCTGTGCACAACATGAGTTGATTACAACATCTAAGGAGAATGTTCCAATGATAGTAGATTCTCTTCTAGTTGAATTTGATTCGATGCATTGTTTAAGGAACCAACAGTTATGCCACCGTTAAGAGGAAGTTAGGATCATAGTATAATATTCAAAGAAGGCACATATCCCATTAAGATATGCCCCTATAGGTATCCTACAACGTAAAAGAATGTCATAGAAAGTATGATTAAAGACATGTTGGACCAAAGCATTATTTAGCATAGTAATTCACCATTTGCTTCACCTATGGTACTAGTAGAGAAAAACAATGGGGGTTGAAGGGTGTGTGTTAACTTCCGAGCTCTTAACAAAGCTACCATACATAACATTTTTCCCATTCCTTTAATCAAGGATTTGCTTGACAAACTGGTAATTGCCAGGGTTTTTCTAAAACTAGACTTGCATTCTAGTTACTACAAAATTTGTATAAGGAAAGAGGATATTCACAAGATTGCCTTCCAGATGCAAGAAGGACATTATGAATACTTGGTAATGCCCTTTGGCTTGATGAATGTTCCATCTACCTTTCAGTTGATTATGAACCGCATATTTAAGGAATTACTGAGGAAGTATGTGCTCACGTTCTTTGACAACATCCTTATTTATAGCCCTAATTTGGAGTCACATGTAACTCACTTGTGGATTGTATTTGAAATATTATAAGTCAATCATTTTTTGATTAAGCGATCTAAGTGTGCATTTGCAACTTATAGCATTGAATATGGGGCATTTTATATTTGGAGGTAAGGTTGTTGTAGATTAAAAGAAACTAGAAGTAGTAGGCTAGTGGCCTATGCCCAAGAATATTAAGGAGCTGCGAGCATTCTTAGGATTATCTAGATACTATGACATTTTATTAAGGTGTATAGAGTGATTGCCAAACCCTTCATTGATCTTTTAAAAAGGATGGATTTAGGTGGCCTGTTCAAGCTGAACAAGCCTTTTGTATGCTTAAAAATGCATTGATCTCTACTCCTGTCTTGGCATTGACGAATCTGTAACACCTATTTGTCATTAAAAGTGATGCTTCAAATATATGAATAGGAGTTGTGCTTATACAATTAGGGCATTTAGTGGCTTATGAAAGTAAGTAATTATCACCTCGAAATAAGCTTTTGTCAATGTATGATAAGGAGCTATTGGCCATAGTACATGCCATATCAAAGTGACTTCAATATTTGTCCCTCAAGCCTTTTACCATTCTCACAGATCAGTGTAGTTTGAAGATTTTCCTGGAACAAAGGTTGTCCCCCCTTCTCAGTATACTTAGATTACAAAGCTTATAGGGTTGTAATATGAAATCAGGTATAGGAAAGGTAGCAATAATAGAGTTGCGAATGCATTATCTAGAGCGACTCATAGTGAACTTCTCCACTTCTCAATAACCTCTGTATCAAAGGAGTTATGGGACCAAATTTTCTATCAATGGAAAAAATGATGAAGACTTAGAATATCTAATATCTGATCTTCAAAATGACCCATGCTCACAAGCGTCACGTGTCTCTCCTTATCATGACTCTCCACATGATTTTACACAGCACAATATCTCTAATGCATCAGGACTTGACACGTCTGACCATGGACAAGTGTTATAACTAGAGCTCGATGATCACACCTCATCTATTGACGCAACTTTAAACAAGGGTAATCATGAACCTTTTCAACTCATTGCGCCTAACTTTAAACTAGCATATCTCTCTAGTTCACTTTCGTAGTTTATCTTGAACCAAATTGATCTAGGTGGCATGAATAGTTTTGTTGTTGTGAATGTCTCTCAAGCAGAATGTTTGGTTTTTAATGAGATAGACCCATTGAGTGTGGCACATGATTTCACAATGGCAATTGGATCATATTCCTTTTTTAGTTACTATGAAGGAGAGGGGACGATTTAGAAGAGAAAAGAGGAGAATCAAGAGGTAATTCAAGAAACTTTGTTCTACTTGTTGATTTATGGTTGTTGTTGGTAAATTGGTTGATTGGTTAGCTTGGTTGTCATGATTTTGTGATTTGGGAAACATAAACCCTAAGGGGAAGTGCTATCCAAATTTAAATTAATCATATGGGAAGTGTAATTGAAGGGTTCAAGAATGATTTAAGGTGAAAAGGTGTTATGTTGAAAGAAAACATGAAACTTCATTTTCCCAAATTTTTCTTGAATTTCGGCCAGGGGTGAATTGCTATGTTTATGCTAGAATTTGATGGAGTTCATGTTCCCATTGTGTCTAGAATGAAAAATTGTGTAGGGAAATGTGAAAAATGAAGTATAGAGGCTTTAGGGTGTGAAATGACAATTTTACCCTTAAAGCCCTAACATATGTGGCTGCAAGGATAATTTGCGAAATAAAGTATGATTTTGATAAAACTGAGGTCAAAAATGGATTCTACATGCAAAATTGTGTAGATATAGCCTAGGTCATAATTTTTTGGTAAAGTACAATTATACCTGGTATAAAGGGAAATTAAACTGGATTGGTAATTATGCATTTTGGTAATTATGCATTTTGGTAGAGATAACCAACCATATGAATTCAAGAATGAGACATGAATGAGCAATAAGTCATTTATTATAAATTTGAAATTTTAGGATTTGACAATTGCCCGAGCGGACAAAGAATTATTACACTGGATTAGCTAGACAGTTGGAAAGGATATCAGGTAGTAACTCTATCTTTCATACACTATGTGATTGTTTATAAGCTTTGTGTTGCCATGTTCTGTGATATGAATTTGTTACAAAACCTAGATGTGGTGTGGGGAAAAGCACAAGAGAAAAGCATAAGTACTATCGGGCCAAGGGGGACCCAGCTGAGGTAGTTGTTTTGTGATATGAATTGTTTATTATAAAACCTAGCTGTGGTGTGGGAAAAGCATAAGTACCACCCGGTGGGAAAAGCACAAGTGTCATCAGGCCAAGTAGGACCTAGCTGTGGTAGTGAGCCAAGTATGGATAGACAGTTATCTGCTCCGGAATATTACAGTAAGTAAGGGTCAAATTGTCATTTGATCTTGAACAATGCACACAGTATGTCCAGTAGGGACAAACAATCATTTGATCTTGAACATAGAACAGAAAGACATGTTATTTATTCTGTTATATTACATGGTGTATTGCATGTTTATTTATCACATTTTATATGATTGATTGTGTGTTACCACTGAGATTCGTATAAATCTCACCCCTTTCCAAAGTGGCTTATAAGCCCACTTATTTTGGTATGATTTTATAACCATTGGAGGCCCACCAATTAATGTATCCTCTTCATTAGACTTTGATGAAGGCTTGGCCTAGTTGAATAGTATTTTTCTTGGGTTGTCTTATTTTGGATTCACCCCACATAACACATGGTGTGTGAGGGAATCTCCTTCGTCTGAAAATATTTGGGCTCAAGTTTTCTCTGGTCTACTTGTTCCTCTTATTTGAGTTGCCTATCCTGTTGACATGGAAGATTCTCTAATATTTTATAATCTTCAAACCCAAACATATGTCAGGCTAAAGCCTTATATCCCAGATAATCACAACGCTAATATGTTTCATGAAAATATGTATGATGATGCTTTAAACAGATCTTCTATAGTTCTCCTTGGTCCCAGCTCTCAACCAAAGAAGCGCTCTCGTTCTGATGATGATAACTGCCCCTACTTCTATTTTAAGGATGCATAGCACCAGCTACCTCAATCCTTCATGTCAATTACTCCTCAAATTTAGGTTTTTGAAGAGTTTCTGCCAAAACAACTCCACCTATGGGCATGAAGGTGTTGTCGTGGAATTGTCGTGGTCTTAGCAAAACCACAATTGTTTAACGACTTAGAAATCTTTGTTTGTACATACTCTCCTGAATTTTTGTTTTTACCTGAAACTCTTATGAAGAAGTGTAAAATATCTAGGAAGCTTAGTAGATTTTCTTTTTCTAATGTTATTGTAGTTGATCCAGTTGGTCCTAAGAGCAGACTTTTTCTTTTGTGTTTCTTCTTCTATGACTTGTACAATTTTAGATATTACTTCTAACTAGATCGATACCGCTTGTAATGTTTTGGGAAATTAGCATATCTATATTACTTTTTTGTATGGTTTTTTTACCTGTAGAGATTGTTATGTTTTATGGCCTTGGCTTCATTCCTTAGCTAGTTCTATCTCTAAACCTTGGCTTATTATTGGTGATCTCGATCAAATTTCAAGTTGATGTGATAAATTTAGTGGCTTTTCTTCTGTTATGGCCATAGCTTCTTTTAGGAGCTTCTTGGACAAGTGTAACATTATTAATATCCCCTCTCAGGGAGGATAGTTTAATTGGTACAACAACCAAAAGAGTGTAGTACGAGTTAAAGAAAAACTTGATAGGGCTCTTTGTAACTCTTTGTGGATGTAATCCTTTCCATCATGATCACTTCAAATACTATCGATAGTTTTTTTGGATCATTCTCCTTTATTTTTCCAATCCCATTTTGAGAAAAGAGGGGTCAAACTATTCAATTTTGAGAACTTCTAGATCTCTTTCCCATAATGTCATGACATTGTTTGCAAAGAATAGACTAGGGAAGAATATAGTTCTTGGGCATATAAAAAAGATGTTTGGCTTAAATGTATTCGAAAGGCTCTAATTAGTTGGAATAAATTGTCTTTTGGCTGAATCTCCTCCAACATACAAGAATTGGAAAATGAGCTTCAGTTTTGGCACAATGAGAAAATTTTATCTTTGAAGGAAAAACATCAAGTTTCTTTCCTCAAATCTGCTCTTGAATTTTGCTACGATTGTAAGGAGATCTTATAGTTGCAAAAAGCTTGACAAAATTGGATGTTGCATGAGATAAAAACACAAAATATTTTCATAGTTGTGCAACATCCAAAAGGATGAAAAAGCAAATAGTTCATATATAAAACGAGTCAGGTGATTGGATTGAGAACCGAGAGATTATTCTTAGATGGCTACAACATATTTCAAGCATATCTATGAGAATCCTTGCTCCTTTGATGTCTATGTCGACCAAACCTTAAGCAATATCAATCTACCAACATTATCCCCTCTGCATTTTGAGAAATTGAATCGCAATGTATCCATCGATGAAATTGAAATGGCAGTTTTGGAGATGAAAATTGATAGTGCAATAGAACTGGATGGGTTGTATAGTTGATTTTATCAGAAGTTCTAGTCTTTTTTGAAACATGACAATACTGAAATGGTTGACCAGATCTTCCATCATGGGTATATACTTAAAGAGTTAAATAGATCCTTCATTGTGTTGCTACCAAAGTGCAATAATCCTTGCACATTTAAGCATTTTTGGCCAATCAGTCTTTGTAACGTCTATAAATTAATTTCTAGAATGCTTTTGCAATCGGTTGAAGGAAGGTTTGGATGACTTCATCATTCCAAATCAAAATGCTTTCATTAAGGGATAACTTATTCCTGAGAATATTTTATTGGCCTCCGAATGTATGGAAAAAATTCATGGCACATAGAAGTGAAAGGATGGATGGTGAGCCATCAAGTTGGATATTGCTAAAGCATATGACCATAGGCCTTCCTGAACAAATTTTTATCAAAAATGAAATTTCTACCAATGATTACTCAGTTAATCATGCAATGCATTTCAACTGTCTCTTATCAAGTCATATTTAATGGATCTTTGGGAAGTCCTTTCAATCCTTTACAAGGGCTCAGACAGGGAGAACCTCTCTCCCCTTATCTATTTTTTTTGCTTTGTCTAAATATATTGTCTTGTATGATTCATTAAGTTGAGAACTATCACTGGTAGGAAGGTATTAGTGTTTTTCGTGATGTAATGCCATTAACACATCTGACGTATGCTAATAATACTCTCCTATTTTGTCGTGCAACGGAGCATGATTGATGTATTATCAAAGCCTTGCTCTTTGATACTCTCTGATCTCAAGCTAACATATTAATTATTAAATATCTTCTCTGGTATTTAGCCCATCAGTTCTACATCAAAATAAGTAGAAACTATCAAAGCTACTTCAAATTAAATTCCATTCATGATTGGGGAAATATTTAGGTACATATGTCGACAACCTAAGATCAGAGAAAAGGAAGTACCATGAAGTTTTGGAGAAACTTGACAAACTCCTCACAGGATGGAAGGTTAATCTTTTATCACAAGTAAGAAGACTTGTTTTGATAAAGCACTCTTTATCTTCCTAATTGGTGTACCCTTTTTCCTATCTTAAGTTCTCTCCTCAGCTATGACACTCAATAGCAATGAAAATGGAAAATTTCTTTTGGAGATAGATTGATACTTCAAATAAGGCTCATTTTCTTTGATGGGAGGAACTATGCCTCCCCAAGGTCAATGATAGACTACAAATTATCAATTGGAAGCTCTCAATGATGCAATGTTAGCTAAGCATTTGTGGTAAATTATTTCTAACAAATCTTCCTTACTCAAAAAATTAATGCTAACAAAATACTTGGATTCTGATCACAATTATATACTCAAACCTGCTTATCATAGTTCATCCATATAGAGACATATAGTTAAGATGGGCCATGTTGTCACTGACCACCTTACCTGGCCAGTAGGTGAGGGTTCTTCATTATCTCTAAATAGTTGGCTCTGGTGGCCTTTTCAGTAGTGTGGTCAGGCTTATCCTATCCTTAGGGTACCCAACCTTATACCACAGTCTAAGGGAACTTTGAATTTTCATATACTATCATCACTTTGTGTAACCCCCTTCACGATCAAGGCCGAGATTAAGTTTGTAAATATGTGATTATGTGGAATTAGAGACCGTAAGATGATTTGAGACTTATTCAAAATTAAACTTCCTAAAATCAGGGTTTACAAAAACCTTTCTAAAACCTGTTCAACGCGGTCTCATATCTATATATCAATTTCACAAATGGCCTGTACAGTACGATTTCATTTATAAATATCAGAGTACAAGGGAAATTCCTGATATACTCGGGTTCCATTCAATAAATAAGGGTTCTATAGAGGCACAAGGCCCATAATCTCTTCCCTTTACTAGGGGATTACACAAAACTATCTAATATCATCATCTTATACATGTAATTCCCAACAAAATATCCAAGTATTTATACATGATAACCAATACCAAAATAAAACTCCTAATCCGGAGCTCTACCCGCTCTTCGTCACACGCTTTCCTTTAGATCCTTCAACCCTGTCTAAATATTATTTGTGGGAGAGTGAGATTCTGAGGAATCCCCGTAGTGTCAAATCACTCATAGTATGTACAACAACAAAGCATGAAAACAAATCATCACATAACACATAGCAACTACAACGATAGTTACAGCGGCAATGGCAGGTATGACTCATGTCACCCTTATGTTTGCTCATGCTGTATTGCACAATCACATGATCTATCACATATATCACCACAGCTGGGATCCATATAAAATATTTTATATACACACATAGCTACAATAGTCAGATACTCAAACAGGAATCAACGATTCCACAACGCATCCCTGACAATTACAACGACAAAGGTAGGTGTGATAACTATCACCCTATGACTGCTCTCGCTGAACTACTTATGCTATAATACACTATGGGAGATAACACATTCACAACGATAAGTCATGCATATCAAGTATCATACAAAACATGAGAGAAAAGTCATTACCTTAGTCCTTCCGGGCGTGCTCTGGCACCGGTTTCTCCCAAGTAGGGCAAATGTCGAATCCTATAATTCACAATTAGGGATGAAGTGTTATACTCTTTTCCAATTCTTAAATGACCTTATATCACTTAATTTGGTTATCATTTATGCCCTTTAGGAAGCTACAAACATCTCTAACAAAAGCCTTAAAGGGTTGGAAGAACTATCCCAAAGATTCCCTTTTGGAAGCACAATAGCAGATATCTTTCACTGAGACACTCGAGTAAAGATGACCTTACTCGAGTAATAATGTACGAACACTCGAGTGATAGCCAATTTCTCACTCGAGTCCTGGGAAGTGTAGTGCAAAAAGTACTCATCCGAGTGTAGAAAGGAATGACAGCACCCAGAATTGCTCACCGCACTTGAGTATGACCTCTATCACTCGAGTGGAAGCCTAGTGCTCACCCGAGTACCCCAAAGTGAGGTTTAGGAAGTGCTCACCTGAGAGCACAAGAAACTTTCAGAGAAGGACATCACTCGAGCAGGAACAAATGCACTCGAGTGATGACTTAGCACTCACGAGTGCTAAGACACACTTTTGAGAAGTTGATTATGAGTGACAACCCGAGATGAGAGTTCATAGTGTCAGACACACCATCACTTGAGTGGGATAGGGCTCACTCGAGTGGGAACCCTCCACATCCGCAAGTAAGGTAGTACTCTTGCCCTTTTTACATGGAAGTGCAATATGAAACTGGAAGCAAAAAGGGAAAATACACTACTGCACTCGAGTGGAATCCATCACCACTCGAGTGATATTCATCCCGTACTCAAGTGGACCCAAGATCACTCGAGTGATACAGATCAGAAACTAGAAACGCAGAAAACTGACAGCACTTCCCAACATTTGCCCAAGTAATTCTAATGGTCCCAAACTCTCACCTAAGCTACTCCCACACAAAAATACCCAATGAATTCAATGGAATAATCAGAAACACCAAATTTCTATTCCATTATCATGCTTTGGTTTTGGGCAACACTAAACACCAAAATCACCAAAATTAATCATTCAATCCCAAATCCCTTTCTATCTATCCACATACATCCCAAATATACCAATTCCATAACCATTAATATGCCAAACTACCAATGACCCTAATCCCATAAAATAGGCCAAAAATTCCAGAAATTTAAAGGTTCATCATTTAGCACAAAACATAGATAGAAAGGCTTGTTTTACTTACCCCTTCAACTTTTTCAAAGAGATTTCTTGATTCTCAAAACTTCAAAATTCCTTGAGAGCTCAAGTCAACACCAATGGGCAAACTATAACTATAGAAATGAAGTTCTTAACTCAAGGAACAACTTTAATGAATGGTGTTTGCGTATTAGAGATCATCTACTCACCTTGAATCCAGCTTTTTTTCTTCCTTTCTTCTTCTACAATGGTGCAAGAAAGAGAGAAATGAGAGAGATGAGTGTTGGCGAGGATGAAATGATGATGATTTTCCCCTCCCCATGCTGCCAGCCGAATTGGAGGGATGAGAGAGAAAGAAGAAAACAATAAAATATTGCTATTTGACTTTTCTTTAAACACTCTCTTCACATGAGCTTGCCACTTGTCACAATCTCATTGGCTCTTCTCAAATAAGTAACTAATTAGTTACTCTAACCACTCCATTAGCCATTTAGTTACACATCTCATTTCTTCTTAGTTAGTAATTAATTTCCTCATTAATCACTAAGTAATTACCCGACAATTTCCTAATTTTGGCATATTAATTAAAATTGCCACAAAACACATAAAAATTCCAATTTAAATTCATAAATCATTCTCAATAATTGTCATTAGCCCTTAATCAAAAATTTGGGCATTACACTTTGCCCTAAGCAAGTGGTTCAACAATTTACAAGGCATCTAGTTCCTCTATCTCAATCCCCTAATATTATTAGATGGACCATCAATAATTCTGGGATATACACTATCCGAGATGGTTATCGACTACTTCAATCTTCTTTAAGACAATCCAGAAAGCCACACTATACGGTATATGAATTAATTTGGAAATCCTCATTACCTCCTAGAATTAAGTTATTATTGTCGAAGATTACTAGATAAATGTTACCAATAAACTAGTTATTGAGAACTAGACATTTGGCTTTTATTGAGGTATGTCATTTTTGTAATAATAGTAATGAATCTTTAGAGCATTGGTTCTTATATTGTTGTTTTCTAGAGCTTGCTAGTTTAGATGTTGTGCTGGTTTAAGGATTGACTCTTATCCTGATAAAAGTTTACAGGATTGGATAGTAGAATGGTTATAGTAGAATGGTTATGACATATCTACCTTTTCAACTACTAGAATCTTTGTGGTTTGCAAGAAACAATGTTTACCATGCATGCTCGAGAATATCTTTAATGTAAGTGATTAAATCAGCACAATCTAAAGTAAGTGCCCTCATAACTCAACTTCTACATCCTCAGCGCCAAGGAGATGACTAAGCTACAAGACCATGTCATACCCAATGGGGGAAGCCAATTTGTTCTATGGACTTATTCTACTCATTGGCAAGTTAGTTGCAGGGTCTTTATAGCTAGTAATGGTTGTCGTGGTATGTAACCCCTACCTTAAAAGCCGTTAATATGGTTCGGAAATGTGTTATGAAATAACTAGGAGACCAAAATTGTTATTACAAATTCATTAAAAGTCCCGACTTCAAGACATAATTTGATCCTGAGATAAAGTGAGGTTTTTCAAAACTTTTCACGATCTGTTTTAATCAGGTCTTATTCCCACATTTCGAATCTATTTAGCCTGTTCGGTTCTGATGCATTTGATAATATCAGACTGCTTAACAAAATTCCTGACGAACACTCGGGTTTCATTCATTCACTAAAAAGGTCTACAGGGCATATTCGCCCATTTCAATTCTCACATCAGGGATTACAGTCAACTACACAAATCTACAACATTGATCTTATATCTATAATAAATACATTTATCCAAGAGTTTGATAACCAACACAAAACTAATCTCCAAGCCATGACTCTAGCCGACCTTGTACACCTACTTCTCCTTTGATCTGCTTGCCCCAACTGTAGGTTAGTAGTGAAAAGAGTGAGATTCATAGGAATCTCAGTAGCAACATTTTCTCTCATATGATATATAATAAACAAAGCATGTAAATAATTATCACAAAGCAGCAACACAATGGCATCCACAGCAGCAATCACATGATGTGTGACTTTCACAATAATGACAAATTTCGTTGTATTCACAATATGTCAGCTTTCGTTGTATTTATCTTTCATTGTACACATATACCTCATCTTTCGTTGTATTCATGAAAGTGTTCACATTCGTCATAATTCAATTATAAGCACAAACACACAAGCATTATACATGATATAAGAGAAACAGTCACTATCTTGTTCTTTCCGTTCATGCTCGGGCACCGTTTTCACACGCTCAAGGAGAATTTTAAATCCTATAAACCATAAGCAAGGATGACAAGTTATTGCCTATTTCAACTTCTTAAATGACTCTAAGACACTTAGGGTTGATTATCATTTGGGTCCTTTAGGTGGCTATGAGAAGCTCAAACAAATGCCTAACAAGGTTGGGAAGAACTAGACCAAAAACCACCTTTCAAAAGTTTAAAACACTGAAATTGGGGGTTGGTTGTGGCCAAAAATCCCCTAGACGCAGCAAGAAATGATTAGAAACATTTTGGCTGCAGCCAAGAACCTTTGGCCGTGGCCAAAAATAGGTTAGAAACATTTAGGCTGCAGCCAAGACCCTTTTGGCCGCGGCCAAGACTGTTTCTTGGCTGAACTTCCAAACATCATAACTAATTCTATAAAAATCAAAATGAGGTGATTCCAAGTTCTATGGAAAGATATTTAAGCCCTCTATATAGGAAAAATATAAACCACTACCATTTACAATCGCAAAAATATAGAATCCAACGAATTCCCATACTGTTCCAGAATAACTTCCAGTTTTAACCTCAAACTTTGGAAATACACAACTTCCAGCACACACATCAAAATGACGACCATAATATATCAATTTAAAAACTTGGATGTGTACTATTAGATTGGAAAGTTTCAGAATTTTTAGACATTATTTACTCATTCAAAACTGCCCTGCATAGAGTTTTTATTGACAGAATTTCCAATTTTTCAATAAATGTTTCCAAAGATCCAAAATTCACAACCAAGACCACTCCCACACAATATTTCACATGGAATCCAATGGAAACATTAAAACAACCAAATTCACATTACTTCCACATGTTCTGTTTTGCGAAGAATTTAACACAAAATCCCACACTTTGCCAAATTTCACATTTAAGTCTCAAATCAATTCCATTTAGCCAAAGGACCTCACAAGACACCAATACCATCAACAAAACACCTTGAACCCTCTAATACCCTAATTACACGAAACTTAGGGTAAATTCTACAAGCTAAAGTACTCAACCAAACATCACAATACATTTGTCAAAAGATGGCTTTTGCTCACCTCTTCCTCCTTCTCTAACTTGTTCTTTTCTTCACCAACCTTTAGTTTTTCTTGAGTTCACCAAACACCACCTGTTGAAAATCTAAAACCATACAATTAAAGCTTTCAACAAGAGGAACATAATTAAAAAAGAGGTTTTTGACAATAGAAGCCATTTTCAAGGTCAAATCTCATGAAGAAATCTCACCTTCAACCGTGAACTCTTTCTCTTTCTTCTTCCTTATGCCTACACGACTTGAGAGCTTAGAGAGAGAGAGAATGGTGAAATGATGAATATCTTTAGCCCCTTATTCTTCTTGAATGAAATAAGAGGAGAGAGGGAGAGAAAATGAATTCAAAATTAACATTTGACTTTTCAACTCTCATTTGCTTCATCCGAATGATGCTACATGTCAAAAATCCCATGGCTCCTGTCACGCCCTTATTTTAATTTCACCTTCACCAGAGTATTCACAGAAAAGGATATGCGATTCGGTGGACAACACAGGAATAACATAAATATACTGATAATATATGCATGATTATAGAAAATCCCCATAAGGGTTTGTACATGATACTTACAATTAAGGTAGTCGCACAGGGCTACTAAGGTGTCTAAACCCATCTGAGTGAAATGAAGATCTCTTCCTGTCTTCGCTCCACCATTGCAACCCTCTCTCGTGCAGTTCTCTTCTTTAATTTTCTCGTACCTTCTGTATTCACCTATCTAAGTTGTTGGTAAGGGAGGATGAGATTCGAGAGAATCTCAAGAGGAAAAAGATACCATAATGAATGCATGATAGATACTATGTGTATGACATTTTAGCTTTAATGAGATGTATGCCCCATAATGACATTTTTGCATCTCAATATTTCATGTAACAAAACTATGGCCACAGCGAAAACAGAAACAGAGCTTCATTTATTCAAATATGCTCTACACAATTAAGTAAAGCAATCACATACATCACTACACATGCAAAGATATCAATTACATGCAATCAAGGTAAGTCCCCTACGTTAACCCTTTCCTGTCTCGAAATGTGTGCCTCATAAAATGTGTCACAACTCGGCTCTCTACTCGGTCCTACAATTCCAAATGTACCATTTAGACACTTCCATAGTGTTTTTTATGGTAATATTAGCCTATAGTGAAAATTTACCAAAATGCCCCCGGGACCTCGGCCTGGCCCTGCCGTACCCGATCCGACTGTACTTTTTTTGAAATTTTGACATGGGCTATTTTGACACATTTTCACCCAAGGAATCCATTTCCTGAATCAAAATTACCAAATTCACTATCAAAAGACAAAACTACCCTTGGTAGCCCCGTTTTAAGGGTTTCAAGGGTGTTTTCGTAATTATGCCTTTTCGGGCTTTTCCGAAAAAGTGACCAACTGTAACCCCACCTAATTTTCCCTCCTGAACACAATGAAATTATCAAATCATTGAAAAATCCAACTCCTAGCCCCCTAATTAGAGCTGGCTGAAACTTATAGGAACTTCAGGGAAAATTGGGGTTTTTGAAATCCGACTCCGCAGGCGTGTTCCTTTATACTCCTAACCACTTTATTAACTATTTAATTATGTTATAACTACCATTTGGACCTAATTTCGGCCACATAATCCCTAGGACAACCCATTTCCAAAATTTAAAACCAACATCAATTCGATAAAATTTCACCAATTAAATCACCCAAAGCAGCCAGAAAGTCAATATATAAGAGTTTGGAAGTTACCTCAAGCTCCCACTGGCTCTCCCTTGTTATGTTTGAACCCTAGCCCTTCTTAACAAGGAAAATTCAACTTCAACAACCTTAAAGAACATGAAAGAGAAGCTTAGGAACAAGGTTATACGCATTAGGTACGAATTCACCGAAGAAATTGACCTACCTTGCAAGTTCTCTTCTCTTTCTCTCTCTAAAACCTCTCAAGCTTTCTCTCTATATTTTCATCAAAAAGACATCAGTTATGGGCTGATGGAAGGAAGAGGATGACATTTTATAATATTTCCTCTTTTCCTTTAATTAATTTCCAAATTTCGGATTTTTACAAAATTCTGACAGATTTTCTACCCAAACTTTGAAAACTCATAGCTAATTCTAGAAAAAATTGAATTGAAGTGATTCCAAAAGCTATAGGACCCTTCTTGAGTCTAGTTTCAATGAAAAATATAGCATTTTGCTAGCTAGAAGCACAAAATTTCCAGATTTTCAATCTTTGAATGCTGTTTTAGAGAATAATCAATTTCGCTGGGTAAACTTAAAAAATCCATAACTTTTTGTATATAGCTTTAATTGAGTTATATGACTTGTCAAATCAAAGCTTAAGATGTTTACTTTCATCCTATAAAATCTTATAATTGTTGCTCATCATTGGTTCATACAAAATCATATGACAAGCTCATTGCCTCATAGGCGATTTCACCGAAAACATAATTATATTCTCGAAAATTCACTATTTTATTTTTTTAATACCCCAAATATATAAGAAACATTAGGGATAAATTTGGGGCACTTGCTAAACCGGGGCTTAGCAGTCAGCTTATTTTAGGCTTATTCCCAAACCTCCGATCCCGAAATTCGGGATATTACAGTTCCTCAAAAGACATGTAACCATATAATTACACTAACTAATTCCATTAGCCATTTAGTCACACTTCTCATTTATTTTAGCTAGTAATTAATTTCTTCATCAGTTGCTGACTAATTGGCCGATAAATTTTATTCTTCCTATTTTGCCCCTGATTATGGCAAATTCACTTGAATTGTCACTTGACACATGATTCAATTTCTTTTTCTCCTTCCATGCACCATTCCCCTTCTATTTTAGTCCAATAATAACTTTGCCACATAATTAAACTAAAGTATAGGGTTTAGGAACTTTCTATAGCTAATTCAACCATAACTCATACTTTATTTCCTGAAAGTATTCATTGAACATTCTTTACATTCTCATTTGAAGTCATTAGCCCTTATACAAAGTTTGGGGCATTACATGGTATATCTATCACAATCTTTTTCGACGACATCCACTTTAATCAATAGACGATTGCTCCTCACATCAGACTTGGAATTCTTCAACTTCAGTTATTAGCACTTCGAGAGGCAATGACATTCATCCTTAGGCAACGCCACATGGATCTTCCAAGTAGTTTTCGTATCCATTGTAAACTTGTCAACAATCCCACATTAGTTCTCAAGGATATTTGTATATTACTAAGATCCTTTGCACATTACGTTTTTTCGTTTTAAATGCATAGTTATATGGGAAAATCGCCTAAAAATACCTTTGGGCAAATTAATTGGGAATGCTACCATGGAAGATCGGTTGCACTTTAACAAAAGATACGTTGCACACAACGGAAGATATTTTGCACACAACAGAAGATGGTTTTCACGTTTATATGGAAGATTTGTGCACACACGGAAGATGACTTGCACGCTTGGTAGCATTTAATAATTAATTTGCTAAAAAGGTATTTATTCCCAATTTTCCCTAGTTATATTTCATAAAAAAACAATATATCAAAATTAATAGGAGGCATAGTATTTCATTTTTTTTATATAAGTCAAAAAGCCTGACACATAAGATAGGCGTGTTGCTTTTAATTGGTCAGTTGTTATGATATGGCACTTTACAAGTACAGAAGCATTTCTCCTTGATCAGGTTTAATTGTAAAAAAATGTTCAAGTGTCTGACACCTCATTATTTTTTAACAGATTTCTTAAGCCGTTAACTCTTACCAAATGGTTGTAAACATCAGCGTCTCAGAAAAAAAACAGAGGTTTTAAACATAAGAAATTGATTGAAAAAGAATTTTAAAATTGTAAAATCATAAATCAGGTATTTCTTATAAAATGATTTGTGAATAGCTTATCAAATCTCAAAATCACCTTATCTGTTCTTATAATAAACCTAATTAGGGATTTTACAATTTCAAAATTCTTTTTCTATTATTTTCCTTTTAAACATTAGGGGCTAATAGAGCTAACGAAATAAGCTTAAAAATATAATAAAGGGGGAAAAAATAGGACCTGATTCAAAACTTAGAAAAAAAAACAGGGAATTAGTTTTCCCAAGATTTTGTAATACTCCCTCCTTCAATAAGTATATGTGTGTGTGTAAAAGGTGCTTCAAATAAACGAATTTATAGGGTTCTAGAATACAGTTAAAATTAGTTAAAAATAATAAGTATGCAAGAAATACATTTTCTTCAAAAAAATCTTTTCTTATGAATGAGTAAGAGAAAACGTAATAATGAGAAAATAATAAAAAAATGTATGTTGGAAAGATGATGTGAAACAATGAAGAGAATGGGTCAACATTTTAGTTAATGTAAGGTATGAAATTAATTTAGCATAAAATGGATAAAAATATATTAATTATTCAGATAAACTCAAATGAGACCTTATAATAAGAGACGATTCCATAAAAAATGGGATCTTATATATATAGAGTGTGAAGGATTACTTTCTATAATTACGAAAAAGGTACTATAAATGGAGGAGAGATATGGAAAACTTGATATAATATATACATAACAAAAAAAGGTTAGATGTCAATTTACAAATTTAAGTACATACAACAAGCAGAGGATCACAAATGAAACATATGTATACCAATTTTGAGGAAAAGTTAAAGGTATACAGTGTTCCCATCAAAATAAAAAATAAGTCATCCATATTATTTTTATTCAAAAAAGAAAACACTTCAAATGTACACTCAGAGGGTTTTTTATGTGAAACCGATTGGTGAAGGGAAGGGAGATAGACTAGAGGAGGGAGGACAGCAAAAAAGAGTAGGAAATTTGATGAAGGGAGAGGGAGGAGAGAGAATATTCAGAGGGAAAATGAATTTTTATTTAATCAATCAATCTAAACTTGATTACAAACTGAGAGCCCTAGCTCTATTTATAGAGCTTAAGAAATGATAAAATAACAATTCAAAATCCAAATCTAAATTCTAAATTTAAAACTCAAATCTAAATTCCAAATAAGATCATAGGATACTAGATATCTTATTTTATTAAGATACTGCAGATATTAAAATAATAAATATAATAAGTCATAATCTAATAAATAAATATCCTCATTTAATATCTCTAATGGATAATCCTAGGGCATTGTTTGGTTAGAGGTTTTTTGAAGGGAGGGGTGTGGTGTGGTGGGGGTTAGCGTGTTTGGTTGGAAAAAATGGAGGAAGTCCTTCTGCACCACTCTAAATTTGGGGTTTTTTTGGAGGGGTGGGTAATATTATGTCATATCTTGACTAAAATGCCCAAACTAATTTTTCATTATCCCAAGTTTACTCATATTATTATAAAATCCATCTGATTGTTGCTAGGATCAGCCAAATAAATCAGAAAATCTATATAATAAAAATCTATCTAATAAAATCATATCTTACTAAAATATTAAATATTAAATCTATCTAATCAAATCCTATCTGACTTTGAATTCAATATCAAAACAAGAAAGAAAATTATGACGATGGCTCTCCTTATTAGTTTTAACTTCTAGTCGTCTCTCAATCTTCCTCCCCACGCCTTGAAATCTACACTACCCAGTCACACTGAAAATTTCAAAGCGACAAAGGTACAATCTATTGTTCCTAACTCTTCTGTCAAATGTTAAATTCCATTTAAACTAGTTTGTTGTTACCTGGCTCCTTAAGTAAATGAATTCTACCATTTAACTCTTCTGTTATATTCTTGTTGTGTATGCTATTTCCTTTTATTTTCATGTTTTTGTGTTTGTTATTTTTTTACCATTATTGTTCACAGATGTTTGCCTGTTTTTAACTTGATCATAAGTAGCTCAATAACAAAGGATATCCAGATTATACAATAATTATCTTTGTTATCTTAGTATTATAATTTGATTTAAGATTTAGATTTAAATTTTAAAAAAACATATTAAATTTGATGAGTTAAATATTAAAATTAATAAAATCATCATTTCAAATATATATATAAGGTTTTTTTTATCATGTATAAGTGAGGTATAGGCTCTTTTTGCAATTTATAACTTAAGAAATAATAACTTTGATATCTAAATAATGTACTAATGGCATATTTGTCAACATTTAATTAACTCATCTCCCTTCCCCTTCTGAACCAAGTAAAAAACTTCTCTTCCCCTTCCCTTCCATCCCACCAAACAAAGCTCATAATTTCCCCTCCCCTTTCCTCCATTAAACCAAACAAGGCCTAAATCTTCTAATTGAACCCTATGTAACCCTCGTCACTATCAAGGCCGTGATTAGCACTTAAATGCATTTCATAATTGAATAAGAGATCCGGAATAATAATAAAAAAAACTTTTTACAACACTTGTACAAATAGATCACCATTCATTTCGTTCATAAAAATAATCGGCCTGTTCGGTTAGTTACATATACAATATCAAAGTATCAGCAAATTCCCGATGTTCACCCGGGATAATAACATTAATCCAAAATATTGTTCCAGGCATCACTGCCCGTCTCAGTATCCATACTGCGGATTACACAAAACTATAATGCTATGATCTATTCAATATATATACATTTATCCAAAATGATAACCAGTCAAAACCAAAGTATCTATCTAAAACTACCGCCAACAGTCCTAATCGTCCTTATCAACTTGCTTGTTCCTTTATCCACTTGCCCTATCTAAAAATATTATTTGGAAAAAATGAGATTCTAGGGAATCCCAGTAGCAGCAGTTTACGTATATGATGCATATAAACAAAACAAGTCAACATATATCACAATGCAGCAATCAATATTCACTGTATCTGTATTCAAGGCTAGGCTTACACCACGTTCCCTTACTGTATCTGTATTTGAGCCAGGCTTACGCCACGTTCCCTCACCATATCTGTATTCGATATTGGGCTTACGCCACGTTCCCTTACACTATTTGTATTTGAAACCAGGCTTACGCCACGTTCCTTTACTATATCTGTATTCAATGACTAATGCAAACAAGCAATGCAATATACATGATATAAGATAAAGTGTCACTACCTTTGTCTTTCCGTTCTTGAAAAGGCTCAGGCCTTCTTTACTCCAGGCAAATATCAAATCCTAAAGTCATGATTAAGGATGATGCATTACTACTTAGTCCAATACTTAATATCTTCACAATACTTAAATTGGTTATCATTACTGTCTCTTTAACACTCATATATGCTTCTAACAAAAGCCCTAAAGGGTTGGAAGAACTACCCCAGGGATTCCCTTTTGGAAGTACAAACACTGACATTTTTCACTGTTTCACTCGAGTGAAGATGGTCTCACTCGAGTGATGGGGCACTGATATTCGAGTGAAGACGGCCTCACTCAAGTGGTGGTACGGTCTGCACCCGGGTACCAGAGAGTGAAGGATAGCGAGTGAGCACCCGAGAGCACAAGAACTTTTTCAGAGACAGTGACACTCGAGCACACTGGACCTCACTCGAGTGATAGCCAAATGCTTCACTCGAGCATTAGAGAGTGAAGTCCAAGAAGTGAGAACCCGAGAGCAAATGGAATCTCAAAGAAAGAGGAGCACTCGAGTACTGGCCTTTGCACTCAAGTAATACTGAATGCTTGCGAGTGTAAAGACACACTCTTGCTCTTTTGCAGAAGTTAAACACCGAAACTTAAGGGAAAATGAAGAATTTCACTAAATCACTCAAGTAGAACTCAACAACAGCCGAGTGATGTTCATCCCTCACTCGAGTGAGCCCCAGATCACTCGAGTGACCATATCAGAACCCAGAAAATGCAGACAAAATGACAGTTTTCCAGAATTTTTACCAAAGGCTACCAATGGACCTAAAACCTCAACTAAAGCCATCCTCACACAAAAACACTCAAGGAATCCAATGGACATGTCAAAACCACCAAAATACTATTCCACTATCATGCTTTGGTCTTGGGCAACATTAAACACTAAAATTCCAAAATCACTAAACTCAACCATTCAATTCTCAATCAATCCTATCTATCCATACACATTCCAAATATACCATTCCCATCCAATAACATGCCAAATTTCCAATGGTCATCATTTTTCGAAAATGGCCAATAAATCCCAGAAATTCAAAACTACTCCATTTGGCACAAAACTTAGATAGATAGGTTGGTTTCACTTACCTCTTCAACTTTTCTAAAAGGACTTCTTGATCCTTCAACTTTCACAGTCTCTTGAAATCACAAACTAACACTAATAGACAAGCTATAACCATCAAAATGAAGCTTATTACTCAAGGAACAACTTTAATGAATGGAATTTGAGTATTAGAGATCATTTTCCCTTACCTTTTCAAGCTTTTCTTCCTTCCTCTTTGAGCAACAATGGCTGAAGAGAGAGAGAGAGAGATGAGAGATGGAGTGAGTGATGAAGAAGAAATCATTTCCTCCCCCAAGCCCATGCCTAGCTCAATGAAAAGGGAGGGAAAGAGAAAGAAAGTAATGAATAAAATATACATTTTGACTTTTCTCTCTTCACACACAGACAAAACCTTGCCACATGTCTTGCTCCCATTGGCTCTCATACAATAAGCACCCAATTAGCTTATCTAATCCATCCATTAGCCATTTAATCACACATCTCATTTCCTCTTAGTTAGCAATTAATTTCCCATTAATCGCCAACTTATGACCAATAATTCAATTCTTTCAATTTTCCACCAATTATGACATATTAATTAATATTGTCACAAATACACATTAATTCAACTTTAATCCACGATTACATTCTCAATAATTCTCATTAGCCCTTAATCAAAAGTTGGGGTGTTACATTTCTCCCCCTATTCAATAAATTTCGCCCTCGAAATTGATTCAACATCATTAGGCATATACTCAGGAAATCTTTTCTTCATGTCCACTTCCGCTTCCCAAGTTGCTTCTCCTGGAGATGTTCCCTTCTAGACCACCTTCACAAACGGTAAGCTTTGATGCCTGAGCCACCGCTCTTCACGATCAATGATTCTTTCTGGCTCAACCACATAAGTGAAGTTATCTTGTAACTCTACACTTCATATTCAATAATATGCTCAGGGTCTGGTTGGTACTTCTTGAGTTGCAAGACATGGAATACATCATGCAATCTGCTCAACTGGGGTAGGGCTATCCGATACGCTAGAGGTCTAATTCGCTCCAGATTCTCAAATGGACTAATGTACCTCAGACTCAATTTCCTTTGCTTGATCGCCCTTCCGATGCCTGTGACCGGAGATACTCTGAGGAAAACATGATCCCCCACTTCTAACTTTAGAGGTCTTCCCCTTTTATCAGCATAGCTCTTCTGTCGACTCTGTGCTGTAAGGAGCCTCTTTCTAATAATTTTAATCTTTTCTGAAGTCTAATCAACCAGGACTAGGCCATACAACTTCCTCTCAGACAACTCTGACCAGCACAATGGTGACTGGCACTTCCTTCCATACAATGCCTCATACGGAGCCATCTAAATGCTCGCATGATAACTGTTGTTATAAGCAAACTCGGCAAGTGGAAGGTAATAGTCCCATTTTCCTTTGAAGTCTAGGACACACGCTCTCAACATATCTTCTAGCGTTTGAAGGGTCCTCTTTGACTGTCCGTCTGTCTGAGGATGGTAGGCCATACTAAACCTCAACTGTGTATTCATCGCTTCATGTAGAGCCCTCCAGAATCTTGAAGTAAAACGAGGATCTCTATCGGAGATAATGTTCTTCGGTGTACCATGGAGTCTCACTATCTCTTTGATGTAGATTTCTGCCAACCTATCCAGAGAATAGCTAGCATTTATCATTATGAAGTGCGCATCATAATTCTTGATCCTGGGTAGATCCACCACTAGATTCATGGTCACACTCTCCCACTTCCATTCTGGAATTTCTGGACTCTGAAGCAATCCTGGTAGTCTCTGGTGTTCAATCTTCACCTTTTGACAAGTAAGACACCGCGCCACATACTTTGTCACATCACTATTCAACCTTGGCCATCAGTACATCGATTTCATACTGTGATACATCTTGGTCATACCGGGGTGAAGAGTATACTGACTCTTATGAGCCTCATCTAGAATTCTCTGTCTCAAGTCAGTGTTTAGTGGAACTTAGATTCTCTTTTGGTATCGCACTAGTCTACTAGGCGATAAATCATAATCCCGAGTCCCTCCTTGCTCAATCATAGCTCAGATGAACTGGGCTCTTTCATCATGCATCTGAGCCTCTTCAATTTTCGTCCTCAGGTCATTTTCCCCTTGGACAACGCCATAATTGGCATACATAATACTATTCGAGAGATTGAAATCCTGAAATTCCTCTATCAATTTCCTTTCTTGGATCATCATTGTTGCCACTAGCACCATCTTCTGACTCAGAGCATCTACGATGACATTAGCTTTACCCGGATGATATTTGATCTCCAGGTTATAATCTTCTAGCAACTCCATCCACCGCCACTGTCTCATATTCAATTCCTTCTGATCATACAGATATTGGAGACTCTTGTGGTCGCAGTACAATTCCGCTGTCACACCGTATAGATAATGATGCCAAATCTTTAATGCAAACACTATCGCCACAAGCTCCAGATCATGAGTGGGGTAATTCATTTCATGTGGTTTGAGCTGACGGAAAGTATAGGCCACCACACGTCCCTGCTGCATTAGGACACACCCTAACCCATGCTAACTCGCATCACTGTACACGATATAAGCCTCACAAGGATCAGGTATAATCAATAATGGTGCTGTAGTCAATCTCTCCTTCATCTTTGTGAAAATATGTTCACATGTCTGTCATCCCACAAAAATGGTTGATCCTTTCTCATGAGCTTGGTCATCGACAATGCAATACGTAAGAAGTTCTGAATGAACCTCCGATAGTAACCAACAAGACCCAGAAAACTACGAATCTCAAAAACATTTTCTGGCCTCTTCCAGTTCAGTACTGCTTCCACCTTCACAGGATCCACTGAGACCCCTTCTCGTGAGATAACATGGCCATGGAATTTCACCTCCATAAGCCAAAACTCACATTTACTCAGCTTGGCGTAGAGTTGCTTTTCTCTCAATATTCTCAATACAATTTTCAAATGCCGTTTATGCTCTTCATTACTCTTGGAGTAAATCAATATGTCGTCAATGAACACGACCACAAACTGGTCAAGATACGGTCAAAAGATACGATTCATATAATCCATGGATATCGCCGGTGCATTTGTCAATCCGAAGGGCATCACAAGGAACTCATAGTGCCCATATCTCGTTCTGAAAGCAGTCTTCAGAATATGCGCTGCCTTCACACGTAACTGATGATATCCCGACCTTAGATCAATCTTGGAAAATACACACGAGCCAGACAATTGATCTAATAGGTCATCTATTCTTGGGAGAGGGTATTTGTTCTTAACAGTTACCTTGTTAAGCTCTATGTAATCAATACACAAACCGTAAACTCCTATCCTTCTTTTTCACAAACAATACCGGAGCTCCCCATGGCGACACACTGGGTCAGATAAACCCTTTCTTGAGAAAATCTTCAATTTGTTTCTTCAATTCCACCATTTCATTAGGGGCCATTCTATATGGGGCTTTAGATATAGACCCAACTTCAGGCACTATCTCAATTGGAAATTCTACTTCCCTTTCCGGAGGCAATCCGCCAAGATCATCTAGAAACACCTCAGGGAATTATCTCACTACTTGACTACTATCAAGGGCTTTATTTAACTCTCCCTGAATAGAGAAAAAGACCATATACCCTTGGTATCCCTTTTTTAGACATTCCTCAGCCTTAGCTGTCGTGAGGAAATTTAAACTAATGTTTACATTCACATCCCTCCGAGGAGCAGGATAAACTATTTTTCTATTCCCACAATCCAATATGACATTATTCGCCGTCAACCAATCAATACCCAGAATAATTTCTAGTTAATGAAGTGGTAGACAAATCAAATCAATGGTAAACTCAAACCTTTCAACAGTAATAACACTATTTAGACAAGCTTCTGCAGCCACATTCTTAGCACCCATAGGTGTTGATACAACAATATCAAATGACAATCTATGAACAAGTGATCCTAGGCACTTTACACAGTCATAGGCTATGAACGAATGACTAGCACCCGAATCAAATAGAGTTTGCACTAAACTACTATTTAAAAGGATGTTACCTTAAATCAATCCAGGAGATTTCCTTGCCTCTTCGTGAGTCATAGTGAACACTCTCCCTTGACTCTTGGGCCTTAGCTCTGCCGGTCGCCCTTTGCAATCATTGGCAAGATGTCTGGGCTTCTTGCAGATGAAGAACACCCATTGCCCCTCACAATTCCTACCAGCATGCGATTTGTTATACTGAGGGCAAACCCACTGTGATAACTGTCCCTGATTTCCACGATCTCCAGCTTAGTACGGTTTCTTACCACCGCCCTTGGATGGGAATCCTTGGCTCTTGCGTTTTTGGGATGAGCTTCCCTTACCAGTATCACCGTGACCACCACCCTTACTTGGGTTAATGTCTCTCAAGTTGTTCTTAGTGATACGGCACTCCTCAACCGCCTTGTTGAACTTATCAAACTGTTGGGTGGCCAACCTTTTCTTCAATTCACACCTCAAACCCCAGATTAACATGTCAAAACTCCACTCCTCGCCATCCATCCGCCTGAGATAGGAGGAGTACCGGGATAGGTGAACAAATCAGGACATGTAATAGTCAAATGTCTCATTGTCCCCCTACTTTATTGCAAGAAATTATGATTCTTTCTCAATTCTCACGGACTTAGGGAAAAACTTGTCATTGAATTCCCTTTGGAACATTTCCCAAGTCACTGGCACGTTCTGGGCCTGCATGGTCATGCCAATGTTTCTCCACCATCGATCTGCGTTCCCTTCTAGCTTATAGATAGCTAGTTTTGCTTTAACCTCCGATGGGCACTCAAGCACCTCGAAGATATTTTCCAATCTCATTAACCAATCCTCCGCTGCTTAAGGGTCAAAGCTTCCTCGGAACACTGGAGGCATGTGCTTACAGAATTTGGAAACCTAAGAATGAAGGTCTCCATCATTTCGACCCGACACCCCGTGTGACCCTTGGTTATGCTCAGTATGAGGTAGAGACTCATGGGATCTGTTTGACCCCTCAGTTGTCTCTTCCGGTCAGGTTTCTTCATGAGTAGACTAGCCCCTTTCTTCATTTCTCTTGGCCCTTTCTTCCCTAAGCTCTTCTCTTAGCTCACAGATCATGTCCCTTTGTTCTTTAATCAAAGTGATTTAAAGCCTTTAGTCGCCTCAGGTTAAATCAAAATAAACCAAATTATGCAGTGAAGGGTACAACTCAGGTCGTATTCTCTTGAGGAGCCTTTTAGTTAATTCCTAATCTAACTAAGCGACAAAAAATATTTAGATGGGTTTTAAATTGATTTTTTTTCTTTTTAATAATGGAAAATAACCTAAACTACTATTTTTTGGATTTTTGAGAAATTGTTGAAATAATTAATGAAATTGTGATTTAAACAAATTGATGATGAATGCTTCTTGGAAAAATGGAATATAGGTTATCCTTGCTCAAATTGAATTGGGAGTTAAACCACTCACTAAGTCAAAAATTAAACCTTAACAACTCACTAAGTCTAGTTATATTAATTAGTGATTACCCCTAGAACTCTAGTTAGATAATTACCTCTTAATACACTATTAAATACCACTTAGTGTGCAATTTAGGATTGGATTCATGCAACTTGTTCCTCTATACAATGAACATTCAACTTAGATATTCAAACAAGATCTAAGCAGTCATAATGTTCATTCAAACTATGAAAGAATAAACAAACATATTAAACCAAAAGGAAATATAGAAATTTAAATCTCAAACCATATAAACAAATCTAAATCACAATTGTTCAATCAATACTAAGATAAACAACTCGCAATCTCAGTAAATTAACCATATAACATAAAATCCTAACTTAGGAAATTCGTTACATAATTAAATAGAAAGATTAAAACAAATAACTCCCCTGAATGTATCTCTGGAGCTCAAACCAATCTTCCATCTCCAAGAAGCACAACAAAATTTAGCTTCTTATCATGAAATTCATCACAACTGTAACTTTTTGAAAGCACTAAGAATCCATTGAATTGATATAATGGAAGGAGAAGAAGATGAAGGTGTTGGTGAAGCTTAGTGATGGCGTCTCTTCTCTCCCTCTCTGGCGTCTGCTGCTCTGTGTCACACGATGGTTTTTTTCGTCTGTAGCTGCGTTCTGGTGCGTCCTGTGCGTCTCCTTCTGTGTTCTCGTGGGTCCCCTGGTTCTGCAGCTGCTGTGGTTCATCTCGTCTGTGGCTGTGTGCTCCGGATCTTCAATTTCAGATCTGATTTAAGGTGCCGATAATCCTCTCTTTTTTTTATTTTATTTTTAAGATTGAAATATAGGTAAAATCCCTCCATTTGCGGCAGAATCCTTACGGGAATATCTTTAAATCAGATCACCATGAATTAGCCGCCAAAAGATTCAGTTCCAACGGCATTTTGCGACATTTTGGACCAAACTGTCATTTTTACAATTCAAGGTACTGTTCTGTGTAATTTCCTCTGATGGTCAAATGAATCAGTTCCACGGTGATCTGCGTATTTTGTGACCCAACTGGTATTGTTTAATTCAGAGTCCTTTTCTGTAATTGTTTCTGATATTTTTCCTCCTAAAAGTGACAGCTAATATTACAAAAAAGTGCCCTTTTCCTGTTAGAATTCTCTTGGAGCCACACGTAGAATCTTATTTTCTCTTTCAGTCCTTGTACATCTTTACTTTTTAGTCCCTGAGCTCCTCCTTTTTCCAATGTGGCCTACAATTCAGATCAATATCTTGTAATATCTTTATTCAAAATTCAAATTTTAAAAAGTAATTACAAGATTATAACAAATATATCCTTTTAAGATTTATTTTCACACAATCATCTTTAATTCAATTTAATCATAATAAATGTTATTTAACCCAAAAATTAATGATAAAATCCCTAAATATGATATTAAATATTATAATAAAATCAGGATATATCACAAAGTCATCATCTCTTGCATCGGATCAGGAGGGTTATCATTGAGCTCTTCCACCTCTAGATCCGGTCTTCTAACTCTAGCAGGAGCCATTGTTCTCTTCAATCTACAAATAGTTTATCCAATTAGTAATCACACAAGTCTAGCAGGAATGTACATGTGCATACAACCAGCTATATCAATCATCAATCACTCAAGCTCTACACTAGGGCAACTATCCTAGCAATTCCTATAAATGCTAGGAAAACTGCTCTGATACCATAAATGTAACCCCCGTCACTATCAAGGCCGTGATTAGCGTTTAAATGCATTTCATAATTGAATAAGAGATCCAGAATAATAAAAAATAACTTTTTACAACAATTGTACAAATAGATCTCCATTCATTTTGTTCATAAAAACAATTGGCATGTTCGGTCAATTACATATATAATATCAGAGTATCAGCAAATTCCCGACGTTCACCCGGGATAATAACATTAATCCAAAATATTGTTCCGAGCATCACTGCCCATCTCAGTATCCATACTGAGGATTACACAAAACTATAATGCTATGATCTATTCAATATATATATACATTTATCCAAAATGATAACCAGTCAAAACCAAAGTATCTATCTAAGACTATCGCCAACAGTCCGAAATCACCCTTATCAACTTGCTTGTTCCTCGATCCACTTGCCTTGTCTAAAAATGTTATTTGGAAAGAATAAGATTCTAGGGAATCCCAGTAGCAGCAGTTTACGTATATGATGCAAATAAATAAAGCAAGTCAACATATATCACAATGCAGCAATCAATATTCACTGTATCTGTATTCAAGGCCAGGCTTACGCCACGTTCCCTTCTGTATCTGTATTCGAGACCGGGCTTACGCCACGTTCCCTCACTGTATCTGTATTCGATACCGGGCTTAGGCCACATTCCCTTACTATATCTGTATTTGAGACCGGGCTTACGCCACGTTCCCTTACTATATCTGTATTCAATGACTAATGCAAACAAGCAATGCAATATACATGATATAGGATAAAGTGTCACTACCTTTGTCTTTTCGTTCTTAAGTAAGCACAGGCCTTCTTTGCTCCGGGCAAATATCAAATCCCAAAGTCATGATTAAGGACGATGCGTTACCACTTAGTCCAACACTTAATATCTTCACAATACTTAAATTGGTTATCATTACTATCTCTTTAACACTCATATATGCTTCTAACAAAAGCCCTAAAAGGTTGGAAGAACTACCCCAGGGATCCCCTTTTAAAAGCGCAAACACTGACATTTTTCACTGTTTCACTCGAGTGAAGATGGCCTTACTTGAGTGATGGGGCACTGACACTCGAGTAAAGACGGCCTCACTCGAGTGGTGACCAGACAATCTACACCTGGGTACCAGAGAGTAAAGGATAGCGAGTGAGCACCCAAGAGCACAAGAACTTTTTCAGAGACAGTGACACTCGAGCACACTAGACCTCACTCGAGTGATAGCCAAATACTTCACTCGAGCATTTGAGAGTGAAGTCCAAGAAGTAAGAACCCGAGAGCAAATGGAATCTCAAAGAAAAAGGAGCACTCAAGTACTGGCCTTTGCACTCGAGTGATACTGAATGCTTGTGAGTGTAAAGACATACTCTTGCTCTTTTACAGAAGTGAAATACTGAAACTGAAGGGAAAACGAAGAATTTCACTAAATCACTCGAGTGACCATATCAGAACTTAGAAAATGCAGACAAAATGACAGTTTTCCAGAATTTTTACCAAAGGCTACCAATGGACCCAAAACCTCAACTAAAGCTATCCTCACACAAAAACACTCAAGGAATCCAATGACATAGCAAAACCACCAAAATCCTATTCCACTATTGTAATGCCCCAAATTTCAATTAAGCGCTAATGATAATTATTGAGGATAATTATCGAATTGAAGTGGAATAATTATGTGTTTTGGTGGCAATATTAATTAATATGCCATGATTATTGAGAAATTGAAAGAATAGCCATAAAGAAGTAATTAATGGAAGAAATTAATTACTAACTAAGGAGAAATGAGATATGTAACTAAATGGCTAATGGAGGGATTAAAGTAACCAATTTGGTTACTTACTTTATGAGATTCAATGAGGTGGATACATGTGGCAAGTGGTTAGGATGATAGAGGGTGTTGGAAAAGTCAAATGGCCTTATTTTATTGTTTTCTCTCCCTCTCCCTTATGCGAATTGACATTGGCATGGGGGCATATTTTTCTTCCATTCTTCATCATTTCACACTCTCATCACTCTCTTCCTTCTCTCTCTTTCGTTCAACCATGGCAGCCAAGAAGGGAGGAAATGCTTTGTGAAAAAGGTGAGTTTTTGATCTTCTTAATGTCCTCTAATGGAAAAACTCCCTTCTATAAAGTTGTTCCTTGGGTTGAGAGCTTTACTTTCATGGTTTTAGATTTGCCATTGGTGGTGTTTTGTGGCCAATAGGAAGTCTAGAAGTTGGAGAACCAAGGAACTTCTTTGGAAAAGTTGTTAAGGTGAGTGAAAGCTTCATTTTCATATAAGTTTTGTGGCCATTAGTTAGACCTTGAATTTCTAGAATTTTAGCCCTAATTTTCGTGATTTAGGGTCTTAGGGAGTATAATATGTTGTTGTCAAGGAATTAGTGCCTTGTTTAGTGTTTTGAATGAATAGAATTGAATTGAAGCTTAAAGGTGAAGTTTGGGAACTTTGTGTTGGTTTTGTGCATTGGGCAAAAACAGGGCATGTAGTTGGGTTGTGATTTTGGTTATTTTGAGGTTACCATTGTGTTCCTTATGAAAATTTATGTGGGAATATGCTTGATTGTTAATTTTGGAGCCTTTGGACACTTTGGTAGAAAATTGGAAAATCTGTCTTGTGTGAACTCTGTCTGGGCAGTCAGTTTACATGAGCGTTTTGAATGACCAAATAGTGTTGGAAAATTCTGAAACTTTCCAGTCTTAAATGTCACATTCCAAGCTTTAAAATGGATATGTATTTTGTGTTATTTCGTTTAGTATTATGAGAGATATGTTTGTTCAAAATTTGGGATGGAAACAGAACTCTGTTTTGGAGTAGTGTTGAGTTTTGGGTTATTCTGTATTTGTGTGATGATTTGAATTAATGAGCCATATTTTTCCTAGAAAGAGGACGTAAATACCTTTCATTTGGATTTGGAATCACCTCATTTCAATTTTTCTAGAATTAGTTATGAATTTTAAAAGTTCAGCCAAGAATCAGGGAATTGCTTGGCCGCGGCCCAAACCTTTCTGACCTGATTCTGGCCGTGGCCCATGGGTGGCTGGCCGCGGCCAGTGACCTTCTAACCATATTTTGGCCACAGCCCAGGGAAGGGCTGGCTGCGGCCAACCCCTATGTTCCAGCACTTTGAGTTTTTGAAAGGAGATCTCTAACCTATTATTTCCCAACCTTTTAGGGCTTTTATTAGAGGCATTTGTGGCCTCTTAAAGGACAATTATGATAACCAAATTTAACTGTTATGAAGTAAATTAAGTCTTGGAATAGAGTATAATTCTTCATCCTTAATTATGATTCTAGGATTTGACATTTGCTCTACTCGGGAGAGACCGGTGCTAGGACACGCCCGTAAGGACTAAGGTAGTGACTTTTCTCACATATTGTGTTTGATGTTTTGGTATGCATAACTTATCATTGAACTTTGTGAACTGTGTGCCATGGTCCATTACAATGTGAGCACTTCAGCGTGAGCCATATAGGGATTGACACTGGTCATTTCTAGGTCGGCCGTTGAACTGCCGTCGTAATCGACATGGATTTTTGTGTATCCAACCCGTGGGGTGGCGTTTGTGAATCCAGTCGTGGGCTGTGTGTTGATCTTGCTTGTATGGCTTGCGTTATGAAATGCTTTATATGAATCGCAGCTGAGGTGAAATATATTGTGTGGATTGTTGTGATGCAATGCAGCGTGAGCAATCGTAAGGGATGGCATGTGTCATACTAACCATTGCCGTTGTAGTTGCTTTGTGTGGATAATGATTTTATTTCATGCCTTATTGTTGTACATATTATGATTGATTTGACACTACGGGGATTCCTTAGAATCTCACTCTCCCAAAAACCATGTTTTAGATAGGGCAGAAGGATCAAAGGGAAAGCGGGAGACGAACAGTGGTTAGAGCTCTGGTTTAGAAGTATAATTTAGGTTATTGGTTATCATGTATATCATTTGGATGTTTTTGGGAAACAATTGTATATATTGGGATTGGTGGTATAGTTTTGTGTAATCCCCAAGTTAAGGATAATGAATTGTAGGCTTTGTGCCTTTGTAAAACCCTTATTAATGAATGGAACCCGAGTGTGTCGGGAATTTGCATTATACTCTGATATTTGTGAATGAAATCAATCTGTACAGGCCATTTAGTATTGAAATGTGAATATGAGACCGTCATGAACAGGTTTTGTAAAAGTTTTTGTAAGCCATGATTTTGGGAAGTTTGATTTTGTTTAAGTCCCAAAATCATCTAAGGTCTCTATTTCTTTATCAATTACATGTTTATGAACTAAATCTCGACCTATGGTGGAAGGGGGTTACAACTATCATGCTTTGGTCTTGGGCAACATTAAACACTAAAATTCCAAAATCACTAAACTCAACCATTCAATTCCCAATCAATCCTATCTATCCATACACATTCCAAATATACCATTCCCATACTAATAACATGTTAAATGTCCAATGATCGTCATTTTTCGAAAATGGCCAATAAATCCCAGAAATTCAAAACTACTCCATTTGGCACAAAACTTAGATAGATAGGTTAGTTTCACTTACCTCTTCAATATTTCTAAAAGGACTTCTTGATCCTTCAATTTTCACAGTTTCTTGAAATCACAAACCAACACCAATAGACAAGCTATAACCATCAAAATGAAGCTCATTACTCAATGAACAACTTTAATGAATGGAATTTGAGCATTAGAGATCATTTTCCCTTACCTTTTCAAGCTTTTCTTCCTTCCTCTTTGAGCAACAATGGCTGAAGAGAGAGAGAGAGAGAGAGAGAGAGAGAAGAGAGAGAACGAGAGAGATGAGAGATGGAGTGAGAGATGAAGAAGAAATCATTTCATCCCCCAACCCCATGCCTAGCTCAAAGAAAAGAGACGGAAAGAGAGAGAAAAAAATGAATAAAATATACATTTTGACTTTTCTCTCTTCACACACTCACAAAACCTTGCCACATGTCTTGCTCCTATTGGCTCTCATACAATAAGCATCCAATTAGCTTATCTAAATCCATCCATTAGTCATTTAATCACACATTTCATTTCCTTTTAGTTAGCAATTAATTTCCCATTAATCACCAACTTATGACCAATAATTCCATTCTTTCAATTTTTCACCAATTATGACACATTAATTAATATTGTCACATATACACATTAATTCAATTTTAATCCACGATTACATTCTCAATAATTCTCATTAGCCCTTAATCAAAATTTGAAATGTTACACCCTAAATATTCCTTATCCCACATCTCACCAATTATAACGAAGAAGACAAGTGCCATTATTTCGGAACCTGAGGGGGACTGGGCTTCCATTACACATCACTATTGGAACAAAGTATTTAAGACCGTCTCATCTACTCTTAATTTATTACTCAAATATTAATTTATTACTCTTAAATACTCCACGAACCCTATTTAAGAACAGAGAATGTTTTTTTTTTTTGTCATATTTATAGGTTAGTTTATTTTATTGTTTAAAATTTTACCTTCCATTAATTATTTCATTGACCTTATTTTTATGGGGTATAGTGCATAGAGATAAACTTAAAAATTTGTTAAATTTTAAGGTATAATAAATGAGGTTTACAATTTTTTTTCTTAGTTTTGGTTAAATATGTTGAAAATAACTTATAAATATGACTAGAGTATTACCATAATATCTCTTTACTTTTAATTCAGGAGGATTTAAAAAGTTAAATTAAATTTTTAACTAGTGTGTCAATAATTTATGATAATTTCTCTAAATAATCCCTCTCACTCATTTAAACTTTTTTAAAAAATAGTGTATTGAATAAGGATATTTGTGCCAGTTTAGTTCAAAGAATCACAATATGATAATAGGGAAGGTAATATAATATGGAGAAATTTGGTATGCCATAAAAAATTATGGAATGAAATTTATATTTTATCTAAAGAATAAATTTTAAATGATTTTAACTCTATATCAAGGCAAAAAAGAGAGTACAAATTGGAAATGTTAATTCATTGAGGCTATGAAGGTCACATGTTGATTCAAGTAAGTTTGAATCCGAATTACAAAACCAAAATTGTGTAATATGAATTATTTGATTGATTATATTATGCTGTGATCAAGATTACATTATATTATAGTGTGCCAACCAAACACCTTAATAAATAGAATGCATCATCAAGATCACATATCCTGATATTTTGAATTGAACTAAACAAGCCATTAACCGGAGCGCGAGAGATCACAGGAAAAATAACTAATGTGATAGACAAAAGTGTATAAGATAAATTTTTAGCAATGCCCTATATTTAAGATTAGGGGGACCACGTACTAATCATTCTCTCTACCAGATCCAAAACTCAACAATGAAATGCAACCACGTCTTATTCTTGTTTGAACTAAATGCCCCGGAATTTAGTTTTGGCACGTAACTAGCTAGTTTCATGAGTATTCTCATGATCCGTGATTATTCATTGATGTGTGAAATGTGGGAGCAAATGAACCAGAAGAAACACATGAATCTTATAAACTGTGTGAAGTGTATAATTTTTAAAGTTTAGAATGAGTATTACGTGTACACACAAATACGAATGAAAGTATAAGAATCTCAAAAGCATTCCTTTTTCCATACTTCTCAATGTTTTTGTTAGGTAGTAGTATGCGTTTATGTCAATTTTTTTTTTTAAAAAAATAAACTATGCAAATATCCCCTAAACTTTATGTTATTTGTAAACAAACTCCACCTTTGAAAGTTAAATGTTAACTTACAATAACCCCTTTTTTAAATTTACGCAGATAACTCTCATATTATTAATTTTGATCATTATTTATCTGCAAATCGTTTAGATTTACGAGATTTAGCAACATAAAACTTAAAGTATGTATATGAAAATAAAGTTTAAAGGTATAAAATTAATTAGTTTGGGATTATTTGCATATATTTAAAAGTTTAGGAGAGTTTATTCTTAAGTGTTAAAGATTTTGTATATGGTTTAAATTTGAGTTTTATACAATTTGCTTTTAAAAAATCACATTATGCTTTAGAAAAGGGTAAGGGAGCAAGAACACCGATTAACTTATACCAAAAATGCATTAAACACCATATATATTTTCGGAGGTGAAATAAAAACCATGAACATTTAAAATAAGAGTAAGAATGTCAGCATCGTTAAATTTGAAAAGGAGGACTTAAGGAATTAAAACCACATGTTAACTCTCACTCCAAATCTTTTTGAAACTGAAGGGATAATTTTTTTGCAATGGAGTAAACTTGATGAACAAAAACCACATGTTTGAAATTTCGAGCTCAAAAACCAAAATGACGGTAAACTATAAGAGTTAAGGATAGAATTAGCCCAAAAAATAAAAAGGGGAAAAACCTACAAAGATCTAAATGAAAAGATATTAATTTTCCCATTTTTCAATGAATAAAAATTTGATCAAATTACCCCATCTTGTCTTTAATATAATACATATTTATTTAATTTGATTAGATTAAGGAAGTTATTTAAGTTAGTTAATGTAACATGTATTTTTTAAAAACCTCTAGTCATCTTTCTTAATTCCTTCATTACCTTTCTTCTTTGATTATTGTCAAGAGAGCATAAATAAGCGGTAAATAAGGAAAATATTGATAAATATAAGAAGTATGTATTATATTTAGAATTAAGATTAAATTCTTAAATATGTCTGGAGGGAGTACTTCAACTTAGTTAGTAACCCAACCAAGCTTACAAACAACTCCCATCAGTGTTAAGTGTTAACCATTGAGTGAACCAGAACCCGCACATCCACAATTGCCATTCTGAGACAAGAAGAACATAAGGGAAAGAAAGGATACTGAGTAATAAAGCCAATACGCCCAACTGACCAATCCTCCCCAAGCAAAGTTAAATGTTGCAGAACAGAACATAACACTCTTGCTTTAATGCCCTTTACATCTCATAATCGTACGGAAGGTGAAACGCTTTATCGATTGAAGAGAAATTCCCATCCCACAAGCCACGATTCCTCCCTTCCTTCTATTTGATTGGAATAAGGTTATGACATTTAAAAAAAAATTTTAATCATAATTTATGATATATAAGATAATTATGTGAGAAAAATTTTATCTTAATTTATGTAAATAAAAGTTTTTTGTGATCTCAAACGTCATTCTAAATAAACAAATTCATCTACTTCCTCTCACTTCTGCTCTCTCTCCCCCTTTTTCAAAAAATTAATTTCTTCCTTTTTATTATCATAATGAAACACGATTCAAATACATCAAAAAACAAAGGGGAAAAAAAGAGGAGTTGAAATGATCATACCAACATGATGAACAAAATGAAGCTGCTAGTGAGATAAATGAAGAAGTTTATGCTTCAAATCTTCCCTAGAAGTTATTGAAATATAGATAAAGATACAGAGAAATATAATATACGTTTCAATAAAGAAAACAGAACTCTCAATGCAGCAACAAGAAAAAGAAAAACAGAGCAGTCAAAATGGGGAAAATTACAGGAAGAACACCAAAATTACAGTGTGAATATAGAAACGAGGATCAAATCTACACACAGTAAACTAAGAAATAAGAAAGTAATTAACGAAGTTTTCATCTGTCCCAGAAGTTACTGTAAGGTGAATCGGAAGAAGCAGTCATTCTTTTCTGTAAATTCAGATCTGTGTAGAACTTATTGATGAATTCTTCAGCTGCCTTGTCGACTTGTGCATCTCCGCCGTCTTCGGGAAAGGGCGAATCGGTGATTCTGAGTTGCCTTGCGATAGGGCTCTTGCCGAATCCAGGCAAAGTCGCCAACGGTGAATTGGCCACTTCGGGATTATCGACAAGAACCTTCCGGAAGGCATTGAAGGCTGAAACGTCGTCGTATTTGTAGGGCTTGTGGTGCTTGCGTTTGTTGTTGTTCGTGATGGCGCGAAAGGGGAGGGCGGGGCTGTTGCTGCAGCTGAATTCGTAGTCGCTGGGAGAAATGAAGGAGAGGTGAGAGTCGTTGGAGCGGCAGGTGAAGGCGTCGTAGTGGTGATGGAGCATGATGCTGCCGGCAATGGCCTTGCCGGCGGCGATCTTCCCTCGTTTCACCAATAAATTGAGATCGATCTTTATTTTGCTCTTGGCTATTCCCTTTTTCAACATGAACACCACTATACGTACAGTGTTCCACAGCTTACTTCCCGCCACCACCGGCGCCGCCGGATTGGCCTCCATTTCCATTCTTTAACAGTGCGAGTGTAATAATTTGTAGAGTGAGAGAGAGAGAGGGGGGGGGGGGAGGAAGAAGGTGTTTCAGTAATTGTACGCAACGTTTGAGAGGGAAGTACGGATATTTAAAGGGGTCTAGCCCATTGGCATTGGGCAGCTCATCTCATCGGACCGTCTAAGATGAGATTCAGAGATGGTTCAGATTTAATTTCTATAGTTAGGGATTTTTAAATGAAAAAAATAATTTTTTTAAAAATATTAATTATGATATTATGTTATCTTTATTTTAGATTCTCTTTTAATTAAAATATTTTTTTTAAAAAAAAATCTAAACAGTCCAGATAAGGTGAGAGGAACAAAGGAAGATAGGGCAACTGGTTCCCACAGACAAGTTATGGGTTCGGCAAATGGTTAAATTAATAATAATTAAATTGAGGTAAGAATTACAACAACAAAAAAATGCTATTTGGTTCTCTGATTTTATATAAGATTTAAGTTTTAAGCAACTAAAATCATATTTATAAATTGTAAGGGCTTCCCCCTGATTTCCGAACAGTATAAATATTTATACACATTTGACCAAATGAATACTTGAATAATTTTTAAAACAAAGTATATAAAATATCATGAATGAAGAGTTGAATAATGTCATATAAGAACCATCATCAACTTTTGAAATGGCTTAATTCTTACTAATTCCTTAAGAAAATTTGAAATGTAGTTTTTTAGTTGACCTAATTATTCTTAATGAAATTAATTATTGCTGTCTTGTTGCTACCATTTGATGTGTTAAAGTTATTATTTGTTAAATTTTTGTTGTTATTAATATTCAACAAGAAATTTTATTGAAAATAATTGTCACCATCTTCGTTTGTGTCATTTGATAAATTCAAATATTTTATTGTTGAACTGTTTTTATCATTTTCAATTTCCCAAAATACTAAATAGGGATATTTAGATAATTTTAATATAAGATTTAAATCTTAAACTAGTTCTTAAAAACCTGACATTGAATGGGTCATTTTCGGAGTGTTGATTTAAGCACATTTAAGAAGGTTGTGAATTTCTCCCATGATAGTGCGAACGTGTTCAAATATTGTGGGAGGGATATTTGGAGATAAAATATTGATGACGCGCAAGAAAGCCGTAATGCTTTTAGATATATAAATTATTAAATTGTTTGTTTGCTGTCAGTTTCCTTCGAAGTTGGAATGAAAGTTACCGGAAAATTTTGTGTGATGGGAAATTAGTTTTCAATAATTGGAATTGAGAAATAATATTACAAGTTTTTTTTTTTAAGCAGAACCAGTTCCTACCCATTTAAAAGTTGAGCAAGGAGAGCTTATCTTATTTGGATAGTTAAAATGAGATCTAGATAATCCAAATTTAATTTTTTTTATTTTTTCAAAAAAAAATTATTTTAATAGATAAATAATCTAAAATAAAGATAATATCTTAACTAACATTTTTTTTAAAATGAATTTTTTTCATTTTAAAATCACTATTTTTAAAAAATTAAATATGAATTTATATTTATGTGAGATGAGCTCTCCCTACCTATCGATAAGGATAGGTAGGGAAACTCGTTCCTCAAACCAGCACATATTCTACAGTGATGTACCACCTTCAATTCTAAATATAAAATTTAATTGAATTTTTTTTGAGAGATTTAAGAAATTAAATAAGTTACTTAATTATATCATATGCTGTGTTTGATTAAAATATATACAAGTTTATAAGTTAGATAAATTAGTTTGGAGAAAAACCGATAATTATAAATACTTTAAAATAATTTAATTAGCTTTTTCAATTCTAAAAAGAACCAACTGAAATTTATATTTAGTGGCGAAGTGGGATCGACATATGAATTATATAGAGTATATTTAACAATTTAAAATTTTCAAATATATGAAAAATAGTATTAATTAATAAATTGACTTATATTGTACAACACATATAAATTGTGCAGTTGAATAGTGGATAGCTGATTCTAAAATTCGATGAAAGTACCAAGTTGCCAAATGAATAAAAAAACATATATATAATATTTGGATGAAATCCTTTTTTTTTTTTTTATGCTTTTAGCATCCAGTATCCGGCGTTATTTTTGAGCCTTAACTTTTTTTGAATCAGGTGAATCAGACCAACCGACTAGTTCGCATTTGAAGCTATGTCAGACCCATTTGGGTGTTCACAAATATATAATATTTGTGAATGTGAAATCCTTCTTTATAGATAGTGAAATTGATCTGACCTCAAGTTTTGTAAGAATGTATAGAATTCATTCTACTTCTATCAATATGTTTTTAATTATATTAGGAGAATTGGAGCTCATGATCTCAATTAACAACCATAATTTTTAATCAACTGATTAAAATATTTATTTTAGAAAAACCAACATATTTTTTATAAATAATTAACTTAATTAATTTTTAATCTTTATAAATTATTATTTTTAGTATAAATTATAGGAGGCAGGGAGTATTAAGTTGGGGGGTTAACGTTGAGATGAAGTTGAAAGAGAATAATCGCCATAAATTCTGAGTCATTGGAACACAATTTGTAAAGTTATGATTTGCTGCCAGTGTGTTTTCCTACGTGGCAGTGAGATTGTTATGTGTTTTTGGATACTCAAATGATGTCCAATGAATATGAAATTTTTAAGAGGAAAAGTAGATATATTAAGCTTTAATTTGATAGGTCATATAAGTCATTGGATCTGTACACTAAGAGTTATGTATTTTTCACGTTAGCCAAGTGAAACTGGCAAGTTTTTGTGGCAATGTCCAATAAATGATAATTCTGGAATTCTGTGTGTCTGGTTGGCTAAAGGAAATATTTTTCCTTAAAAATAGACTTAATAAGGGTCACATAGCCTTTAGAACCACAACAATTGGACATCTATAAATAAAGATATCAATTTTCAAAATTTGATGAAAATTATGCCATCTTTTAATCAAGGTCTGAAATTAAAAAGATATTGGCAAAAATGTATAGGCAAAATGGTCTTTTTGGCCATAAAAGCAAAATCTTTTATTTTTCCAATAGTTAAGGGCCATGTGACATGTAACCCCCCTGCTGTAATTATATCCGAAGTATGCAATTAAAGTGAAATAGAGACCAATAATTATCAAAACTCATTTAAAAGCCCATCTTCACGATAGGGTTTTCATAAATACATTTCGAAATCATTTATAATCTAGTCTCACATTCACATTCAGAATACAATTACTACGCGAAGATAAATCACATTTAAATATATCTAGAACCAAATACATAATACTCCCAAAAATAATAATTAACACCCAAAATGACAACCCAAAGGAGTCCTCGTCGCCCTTGGTGCCTGCTCCATTCTCGATCTACTACCCTGTTTGAAAGGTTAGTAGGGGAGGGTGAGATTCAAGAGAATCTCAATAGGAAAACAATACCAATATGCATGTACGATAAATGTTTAATGCATGACATGCTTGCATCACATAACTCATACAAACATAATGACAAACTTGTAAGCTCTATGCTTCAAACAACATACTGATGGTCATAGCATAAATTGAAACATAACTTCAAATTACACATAATTATGCGAAGCAAAGACATGCACCAATACACTAACACAAATATCAAATATATGCAGGAGAGATATGTTCCCTACACTGGTTTTTCATCTTTCAACTTTCTTCAAGCTCTCAAAACACCTTCTTTCACAAATCTAAAACCATAGCAATAAAGCTCTCATTACTATGAACAACTTTATAGAAGATGATTTAAGCAAAAGAGGACATTAACCAAGCTAAATCTCACCTTTTCCATTTCTCTTTCCTCCCAAGCTTTAACGAAAATGGAGGAAGAAGAGAGAGAAGAAAAGGATGAGGAAGGACCATATTTTTTGCTCTCCCAAGCACACACCACCGACTTAGAGAAGAGAGGAGAGAGAAAAAGAGATTTGAAACTTTGACTTGATTCAAGGGCTCACATCATGCCACTTGTCACCATCTCAACACACCTTCCATAAACTCACATACACACATGCACATGGAATTCTACCCTTTGATCTCTACACAAATCAATCACAATCATTGATCTTCAAGTTACCATGAGTTTTCTCTTCCGCAACTGATCAATAGGTCGGTAACTTTACTGTTTTGCTCCTGATTACGGTAATTCTCATTGAATCACCACCAAACACATCATATCATTCTTTTGGCCACAATATGCGCCCTCCCTATATTTAAAGTCAATTTAGATGTTAATCCACAATTGAACTTAAATATGGGGCTTTGGCACTGCTCATAACACATCCGAATCACAAAGCATATCACATCCTCCAAAAGTGGTCATTTATAAATAATCACATCCACTTTTGAAGTCATAATCCCTTAATCAAATTTGGGTTCCTACTAAATCAGGACTTAACAGTCCACTTAATCTAGGCTTATTCTCCAGCTTCAAGTCTCAGAATTCGGGGTATTGCATGACATCCCACAGGAGAAGAGGCAAAGGAAAATTAATACTTGACTCACGCTTAATCAAAGAGGAGCATTTTTTGCCAAGTAAATGAAGGTGGAAAAGTCAAAAGTAATAACATATGTTTAATGGCAATAAACAAATATATTTCTAGGAGGTGGAATATGATATTTTAAGAGCTAATTAAGCTCTTCCAAAGGCCACACGATACATCCAAGCACAAGGAAAAGGAGAGAGGAGTGGTCAAATGAAAAAGATGAGGATGAAGGCATAAGTAAAAAAACCTGGCATGTGCTTAATTGTAATAAAATATTATATTTTAAGGAGGTGGATGATGATATTTTAAAGATCATTAACCATCCCCAAGCCCTCATATTTTTGTCCAACAAATGAACAAGGAGAGAGAAAGAGCTTTCAAGAATCATGAACAAGAAAGAAGCTTAAGTGTTCAAGAAGTAAGATCAAGGAGAGTTAGTAGTGATTTCACTTATTCATGTCTTCTAATTCATAACAACTCTCTCTAATCTCTATGCCCTCTTGAAATACACATGTAGCAAGGCAAAAGAAAGAGCAAGAAGGAGGAGAGGGGGACAATTTTAGAGAAAGACGGAAGAGAAAACAAAGGTAAACCATAAACCTTAATTATACATGTAAACCATAACTTTAATGTCAAAAATGGATTCTACATGTAAAATTGTGTAGGATTAGCCTAGGTCATAATTTCTGGTAAGGTACAGTTAGACCGGGTATAAAAGGGCTTAAACCTGGTCCCCAGGGGCATTTTGGTAATTTTTTTAAGCAAAGATAACTAACACAATGAGTTTAGAATAATACATGAACGAGTAATAACTCATTTATTGCAAATTTGAAATTTTAGGATTGGATAGTAGCTAGAGCCAGACACAGAGTATTGGGTCGATAGACAGGCAACGAAAGGGCGATCCAGGTAGTGAACTTACCCTACTTGCATGTATTTGATAGTTATACTTGTATAGTGCTGCATGTGATTGCTTTACTTTATTGTGTAGAGTATATTTGAATGATAAAGCTCTGCTTCTATTTATGACATGGCCATAAGTATGTTACATGAAACATTGAGTACACAGAAATGTCATTATGTGGCATGCATCTAGTTAAGGATAACATGTCATGCACTTAGCATCTATTATGCATGCATTATGGTAGTTGTTTACTACTGAGATTCCTCGAATCTCACCCTCCCCAACCAACTATTTAGATAGGTGAAAATAAAGGTATGTTGAGAACAGAGAAGAGGTCTATACAAAGAAAATGCAGAGGTGGAGCGAAGACAAGGATATGTCTATTGCTATAATTTCAAACTTAGACATTTTGGTAGTCCTATAGGGCTATCCTGTCTATATATTCATATGCATGTTTGTACATATTATGTACAAATCCTGTGGGAATTCCTGTAATAAAGTCATATACCTATTATCAGTATATTTATGCTATTCCTGTGTGCTCATTGAACTGTGCAATGCTACTTTAGTTAATATCGCAATATTAAGAAGTATGTAAGATAGGTCTTACAATCCATACTTGCAAGGACTTATCAAGGCTATTATCAATTCAAAAACCAGTCATACGACTAAACTGACATGCCCTAGAAAAGGGACAAAATAAAAAGATTCACAACTACTAGTACAAAAATAGCATACCTAAGAAGTAGCCAGGCGTATATAGAAAAGCAATTGAGATGTTGGGAAGATGTGTCTAACAACCTTCCAAAGTAATAACTTAATTCTAGGAGGTAATAAAGATTTCCAAATAAAAAACATATACCTCATTTTCATTAGGAGTGGAGAGTCCACGTGTGCAATGAAGTAGTTTATAACTATCTCGTACAGTATAAGTTCCAGCATAATTACCTGCCCATCTAATAATATCAGGAGAATGAGATAGAAGATTCAGGTGTTTTGCAAATTGCTGAGCCACATTCCTAGGGTATAGTGATGACAAGAGAGAAAAGTTCCAATTTCCTTTATTGTAAAGTATAAGGTCGGACACCCTTAAAGTAGGATATGTCAAACTAGACTATTGCATAGGCCACCAGAGCCGACTATTTAAAGAGATTAAAGAGCATTCACTTACCCTGCCAGGTAAGGTGGTTAGTTACTATACTACCCAATTTAAGGACATGGTTCCACAAAGTTAGCTATTGTAAGCTGGTTTAAAGGAATAATGTTGTTGAGGATCAAAGACTTTTTAAGCATCACTTGGCTCAGAAGGTAAGAATTGTTGGACACTACTCACCATAGATGCTTAGCTAATAAAGCAATATTAAAGGCTTCCAACTATATGATTTGTAGACCACCACTAGCTTGTGAAGACATAATTCATCCCATTTGAGCATATGGGTCTTCTTTGATGTGTCGAAGTAGCCCCAGAAAAAATTAGGCATTTTCATCGATATTGTACAATAGAAGTGACTAGAGAAATTCATACAGGAGAAAGGATATACTAATAAGGAAGATAGAGAATTCTTTATCATCAATAGTCGGCTTATTTGAGACAGAAAATTACTTTTCCAACCAGAAAGTTTCTTTTCAAGCTTCTTAAGCACCTCATGATATTTCCTTTTTTCTGATGTTGGGTAATCTATATTGGTACCCAGATATTTCCCCAATCTAGAATGAAATTTAATTTCAAAAAGTTCTGACAATCTATGTTTCATATGATGGGGCACTGAGGGACTACATACCAATGATGATTTTTGGAAGTTAATATGCTTTCCTAAAATTAATAAGTATCTTTTGAATAATGCTTTAACAATATGGCAATCTTATGCTATCGCACGATAAAAAAGAAGGGTATCATCTGCATGTATTAGATGTGTTAACGGAATGACCTCGTGAGAGATTCAAAGACCCCTCCACCATTGAAATTTTCTACATGATGGATGTATCATACAAGACAAGATATTTGCATAGAGTAGAAAAAGATATGGGGAAACAAGGTCGCCTTATCTGAGGCCTTGAGAGGGATTGGAAGGGCTTCGTGGGAACCTATTTACAATCACTTGGTAAGAGACAAATGAGATGCATTGCATGAGCAGTTGAATTATTCCAATTGGGAAATTCATCATTTGTAGAATTTTCTGCAAAAATTGCCAAGACACTTTGTAATAAGCCTTAGCAAGGTCAAACTTGATTGCACACCATCCATCTTTGCTTTTTTGTGTACCATGAGTTTTTTCCATGCATTCAGAGGCCAGAATGATGTTGTCAGTGATGAGACAATCCTTAAGGAAAGCGTTTTGGTTGGGAGCAATCAAATCACCCAAAATCTCCTTCAGACAGTTGCATAAGATCTTGAAAATTAATTTATAGATAATATTACAAAGGTTGATAGGTAAAAAATCCTTAAACGTACATGGGTTATTGCACTTGGGTATCAACACAATGGGAGACTGATTTAATTCCTTTAGAATATATCCATGTTGAAAAAATTGAAGAACTATAGCCACAATGTTTGATTTAAGTAATTACCAAAACTTCTAATAGAATCGTGTACGAAAACCATAAGGACCAGGAGCACTATCTGCCTTCATCTAAAAAATGCTCTTTCAATTTCTGCAACAGTGATCAAGCTATTGATGCTTGCAATATGTGAGGGAGACAATGTGGGAAGGTTGACATTGCTTAAAGTTTGATCCATACAAACTTTGTCAAAAGGATCACATCTTTATAGATTTGTGTGAAATATAACGATCTTTAACAGTGGGAAAACCATACATAAACGTAATATACATATCATAAGTATCCAAAATAGTACAATCTATATGGATCCAATGAGGAGAAGCATCTAAAACATTACAAGACACAAAAAAAGAAACACCCAAAAAAAGCCCACCTGTTCTACCCACCGTATCAACAACGAAAACATCATAAAAGAAAGCCTACGACACTTTTTAGATATAGTACATTGCTTCATATGAGTTTCACCAAGGAACAAAAAGTCAGGAGAATATTTACAAAAGATATTTTTAAGTAGTTGAATTGTCATGGTTTTACCAAGACCACAACAATTCCACGACAATACCTTTATGCCCCCAGGCAGAGTTTTTTGGCACAAATTCCACTTAAACCCAGAAGAAAGAAGTGCCATGAGAAGATGAAGTAGTTGGTGTAGCATTGCAATGAAAATGAAGAGGAGATTGCCATTTATCATCATGTTTGGGATGTTTCTTAAATTAAGAGTTTGAACCAACTAAGATTGTTGGAAAATGTGGAGGCGAAGTGCCAATATAAGAGAATCCTCCATGTTAATAGGATTTGCCACTCAGATAAGAGGGTGAAGAAGTTTAGCTAAAACTTGATTCCAAATATCTTCAGTAGGTGCAGCCACTCTTCCACGCCATGCATTGGAGGAGTTAAAACCAAAATAAGGAATCCCAGTAAATAGAGCATTGATCCATGCCAAATCTTCTTCAAGGTCCAGAGAAGAGGGGATAAAAATAGGTAAGGCTTCAATAACCATATAAAATCGGACCAAAACTTGTGGGCCTAAATAGATTATGTAATAAAGAGCTAGCCTACATCAATTTTTAAATGTGAGACTCGGTCCAATTGCCATTGACAAACAACCTGCCACACCTTGAGTAGGTCTACTTCATAGAGCACCAAACATTCAGCTAGATCAGGAGCTATAGAAACCAAACAAATAAGGCCTCCTAGTACAATCTCATTCAAAATGATCTAAGAAAGAGAGACCGATTAGTCATGCATCTCAAGTCCAGAGCCACTAAGTAAAAATACTCATGATTAGATGCATTTAAAGTTGTATCAGCGGGTTGATTAGTGACAGAGGGAGAGTGAGGTATAGTAGCGACATGCTCCCTTTCCTCTTTGTCCACATTAGCATGTCTAGCCGAATTAGGAGTAGACTGAGAGAGAATACTTTCAAGGTTCAATGCATTGTGATTAACGTTATAAGGAAGCACATGTGTCGATTCCCCAAGGTTTGGAGTTTCTCGATCATGGGTGGTAAGAGAGTTGAGAGTCGGTGCCTAAAAGTTCAAATTTTTGGTTATCAAAATATGAAAAATAGGGACATCTTGAGAGATTATATTTGAGAAAAATCTAGAAAGATGAAGGAGTGATGTCCAATGGAATATGACAATGATGAAGAGATGATTGTTGGAGTATTAGAACAAATATGAGAAGAGTGTCTTGATTAGTAAACCTCAGGAACTTTGTTTTGCCTAACCTAGACAGAGTAACCGCCACCATTTACAGATGAAAACCATGAAACAAAAGTGGTTCGGTGTTGATGAGCTTTGTGATAGAAAGCAATGTTTTCATGAGAAACCATTGGCTTGTCATAATATTTAACAAAATTTGATCCAAATCGAGAGATAAGACTGGCACTGTGAATTGTCATATTGAAAGAGAGGAGTTGGGCATCCCAATCACAATCCTATTCCTTATAACCAATCTGGCCACACACATAACAAATTCAAAAAACCCTCTTATATTTGAAAGTCTCCCATTCATGTGGTTACTACTTTCCAAATGAACGTGACAACCCATGTTCAAAGGCAATGTCGGATCGATAATTGCATGGACTTGAAGTAAAAAAATATTTTCCAAAGCATTAGTTTCCTCCTCAAAGTCAGCAAAGTGACAAATAATGTCACCTGTAAGCTTGGCTATAGATCGGGTATGATAGTCAATTGGTAAACCCCAAACTTGCACTGACATCTAAGTTTTTGAAAGAGGATCATGCTTCAAAATGATATCCCTTTGGAACTCAGAGACAATAAGCAATGAGTTGTTAATAGACCATGGGCCCATTCGAGTCATGTATTTATGATCTTGGTTATTCTGAAAGTAAAGTAGAAACCCCTTTTTACTCCAGCCATGAATAGAGACTGTTCGCCGTTTAGCTTCCACAAACGTATGGGTCGCAAGTAATAAATTAGTGAGAAAACGAGTGTCGATCCACAAGGACTATGACAAAAGCAAGTTAACTAATGTAACCATGTTTTTAATTAGGTTGAATGGAATCATTTGAATTTGATCAAGTTAATTAAAGACTTTTGATAAAAATAACAAAGCAAAATAATGGAAATTGAGAAATTGGGTTTAACTTTAAGAGGTATAAACTAAGGATTACTTCTTCCCTATTATATTTCATGAAACTATGCAAATATCCACTTATGTTCATTAAACGAGTCTATATGCTAGCCAAAGGTTCTAAAATCATCAATCAAGATCTCTCAAGTCAAGATTGATTTTTCATCCTCATTAAAAATATTCAATCTCTTGTTTATAATTAATGAAAATCATCTTTCCCAAGCAATCCTTCAATTGACTATGCTAGGTTGTTAGATGTAACCCCCTCTGTAATTATATCTGAAATACGCGATTAAAATGAAATAGAGACCAATAATAATCAAAACTCATTTACAATCCCATCTTCCTGATAGGGTTTTCACAAATACCTTTCGAAATACAATTCACCTGGTCTCACATTCATATTTCGAATACAATTACTTCACAAAGATAAATCACATTCATATTAATATCAGAGTACACAATATAATATTTCCTAACAATCCTGGGTTCACATCTTCGCTAATGGATATACAGGGCAAATTCGCCCATTTACAAATTCCCAAATAGGGGATTATACAATTCACATTCTAAATACATATTTGAATATCCAAATATACATCCAAAACATATACAGTCATCCAAATCCCATAGATAACCAACTACCAAACTCTCATCCTGAAGGAGTCTTCGCCGCCCATGGTTGCTTGCTCTATCCTTGATTCCACCTACCCTATCTAAAATATTGGTAGGGGAGGGTGAGATTCGAGAGAATCTCAGTAGGAAAAAAAATACTAATATGCATGCAAGATAAGTGTTTAATACATGACATGCTTGCATTACAAGAACTCATGCTCACACAAAGACATATCCGCATGCTCAATGTTTCAAACAACATACTTATGATCATAGCATAAATAGAAACAGAGCTTCAATCAATCATATATGTTTCACATAATCAAGCAAAGCAATAACATGCATCAATACATCAACACAAATATCAAATATATATAGGAGAGGTAAGTTCCCCCCCTTGTTCTTCCCACGTATGCTCCAGCACAGCTTACTCTTGATCAGAGCAAACATTGAACCCTATAAACCAAATCAAGGACATGGGGTTAATCCTTTTTACAATTCTTTACTTCCATAACACTTAAAGTTGGTTATCATCTACGACCTTTAGGTGGCTACTCAAAGCCTAAACACATGCCTAAAGGGTTGGGAAAAACTTGACCAAAGACCATATTTTAAAACCTCAAAACAACATTTTTCAAAGGATGGTCTCGGCCAGCCCCACCTTATGCGCGACTAATAGATGGTCAGAAACTCATGGGCCACAGTCAACACTTCTGGCCCGCGGTCAGAGATAGGTCAGAAATATTTGGGCTGCGACCAGCCCCTCTTGGGTCGCAGCCAGAAGCAAGTCAGAAGGTTTTGGGTCGCGGCCAACCTCTTGGGCCGCGGCCAACCATAGACCTATCCCCTAGTTCATTTTCCAATGACTGTAACTTGGTCCATAGAACTTAAAATGACCCAAACTTTATATCAATAGAAAGCTTTCAATGTGAACTATAAATTTGGAAAGTTTCACAACATTTCAACATCATTTGCTATGTCAAAATACTATGCAAAGTTGGTAAGATGCACAGTATTTTACACTTAGCCAAAACTAGAATTTCCAAATTTTGCACAATGAATAACAATGGTTCCATTTTCACATCAAACACCATTCCCATGCAAAATTTCACAAGGAATCTATTGGAAACACCAAATCAATCAAATTCACATCACATTGACATATTACACAATGGCCCTAACATATCAACACAATTTCACAACATAAACCTCAACATTGCAACTTTCCATTTCCAATTCACAACCAATTCCAATGGCATCAAAACACAATGTGACACCATTGTGACCATAACACACAAACCAATTCTTTCTTTTCATAAATATACCAAATTAGGGCAAAATCCACAATTCATAAAACTTATCCAATAATCACAAAAATTAGGTTAAAAAGAAGCTATCACTCACCTCTTCATCTTCCTAAGGCCAATTCTTTGATTCCATAACTTCCCAATTTCTTCAAGCTCTCAAACACCCTCTTTCACAAATCTAAAACATAGAGATGAAGCTCTCATCACTATGAACAATATTAAAGAATGGTATTTAAGTATTAGAGGACATTACACAAGCCAAAACTCACCTTTTTAATTTCTCTTTCCTTCTTGAGTTGCACGAAAATGGAGATGAGAAGCGAGAGGGATGAGATGATGAAGATTATCAGCATTTTTAGGCAAAAAGAGGCCCCTTGGCCGACTTTAGAGAGAGAGGATAGAGGGAATGTGTTGACAATTTGACCCAAGATCAAGCTCACATTGTACCAAGTGTCACACCCTTATCACATCTCTCATAAGTTCACATATGCGCGCACGCACACACACATGATTCCACACTTTGATCTCTTGGCACAAATCCTAACCATTAATCTTAAAGTTACCAATGAGTTTCCTCTTTGGTAACTGACCAATTGGTTGGTAACTTTCCCATTTTGCCCCTGATTATGGCAATTCTTACTGAATCACCACCAAACACATATATTCATCACATTTTACCACAATATGCACCTTCCCTATATTTTAAGTCAATTTAGATGTTAATCCACAATTGAACTTATATACAGGGTTTTGACACTGCTCATAACACGTCCGAATCAGATTTCACATCACATTCTCTAAAAGTGTTCATTTATCAATAATCACATCCACTTTTGGAGTCCTTAACCCTTAATTGAAAATTAGGATATTACATTATATATATATATATATATATTCTAACAACAAACCATCTATTTAATCAATAAACTTCAAGTCTAGCATGATTTTTCTTAAGTTTTACAATCAAAATATCTCTATCAAGCATCTTCCAATTGAACAACTCTAGTCATGTGGTGATCAAGCATAAGATAGCATTAAGCTGAAAGAAAAATCAACACATATACTCATTAATCAACAAAAACAAGATAATCTAGTAGTTTCAATCCATACAATGGATAAAAGCAACCCTAATGTGGAGTTTTAGCTATATATAATCAATAAAAACCAACAAATCAACACAAAACTCATAACCATATCAGCAAACTGGGAAGAAAATAGGGGAAAACTAGAAAAAGCAAGAAGAACCCTTGAAATTCTTCACAAATCTCCAAAATCTCCAAGACTCCCTCTTAAGTAGCCTCCTTGTGTTCTTGGCTTGGTTTCTACATACTTTGTTTAAACCCTTAACAATTTGCACAATTCATATTTAGAACTTGCCTTTTCACACATCAAACCCTTTTTTCTCATCTCTCTCAAAGTATGGTATTTCATGGTTTTTTAGGCTAGGGCTTAGGGAAGTGAATTGGTTTTTAAAAGAACATTTATATTGGTTTTTCTATAAAGGCTCAAAATTGGGTTCAAAATAGAAGAATAATAATGCAAGTTAGCTTGAAAGGCTCAAGCACTTTTTAACAAAATGCCTAAATCATTTTTCAAAACATATGAGATGCACCATAAGCTTTGAAAAATTATAAAGTCGATTTGGAAATTATATCTTTGAAAATACATATATAAGCTAGTTTACCAAGAGTTTCTTCAACAAAAACCTTCAAAACATCCCTGACTCCAATAGTGCAAGATTATGTTCAAAAGAATTCCTTAAAAACTCACTCCAGCATTATAACTCACTCAACAAGGCATATCAATCACAATTTCCTGTCAAGCATAATGCTAAATAGCTATCCAATCATAAGACCATTCATGCAATCCTAAACAAACAATTAACCAATTCAAAAAAATCTTTTCTTTACAATTTTCCAAGAAAAGGCTTACATTTGTGAAATTTCATACATTTCACCCCTTTTTTAATCAAATTATACATCTAAACTACTTGTATATCCTTGTGCACTCACTTGTTATATTCAAAATTTTCACAATTTCCCTCCCCCAAACTTGAAATTAATAGTGTCCTCCCTGTCAACTTAAGTTGATGGAAAGGTCAATAATCACAAACCTGTACACATATACAAGTAATATTCATAGCATTAGGAGGGAAATCTCGTTCTTGATGCAAAGGTTTGGATTTCATGAGGTCCTTGACAACTTGCATAAAATATTGTAGAGACGGTGAAGGAGGTGGTTGAGTTGGTGGAGGTGAAGGAAGGGGAGGTGCAGCGTAGCCTTTTTCCTTTTAGGCATTGGATTTTTTGGAGCAGCTTAGCGCTTGTTCATTATTTGTACAAAAACAAAACCAAAGCAAAACACACACAGCAACAATGAACAATTCATAATGAAAACAAGAAAAGAAAAAGAGAAACACTAGTCCTAAAAAGAAAAATTTCCCCTAAACTTGAAATCTATCTAGTTCCAAATCTTCCAAACAGAATTCCATACTTAAGCCTGTCCTCACTACCTTCAAAATTTATTTATTCCCTAAATAGTACTTGGCCAACAAGAAAGAGGTAGCTCATCCAAACCTAAAAACATAACCAAAACAATCATAAGAAGTTGCAGCATATTACTCCTCAAATCACCATTCAGATTCAAGCTTAATTCTCATCAGTCCCGATATCTTTCAGAGCAAAATTTCCAATTCCACTAAGTATATGTAGGTAATCAAGAGAACATCAAACATTAGATTCTTGGTGATAAATCCCCTTCCAAAACCCCCTTTGTTTTTTTCAAATCAGTTTCAAGTTCAAAACCCATGTTTAAAACTGTTTAAGCTGGAACTAGTAATTTCCAAAACAGTAATGAAAGTTTCAGAATTTATCCACAAGTTTCAGAAATTAGTGAATGTTGTAACTTCTTATGAATACCAACAGTATGCAGAGCAATAAAGGAAATGAAAAATTCAACTTCTTTTGTCTTAGAGACTATTGATCAAGCAACTAGCAATAATTGTGATTATCTCTCCTCCAACAAAACACGTCTCATTTTAAAACTAAGTTCTAGGATTGGAAAAATTTCCAAACAAGTAGCACATGTAGGTTAATTTGAGAACATAGAGGTACAATTTTACCAATGACAGATTCATCGTTCTTTCTCTTTTCTTTAAATATTGAAACAACAGAAAACATAAATAGTAAAATAAAGCACCTCTGGCACATAATTTATGCTGAAAACTCCAAAGTGCACATGTTGTCAAAACTCAACTCTATGCAACAATTCTCCAATCAACCATACGTGCCAGGAAATTTTTGCCTATAGCTTATGCATTCCAGAGACTATAAAAATCAGCAATGTTCAGTACCTACATCCTCAAATCCAATTACACTAGTTTATGCCTAAGTTAATCAAGTTTCAACTCATAATTAGAACTAGAATCCTGCTTATGGCTATTCTAATCACAGTCTCCTTAGTTGACCACTGGAAGCCAAAATTACAACAGCAAAGGCCACAAAAGTTACCTCATAAATGATGAATAGAACAAAAACAAATTACAAAAAGGGAGCACAACAACGCCGTCCAAACCAAAGAATAACAGAGGAGAGCTAGAAGAGCTAAGCACGTCTTTGCAACCACAAGTGATTGGGAAACTGAGAGAGAGAAGGCAACAGATCTGGAGTGAGGGAGGAGGAGTTGAGCCGATGGTGGAAGAGGAGCTATGGGTTGAAGGAGCTATAAGTGACGATAGTGAGCTTAGGGAAGGCTTTAATGGTGAAAGGATACAAACTAATAGGTGACGGTGGAGGATGGGTCCAGAATTTGGGATAGAGGAGGGAATCAGTGGGTGACGAGGGTACTCGGCAGTGAGAGAGGGGGGAACATTGAAGATCGAGAAAGAAAGATCTGAAGGGAAAATGGTGAAGATGGGTCGGTTGTGATGGTCAACAGTGGGGGATATGTGGGTCGATGGTGAAGGTTGGGTTTGTAGTGGTGAGGGACGATGGAGGATGGGCACAACAATAAGGGAAGGAGAATGGGAAGGATGGGTTGACTGTGAAGAATATGTTGAGAATTTGGGACAAAGAAAGAGCGATGTAGAGGGAGGTGGAGTGAGAGAGCAGGGTTAGGAGGTAGAGGAGTTGTCATGCCCTTACCTTGTTTTAACTTTTTTTAGAGTATTTGCGGAAAACGATATGTGGTTCGGTGGGCAAAACAGGAATAACATGAATACACTGATAATAAGTGCATAATTACATAAATTCTCTATAGGGGTTCGTACATTATCATTATCATCAATATAGCTACACAGGGCTACTTGGGTATCTAAACCTGTCCCAGTGAAACATAGGCATCTTCTCGTCTTCGTTCCACCACTGTAATCCCCTCATATGGTTCTTTGCATTGTTCTCAACATATCTTTGGTCTTCTCCTGTCTAAATTGTTGGTAGGGGAGGGTGAGATTTGAGAGAATCTCAGTAGGAAAATAATACTAATATGCATGTACGATAAATGTTTAATGCATGACAAGCTTGCATCACAAAACTCATGCTCACACAATGACAAATCTGTAAGCTCAATGCTTCAAACAATATACTTATGCCATAGCATAAATTGAAACATAGCTTCAAATCATTCATACATATTTCACATAATCAAGTAAAGCAATAACATGCATCAACACACTAACACAAATATCAAATACATGCAAGAGAGGTAAGTTCCCTACCTTAACCCTTTTTCGCCTCAAAATGTGTGCCTCATAACGCGTGCCAACAGCTCAGGCCCTATATTTGATCCTACAATGCTAAAGGTACCATTTAGACACTTCCATAGTATTTCTGGGGGTTACATGAGTCTATTATGAAAATTTACTAAAATGCCCCCGAGACCCGGCCCAGCCTCGTTGTACCCCTTTAACTGTACTTTTTCTAAAATTCTATCTTGGGCTATCCTAACCTATTTTTGCCTAAGGAATCTATTTTCAGACTCAAAATTATCAAATTTAATGTCAAATTATAATATTACCCTTGGCAGCCCCACTTTAAGGGTTTTAGGGACGTTTTCGTAATTATGCTTTTTCGGGCTTTTCCGAAAAAGTGACCAACTGTAGCCCCACTAGTTTTTGGTCCTGAACTCAATGAAACCATCAAATCATTGAAAATCCAACTCTAACCCTTGGATCTAGCCCTAGCCAAAATCTTGGTACACTTTAGGAAGAATCGGTGTTTTTCAGTTTCGGCTCCGTAAACGTGTTCTTTTTACTCCTAACCACTTTATTGACTATTCCATTAGGTTACAACTACCATTTAGTACCAACTTGGACAGCATAACAACCCCATACACCCATTTTCCATTTTTAAAATGAATGACAATCCGGCAAAATTTAATCGATTAAATTGTCCACAACGGCCAGATTAGTCAATATATAAGAATTTGGAAGTTACCTCAAGCTCCCACTAGCTTTTCTCAAGAGTGGCTGAACCATAGCTCACTTCAACACAAGAAATGGAGCTTTCAAACCTTAAATTACATAGAAGAGTAGCTTAGGAATGAAGTTATACGCGTTAGGAATCGATTTACCGAAGAAATCACTTACCTTTGTAAGCTTCTTCCTCTCCTCCTTTCTCTCTAAAAATTCTGCACTTCCTCTCTCTCTAAGGGCTATTTCATGTCAGTTTGGAGGAGGGAAGAAGATGAAATGTTGCTTTATAATATTTTACCATTATCTCATAATTATTCCATTTCCAAAATTCCAAAAATGCCAACTTTGTGTACATAAAGCTAATTGGACCCAAACATGTCATAAAGCTCAATTATAGATGGACTAACTCCTATCCCATTTTAGTCAGCCCAAAACACGCCCAAGGGTCCATTAAACAAAAATAGGCTGATGCATTTTTATTCCATAATTACAAAATTGCCACCACAATTTCTCCTCATTTTTGGATTAGTGACAATTCTGGCAAATTTCTGCCCAAACTTTAAAAAATCATAACTAATTCTAGAAAAATAGAATTAGAGTGATTCCAAATCCTATAGAACCCATATTGAGTCTAGTTTCAAGGAAAACTATAGAAATTTGCTAGTTGGAATCACAAAATTCCCAGAATTTCAATCTTTGCATATTGTTCCAGACATTTCACAGTTTTTCTGTGATGTAAAATTCATAAATTTTTGTATATAGCTCTAATTGAGTCATATGACCTATAAAATTAAAGCTTAGGATGTCTACTTTCATCCCGTAAAATCTCATAATTTTTTCTCATCATTGGATTTTCTAAAACCTCATGACAAGCTCACTACCTCATAGGCGATTTCACCAAAAACATAATTACTTTCTCCAAAATTCACCATTTTACTTTCTTTAATACCCCAAAGATATAAGAATTATTAGGGAATAAATTTAGGCTCCTGCTAAACTGGGGCTTAGCAGTCCACTTATTCCAGGCTTATTTTTTAGCCTCAAATCTCAAAATTTGGGGTATTACAAGAGTTGTGGAGAATGTTGGAGCTAGGAGGAATGGGAGTAGTGGTGGTGAGGTGAGGGCGGTGGTGAGGGTTGATGGTAGAAGAGTGGGAGGGGGAGAGATTGTAGGGTTTGTGGTGAGCTTTGGGGATTTATGGGATCAATGGAGGATAGAGACGACGGTGAAGATCGAGAAAGGGAGCTGAGAGCATGAGTTGAAAGTGGAATGACGATGGAGCTGAGGGAAAGATAAGGGAGCTGAGGGTGATGGTGAGTTGTGGGAAAATGGTGAAGATAGAGTTGAGGTGAGTGGATTGGGATGTAATTAGGGTTTGTGGTAGAGATGAGAGTAGAGGATCTGAGAGAGTGAGCAGAAGCTAAAAGGTTAGAGATAGGAGGGAATTTACAAAAGATGAGGGAGTTATGAATTTCAAAAATGAATTGGGTCCACATGTGGGGTAAGTGCAAAAGGGTAAAGAAAGAAAAGAAATGGGAAATAAGGGTGAGATGGTAAATTTATTTATTATAATTTTTTATAAATTTTTTTATAATGTTATATATATTTACGTGTATGTGCATGTATGTGTGTGTGTATGTGTGTTTTTTTTTTGCGCTACTGGGATGCACAGAAGGGGTGCAAATGGAAGGAGTTCACCTTGGCTTTGCTATAGCGAAACAAGGGCGAACTTAAGGAAAACTGCACAGAAGGGGTGAAAAAATGTATGTTTTCGCTTTTGCTATGCTACAACGAAGTGAGGGCAAAAACTGGAAAACTGCATAGAAACAAGGAAAAATGGGCTGCATAGAAAAATCTAGATTGCAAGACTTTTGCAGTAGTCTTGTTACCACCAAAGTGGCCTTTATATTCAGAGGAATGGCAACACTTGGAAAAAGAGTTGCTAAGGAGCTTCAGAATGACTCACTAAAAAGAGTTGCTCATTTGGAAAAGTTTCATGAATGGGTAATTCCCTATCATGTTGAGCTTCAGCACACAACCTAGACAAGTAGTCAACAACTTGATTTTTAGAGCCCTTTCTATCAACAATCTTAAAATAAATTCTTGTGAAAGCAAAGCCCATCGAATCAACCTTGCTTTAGAGTCCTTCTTACTAAAGAGGTGCCTTAGTGCCTAGTGATCAATATAAACAACCACTTTGGCACCAATCAAGTAAGGTAGGAACTTGGCAAATGCATACACTACGGCCAAAAGCTTTTTCTTAATGGTAGTATAATTTTCTTGAGCATCATCGAGTGTCTTGCTCGTATAGTAAATGGGATGGAAGACTTTATCCTTTTTTTGCCCAAGTACAACTCCTATGGCATAATTGCTAGCATCTCACATCACTATAAAGGGCAAACTCCAATCCGGAGCCATGATGATAGGAGCGGTTACAAGTCTTCTTTTCAACACTTCAAATGCTTTCAAGCATGCATCATCAAACTTGAACTCTGCACCCTTCTCAAGTAAAGCACAGAGCGGCTTAGTGATTTTGGAAAAATCCTTTATGAGCCTTCTATAGAATCCAGTATAGCCCAAAAAGCTTCTCACACCTTTAACATCGATAGGTGGAGGAAGTTGTTTCATCACCTCTATCTTTGCTTGGTCAATTTCTAAATCGTTCTTGGAGACATGATGGCCTAACACAATACCTCCTTTTATCATAAAATTGCATTTCTCTCAATTGAGCACAAGATTAATGTCTTCACACTACTTCAAGACCTGAGCTAAGTTGACTAAGCACTCTTCGTATGAATCACCAAACACAATGAAGTCGTCCATGAACACTTCCATGATGTACTCTATCATATCCGTAAAAATAGCCATCATACACCGTTGAAATGTAGCAATGTATTGCAAAGGCCAAAGGGCATATGCTTGAAAGCGAAGGTGCCATATAGGCATGTAAATGTTGTCTTCTCTTGGTCTTTCAAAGCAATTGCTATTTGGTTGTACCACAAATAACCATCAAGAAAATAAAAGAACTCCCTTACAGCTAGTTATTCCAACATCTAATCAATGAAAGGCAATAGAAAGTGGTCCTTACGAATAGTTGTATTGAGCCTATGGTTGTCTTGCAAACCCTCAACCCGATAATAGTGCGAGTGGGAATCAGTTCATTGTGGGTGTTAACCACTACAATCATACCACCCTTTTTAGGGACAAATTGGACTGGGCTCACCCAAGAACTATCAGAAATAGGGTATACAATGTCAACATCGAGCTATTTAAGAAGCTCCTTCTTCACTAATTCCTTCATAATGGTGGAGTCTTCTTTGATGTTCAATGGAAGGCTTATGATTCTCTTTCAAAAAGATCTTGTGCATGTACATAGAGGGACTAATGCCCTTGATATCACCAATTGTCCACCCAATAGCCCTTTTATGAGCTTTTAAGACTTCAACTAACTACTCCTCTTGTTGAATAGTGAGATCTGAAGCAATAATCACCTGAGAGTGTTGTTGGAACCCAGATAAGCATATTGTAGATGAGATGGCCATGCCTTCAGCTCAAGTGAAGGTGGTTTCTCTAAAGAAGATTTTAACTTTAGTCAGTCAGTAGAACCCAAATCAAGTGACTCAATTGGTATCCTTCTTCTAGGATAAGGGGTTGAAGCATCCATAATAGCCTTGCACTCCACTACATCCAAACCCTCAAAATCAGCATCAAGAAGAGCGGCTTCAAGTGGATCTTTAATCATAGAGATCTCAAATTCCTCGTGTGACAAGACCAATCATATCAAGAAAGAAACAATCTTCATGTATATGAGGAGTCTTCATCAATTGATTCATATTGAAGGTAACTTGCTCATTGGCCACCCTCAAAGTCAACTCACCTTTTTTCACATCTATCAAAGTTCTACTAGTAGCTAAAAATGGTCTTCCTAACAATAAGGGCATTTCTCTATCAAGGTCAAAGTCAAGAATAATAAAATTCACTGGAAATATGAACTTATCAACCTTAACTAATACATCTTCAATAATCCCTTTAGGATAAGACAAGCTTCTATCGGCCAATTGCAAGGTAATCGTGGTAGGTCTAAGATCACCTAATCCCAACTTATTGAAAACAACCAAAGGCATAAGATTGACACTTGAACTAAGATCACATAACCATTCCCTAAGAATTTACCTCCCATATGACAAGGTATAGAGAAACTTTCAGGATCCTTTAAGTTAGGTGAAAGTTGCTTGATAACATCAGTGAAACTTTTGGTGATGGCCACTGTCTCAAACTCATTAAACCTTCTTTTCTTTGAGAGGACATATTTCATGAACTTGGCATATTTAGGCATTTGCTCTAAAGCTTCCACAAAAGGAATATTGATATGCAATTACTTGAACATCTTAATAAACTTCTTGAATTGCCCATCTTCTTGATGTTTCTTGAGCCTTTATGTAAAAGGGGGTAGTGGGACAAATCAAGAAGGAGAAGTGTTAGTCTTTCTCTTCTTCTCTTCCATATGTGTAGGAGCAATGGGTTTGCTTGGCATCACATCATCTAGATTCACTTTATCTTGCCTCCTCTTCTTCAACCACTATGTCTTCATCAACCTCTTCATCAAGATTGAGATCTTCAACAACGTGGTCTTTTGGCTTCGTAGTAGCCTTACCCATACTTGGAACATCAGGTAAAGTTTAGCCACTTCAGAGAGTAAGCGCTTTGCATTCTTCTTTACCTTCTCCCTTAGGATTGGGAATAGTATTACTTGGAAGACCATTTCTTGGTCGAGCACTTAAGTGTGAAGCAATTTGTCCTATTTGTATATTAAGATTCTTGATTGTCGTGTCATGAAGAGAAACGGTGCCAATTAAGCTTTCTTGACCTTTGAGAAGTTGCCTCAAGAGTTTATTTGTCTCAAAATCACCCTCTAATGGCTTTTGTGGCTGCTCAAAGCCTAGTGGATACATTGGCTTACTAGTAGAAGCATAGTGATTAATTGGGTTCTCACTAGGTTCAGTCTTCTAAGAGAAGTTAGGATGGTCCCTTATACCCTTGTTGTAGGTATTAGAGTAAGGGTTGCCACATGGATACCTTTGATTATTGTTCAAAAACTTATTGACTCTATAGTATAATGACATTATTCATAAGAGTAGGCTTCTCCACATATTTTACAATAAGAACTTGGAGCTTGGATAGCATTCACATTTTTGGAAGAATTTCTCTCTATTTTCAACTCAAGTTGATCAAATCTCTTGGCAATTGCTTCAAGTTGAGCAGTAATTTCTTTAAACACGTTTGAACTACTCGAAGGACATGGTTCCTTATATGTTCTATAGCTAGAATGTGATTTTTCATATTGTTGCAAGAAACTAGAAGCAATGTCCTCATACAACTATGATATTTCACAAACCCTTATCTTGCCAATTCCACCATTAAATGCATTGTTGAACATGTTGGAAGTAGGCACATCTAATCCAGCTATAAAGGCTTCAAGCAAAACATAGGTCTTCTGTTCATGGTTGGGACAACTACGCCACAGTTCCTTGAATATCTCCCATACTTCATAAAAAAGTTCTCCTAGCTGTTGTTGGAACCCAAAAGTTCAGCTCTTTGAACTGCCCGTCTACCCCTTGGAATGAACCTTGCCCTGAATTTATATGTCATTTCATCCCAAGTAGTATCGAGTTAGGAGGTAGAGTGGTAAGCCAAGCTCTTGCCTTCTTGTCAAGTGATAGGGGGAAGAGTCACAATCTGAGCGCATCTGAAGTTACTCCTTGAAACTTGAAGTTCTCACACACTTGTATAAAGTATGTCAAATGGTCAGTAGGATCTTTATTCTGAGTTCCTAAAAACAAGCCAATCATCTAGAGTATTTGAAGCATGATTGACTTCAACTCAAAATTTTAACCTTGAATAGTAGGAAATCGGATGCTAAATTGATAGGTGGAGCGTTCTTGCTCCATTATTCATCCAAAGTATGCTCCAAGTCATCATTATTAGGATTGACCATATTGTAATGTGGATGAGGACGAGGTGGTGGTCTCGGTTGCTCTAGTACCCGTAAAGGTTCAGGTCCTTGGATAGGTTGCGCAGGAAGTGGAGTGTCCAGGTCAATTTCAAAATTTTCATAAAAGTACTCTTCAACAACTCCGTTAAGAACGACTTCCAAATCAGTTTGCATATAGAGCAACAATACCTACAAGTCAAAAATCCCACAACAAGTATCAAACTTATCAAAAAAAAGGACTAAAATAAGAAAAACAAGAAAAAGAGCTATATTTATAACTATACTTAAAAACAAAGTAAATTAAGAAAGTAAAACAAGAAGAGGAGATGGATTCAAGCGAATCAAGTACACAAGTACACTAACTAACTCAAGAGATTTAGTTAATAGTCTCCGGTAACAGTGCCAAAAACTTGTTCGTTGTTTAGTTTCCGCAAGTGTACGGGTCGCAAGTAATAAATTAGTGAGAAAATGAGTGTCGATCCACAAGGACTATGATAAAACCGAGTTAACTAATGTAACCATATTTTTAATTATGTTGAATAGAATCATTTGAATTTGATCAAGTTAATCAAAGACTTTGGATAAAATTAACAAAGCAAAACAATGGAAATTGAGAAACTGGGTTAACTTTAAGAGGTAGAAACTTAGGATTACTTCTTCCTAATGTATTTCATGAAACTATGCAAATATCCACTTATGTTGATTAAATGAGTCTATATGCTAGCCAAACGTTCTAAAATCATCAATCAAGCTCTCTTAAGTCAAGATTGATTTTTAATCCTCATTAAAAATATTCAATCTCTTGCTTTTAATTAATGAAAATCATCTTTCCCAAGCAATCCTTCAATTGACTATGCTAGTTTGTTAGATATATCTCTATTCTAACAACAAACCATCTATTTAATCCCTAAACTTCAAGTCTAGCATGATTTTTCTTAAGTTCTACAATCAAAATAGCTCTCTCAAGCATCTTCCAACTGAATAACTCTTGTCATGTGGTGATCAAGCGTAAGATAGCATTAAGCTCAAAGAAAAATCAACACATATACTCATTAATCAACAAAAACAAGATAATCTAGTAGTTTCAATCCATACAATGGGTAAAAGTAATCATAATGTGGAGTTTTAGCAATCAATACAAACCAACAAATCAACACAAAACTCATAACCATATCAGCAAACTGGGAAGAAAAGAGGGAAAAACTAGAAAAAGCAAGAAGTACCCTTGAAATTCTTCACAAATCTCCTCCAAAATCTCCAAGACTCCCTCCTAAGTAGCCTACTTGTGTTCTTGAGCTCTACCCTGTGCAGAATGAACGCTTTTCGGCACCTCTCTTTGGTTAAAATAGCATTAGCATTGTCACTTTTTCAAAATGCACAGCAGTAGTATCATGACTTCGCTTTTGCTTCGCTATAGCAAAGCCATAATGAATGCGGTCAGAATGGCCTATTTTTTGGGTGTTTTCGCTTTGGCTTCACTGTGGCATAGCAAAAGGAAACATGGTCAAAAGGGCTTATTTTTTAGGTGATTTCGCTTTTGCGTTGCTGTGTCGTAGCAAAAGCGAACGCGGTCAGAAGGGCCTATTTTTTAGGTGATTTTGCTTTTGGGTTGCTGTGGCAAAGCAAAGGTGACTAGGAGCACCTTCAAGCTACTCCTTTTATCTTCCTGTTTAGCTTTTGTTCTTCTTTTTTCCATCTTCAAGGATCCATATAGGCTTCTACTTCTTATCCTCATCCTCCTACAAAGAGAAGGATTTTATGAGCTTTCCAATTTTCTTCAATTTAATCTAAACCTCTATACATCTAGCTCAACATTTGCACTTTTCAAAGTATTTCCATCACATTTTCCTTCATATGTATAAAGTTTATGCACAATTTGAGTTTAAAACCAACAAATATATAAGAAAAATGTGATGAAATACAAGAATTTCTAGAGAATAACAGAGACTATACCCTAAACCATCCAAGCTTGGTTAGCTCATGTTGTAGTTCACTTTTGGACCATATTTTCTTATCTAGGATAAAAGCAAAAGCACACATCTGAAGAAGTTGACGTTGATTTTCATTATAGTGACTACCAAGAAAACAGAGGGTCCTTATCAGGGGGGACAAAAGTCATGAGGTCCTCCCTAAGAGAATTATGATGTTGAAAACCACTAGAAAAATTTCCTATGTAAGAATTGCTTTCTTCCAAACTGTATGCCATATTCGGCAAGGAAATGAAGATTAAGGGGATGAACAGAGGTAAACAAGGAGTAAAAGATCATAAAATGAATGAAGGGATTATGCCATGAAGCATAAGAGAGGCAGTACACCAACGTGAACCACTTGACTCATCCACTCGTTAAACCTTCTATAATGAGTTTAAACTCAACCTTATGTTTAAGAAGATTTTAATAGAGATGCTTGGTGCCAATTTGACTACAAAGCCCCAATAATTCGAAATGATTAATTTGAAGAAGAGAGATATTTTAAAGCTATTATGGTAAAATAACAACAAAAGGTCAGTACTTTTTTTATTAAAAAATTCTTATAAGAAGTTATGGATAATTGCATAAAAAATTGATATGGATCGAAATGTCATACTTGAAATTATAATGATTTTTATGAATTACAAGTACAAATACAAGAATGGGTAATTCAATTATAAGTACCAAAAGTTTTAATGATTCATGATCCCAAAACCTCATCATTTTTAATGTCTTGCTATCCTTTTTTTTTTGGGTTGGTATAAATGCCACTTTCCTAAGTAGCCCCCAATAATGTAAGGTTAGGTCTCGTTTGGTTCAAAGAAGAGGTGGGAATGGAAAGGAAAATAAAGGAAAAGAATGGAAAGGAAGGGAAAATATTTTGCCACCAATGCGTTTGGTTCACACTAGAAAAGAAAATGAGTTAATAAGAAAATTTTTGTTTGGGTTGAAGAAAATGAGATAGGAAAATGACCAAAAGACCATTTTGCCCTTATATTAAAAACATTATTTTCTCATAACGTAACAAAGCAATAACTATGAGATACCCACCAGTCGCTTGTGGTTATACATGAATGAATGAAAACAACTTTAAACATATGTGTGTGATGGGTGGCTCATTGTTACATGCGACCAAAACAACTTTACTCTTCAGGATACAACATCGTCATTGGAATAATTGAGTCTCACAATATTGGGGTGTAAGCTTTCTGATCATATCCATGTATCGTTTGAACACTTTCTGGGCATATAGGTTTGTGTCTTTGAGTCTCTTAACTGTGATTGTACATCCATCGTCTAGCACTGCCTTGTACATTGTTCCTAAGCTTCCTTTTCCCAGCATCTCCTTTGATGCTCATAGCAAATTTTCTAGCTCGAATTGGATCCTTCTATTAAAAAATACAAGCCCGCTTCAGTCCATTTCAGTAGCTCTGTCACTGTCTACACAACCACTTGCATACACCTTGGAGTTATTCAATGTGTTTGGATCAAAGTTTTTGTTTGAACTTATTTTTTTATGAAGAAATATATGTATGGTGTATATTTTAAATTTAATTTAAATATATGCTAATATAAACACCAGTACAGGCACAGGGACAAATTCAAAAGTTAGCAAGAATTAGGCAATGCTATGGTAGGGAGACGAAAATAAATGGGATAGAGCAGTGAGCTTTCATTGTCTCACTCTATGGACAAGAGCTTTAGATATGCAAAGAATATTGGGGAGAAGTACGAACTAGGAAAAGAAGTAGGTTGAGGACATTTGATGAAATAGCCCATTTGGAACTTACTTTCTTCACTTCCATTTAAAACTTTTGATCAAATAACCCTTTGTTTTGAGTTTTAATGAGTGGAGCTAATAAGAAATCAATACTCTGTTTGCCCCTATTTCCTGATAAAGTAATAGAGTAATAACCATAAGATACCCACCAGTCACTTGTGGTTATACATAAATGAATGAACAACATTAACCACATGTATGTGATGGGTGGCTCATGATTATCTAACTTCACTCTCAACCATTGTGAACCCACCAAGCACATCTGGTCAAGACCGTTTCCCTTATATGAAATATAACATATTTAACCACATTCACTACATGGGTATTTCTTGGCTAGGTTGTAGTCAATCAATATTTCTCCCAGCAATGGAGTGCAGACCACCTTCAGCTCCTTTGAATAAGCTCTGGCGAGCAAGGGCCTCTTCTCTTAGCTTAACACAAACAACCAAGGACCATTGGTGCATCACATTCAACATAAACAAGAACACAATAACCACATCGGCAAAGAAGAAAGAACCCACTTGTTCTTCGAGATATGTTGCATCGTCACTGAAAAAGCTGCTTGCCCTTTCTATTTCAGCTCCCTTCGTTTTCTCCAGGTCCGATGTGTGAATTGCCCTCAGCACTTTCACTTTATGTGAAATCCACCATCACATCAAGGGCATTTAGGTCTTTGGTAATTTTCGTCAGGCACAAGAAAATGGGTTCCCACCATTTTTTGTGGGAACCCATCTTCACTCATCTGTTTGAAAATTGGCAAAGGTGAGAAAATGTTTTCAAATAGAAATTTGATCCAAACGCCCGCCTCCAGTTGGAAAATCTCCATTTTCCTATTCCATCGCGCCATTTTCCACAATCCAAACGGGCTCTTATAGTAGATGGGAGATTGCAGATTCAATCCGATTTATAACCTTAAACCGTTACTGCCAATCCTTTTAATTAAAAAAGCTGCACCGTTTTTAAAAGTATTAGGGAAATTTGTTATTGAAAAAATATTTTAAGAGAAAAATTGTATAAGAATTTATTTTAAGATGCTATATGCTATTGACCAAATATTTTATGGTGTTAAATGCAACTT